>VZRH01002112.1:203-19233 GCA_013397555.1 Urocynchramus pylzowi
GGCGGGGGGACAGTGAAGAGCGAGGACTTGCAAGGGACATTTAGTGGGGCAACTTAGGTACAAGGTGCATTTGGAAGGATATTGTGTAGGGACAAAGAAGGACACTGGGGGGACATTAGGGATAGTGCTAAGACGGGGACAGGCATGTCAGGGGTATTCAGAGCAACATCAAGAGATGCAGAGGGACACTTTGGGAAGGCACAGGGTCATGGAGGGGCACTTAGAGGCAACACAAGGAGACATGCTGGAAAAATATCAGGGGACAAGGAAAGACACTGTGGAAGATATTAAAGGGGCAAGAAGGAACACTAGAGAAGACACTGGGCACGGCAGCAAGGAGAAAATGGGGAGCACTGGGCGCAAGTCAGCTCAGCAGCAATACATCATGGCCAAGTGCCACTACTCCCTCTTCTGCCCCTTTGCTCTCCACCAGGTGCTTTAGGAACACCAGCTCAGCTCTTGCACATGGGTGCTGAGGGGTCACAAATAACAGGCTGTCCCCTTGTTTTGGGAGACACACACAACTCCTGGTGCGGGGACAGAGCAGGGACATAGTGGCAATCAGCCATCCTTTCCCTGCTGGGTGAGCGGTCGGCTGTTCCTGGGAGATTAAATATAGCCACTATCATCATCTTGCCTGGAGGATTTAGATGATGTTTTTCCCTTATTTTTTAAAAACATGCGGGTGCAGCCACCTGTGCCCACCAACATGCCATGCGGGGCTCAGGGGTGAACCAAACCTCCCAGTGCTTCTGTTTAGCATTAAAACACACAGTGAGCACCTCTCAATCCCCTCTGGGTGCCCTGGGTGTCCAGGGCCAGGAAAACCAGCAGCCAGGGACACACAGAAGTATGCAGCAATAAAACATCAATATAGATACGTAAATACAAATATAAACACAGAAATTGGAACAATAGAAATAGTAGAAATTGAGATAATAGAAGTAGAATCATAGAATCACGGGGTTGTTTGGGTTGGAAGGGACCTTAAAGATCATCCAGTTCCAATTTCCCTGCCATGGACAAGGATACCTTCCACTAGACCAACTTGCTCAGAGCCCCATCAAGCCTGGTTTTAAACACTTTCAGGCATCCACAACTTCTCTGGGCAACCTGTTTCAGTGCCTCATCGCACTCACAGTAAAGAATTTCTTCCTAATATATAATCTAAATTGCCTTCTTTCAGTTTAGAGTCATTCCCCCTTGTCCCATCACTACATTTAAATAGAAACAGGAATCTTTGATGTGAAGACCTGGCCTGGGAGAAGGCACTCAGGCCCCTGATGCTTTCCCACAGATGGAAGGATCAAGTGCATCTCCTTGAGCCTTCCTCCCTGATGGAGTTTCATTACATGCTCTATTCCATTTGGGGAGTGGGAAAGGTTCTCAGCACCTGCAAACCTTTGGTTTAATTAGGAGCAAACTGCTCCTAAATGTGGAGAGGAATAACCACCCTCCTGCCTCCCTTGGGGTTTGCTTTTGTTTAAGACCCAATAAATAAATGGCTTTCCATCCCATATGGAGAGCTGGGAGCTCTGGTGGCCTCCTTGCAACGCTTTGAGCGGCCGAGGGACCTCTCATTTTTCCTATCTGGGAATAAACGGCCGGCGCTGGCTGCCTGCACGTAGGCAGACGCAGGCACGCAGATAAGGAAGGCACATCTGCTTCTGTTTGCATCCCAGCCGGTAACCGCCGCGCGCGCCTCGCCCGTGCGCCAGGCTCCGCGCGGGCACCGGCGGGTTTGGGGGTTGGCCCCCGGGCTTGGCACGGCACCAGGGGCTCCACCTGCAGAGCCTCCAGCCCTAAAGCCCAGGCAGCGGTTATCAATCCAGCGCAGCGATGGGGGGTAAAGGTGGCAGATCCCTCACCTAACTCTGGCCACCTTGCGGGTCTAATCTCACTCGCTCACCTGGGCAGCTCCTGCTGCCGATCCGGGCTGCTCGTCCTCCTCCGGCGGGTGCCGCTGCTGGCAAACAAACATGCTCTCCCCTGTGCATGGACATTCCGGCCCTTTCATACAGACTAGATCCCTATTTTTAGTCAGTCAAACGAAGGGGGAGATCCCGTGCCCCCGGGCAACTCACAGGTGGTCACAGCTCATCAGGCTGCTGCTGGCTTTGCACATGGGGGGTAACCTGGTCCAGGCAAAGCCCCAGGCACCCCAGCTGGTACTGGAATGCACCCCTTGAAGCGTTTTGACAATGCATCTTCAACATGAACTGGTCAGGACTGAGAGGATGAGAGGGTTTTCCAGGATGTCAGGCCTGGAGGTGGAAGGAAGATGCTGCCAAGTGATGCAAGCCCTGATGCCTCTGGGAAGTGGGTCCAGCGCTTTTGGCACCCCACTGCAGGCAGCACAGGGGACTCATCCAGTAGGAAGAGTTATTCCTATAGGCACATGTGCCACCATGGCCATCTTGAGTTCATGCCTGTATTTTTGGCCACAGGAACCTGCCACCATGCCCAGGATGGGGTGGGTTACCCCCTGCACCCACTTTTCTCCTCAGGAATTGCTACCCAACCACTCCAAGACTCCCAAGCCTTCCCTTTCTGGCATTATTCCACAGAGATTGGGAAATCCCACATCTCCAACAAACCCCAGAGGACAGAGCCTGGCAGAAGAATCCTCTCTGTAATCCTGTTTACCTTCTCCTCCCTGCCTGCACTGAGTTCAACCAGACCCCATGGGGATTTACACATTTCCAGCTGCAGATTTTGTCTTAAATGGTCAAACTGTATCCACTGTGGATGTGCTACGGATCCATCGGGTAATAGCCCCTGCCTTGTAGGGGCAGGACAGCTGTTCACAGGCCTTTTGAGAGCACCAGGGCACTTCTGGCAACTAATGTCAGAGATAACATTTCATTTTAGCCAGTTTCCATTTCAGAAAGACTCAAAATCCCCAGCAGTGGGGCTTGGTCTTGGTGGTACTCAGATCCAAGTGCTTCTGTGCCTTTTAAGAGCAAAACAGGGAAGCTAGCTGAACTTCCAGCTGTGCTCATAAGAGTTTCAGCTCTGAGACCCTGGTGTGCAATGCAGTGTGGCCAGCCCAGCATGAAGCCACTCAGCCTGGCCATTGCTAGGGGGAGAGCAGGCTTGAAGGATACAAATAAATGGCAAAGGGGCATCACCCCCGACTGCTGGACTGATTACCAGTTTTGAAAGATTTATGGGCTGCTTTTTGAGGATAAGCTCCTTATGTGAGCTGGGGTGCTGACTCCCATACAACCACGGTGCTGTACAGCTGTGGGTTTTCCTTGTGCTTGAGGCTGGGGTGTTTCTCACAGCCACAACCCCTCTGCAAGCAAGCGGACGGGGCACAACCATCGCCTCGGGATGTTTTTTGGGCTCTGCCAGCCATCACGCCTGTCACCCACGGTCATTTTGGTCATCTCCTCTCCTGGCCACTCTTCCCCTGCCCAGGTCCCCTGCTCCCAGGAGATAAGGATGTGGAGACGACGGGGTGCCCATATCTCCCCGACGCAGGCGAGACAGGCTCTGCCCGATTAACGCCGCGCCAAGTTTGGAGGCGCGTCCCCCATCGCCCCGGGCTGAGGGGACGACTCTGCCCTGCCAGGGGCTGATCTGCAGCCACAGAGCCTCGAGGAGGGGCAGCTCCACCACATGTCAGGGGCACGCACATTTCGCCTGTGCTTACGCCACACTCTTATCGGGCTGAGCAGCCCTCGTCTGAAAGGCAGAAAAAAACAACACACCACCCCAACAAACCAACCCAAACACAAGATACCCAACTCTTCGGGGAAGAGATGGGTGAGCAGGGTGCTGAGCACCATTGCTTACCCTCTGCTTGCCCCCAGTGCCCCACTTTTGGGAGTTTCCTTCCCCGAGAGTAGGTACAACTACGCAGACTGTTGTTCGAGTGGTTATTTTTTTCTAAAAAATCACACTGTGTCCTGAACCCTTTTTTCTCCTCCTCTTTTGGCTCCTGTAAATCCCCATGGCAAGACCAAGCTCTGCAGCCTGAAAACAGCTGCCCTTGGCTGTTCTTTCACCTCTTGCCATTCCATGGGCAAATCCCCCAAATGCCAAATGCTCACCCCTTTCCACACTTGATGGCAATAGCCATGTCCTGCTGGGAGGCAGAGGGAAAAGCCTGGACCTTGGGCAGCACAGGGACAGAAGGGTTTCTAGACCAGAGGCAGGAGGCCAAAAACCATCAACAGCAAGCCCTGGTGCTTGACAGGCATGGTAGGGAGCTGATCTCATTGCTTGGACTCTTGCACCATCCACTGGGTTGCCCAGGGGCCTTGTGCACGTGACTAAAATCTGCAACCCAATTTTACCAGAGTTTGTGACTAACAAAGTGATCTGCCTTTCCTAGGGAAAGTAGTCCCTGCAGTCCTTCCCAAGGGAAGGGCAGGCCTGCACCCTCTTGCCCTGGGGGATGCCAATACCATGGCAAAAGAGCAAAAGAGTGCCACCTTAATACCCCTCATTTCAGCTGCCACTGCATTCTAACACCCTGCTTCCATCTCCAGGTCTCACAGTACTCCAGTCTCTCAGCCAAAATATCTCTCACCTCCATCCAAGAATCCTTCTTGACCCCTTTGTCTTTCCTTCTTCAGATGCTGCCTCCAGCCCTAGCATGTGACCACAGTTAGATCTGCTCTCTGCAGAACAACAGCTCCTATTTATATTGGGATGGGGCTGAATGAGTAGTAGTCACTACCAGGCCCTCCATCCTGACATAAAAGCAACATGCTTCACACAAAGAACAGGAGGAGGAAAGCATTTATGATCTCTGTCATCTCCCCAGGATCTCTATATACTGTTTACTCTGCCAGCAATTTGCAGTGTCACATACCCTTCCAATCCTGGATTTACTAATGCAGCCCAGGCTCAGCTCTTCCTCCATGAGGCTCAGGGTCCACATGGAATTTTGAGAGCAGTATAGTGAAGCAGATTATTTTCCCTTTCATACCCAAAGGTGGAGCAAACTGCTGGATAACAGCACTGCAAGGCTCCTCTCACTCTCTGGCCAGGAGTGCTCCTGTTGCTTTCCCTCACCAAATCCTGAAGAAAGGAAGCAACTGGTCAGTATGCACCAAAACCTCAAAAAATCACACACACACACCCCCCTCACCACTGGATTAGGACCACATGGCAAGCCTTTTTCTCAAAGAACACATTTTTCTCAGCGAAAGGGGAAGATTTTATTAAGTTAAAAGTTGAAGGGCACAGCGGAGCAGCAGCAGCTGTCACCTTGGGGAGGTTGGCTCGGGTGGGTGCAGTAGCAGCCTCACAGCTCCTCTTCCCCAGAAAGGAGAAGCCCCGTGGCTCTGGGCTCCTGCCAATGCAGGTTCTTGCAGGAGCCAAAAGGGCAGTCACGGAGAGAGAGCTCGATCATGTGGACTCTTGCCAAGGTGTCCTCTTTCATCCGTCTCAGCAAGCACATCCATGGCAGATAGCCCCAGCAGCTCCCTCCTATGGCTCCCGTAGGTCCCTGGGGGTGGCACGGGGAGGGGGAGCTTGGTACATCCCAGGGGGACCGTGGAGACATTTGGAACAGAGGAAATATGTGCCAAAGGTGGCTGTGTGTGGCCAGGAGAAATGGGGCTAGGAAAGGGGGAAAAACCAGGTTGTCTTTTTCAGGTTAGAAAAATGCTGGTGATGTAGTAAAAGTTTTCCTCCTCCTCTTCCCCTCCTTTCCATGGGGAAAAAAATTCCTCTATAAAATATAATTTTCACATATAAAATCCTGAGGAAGGTGCATGTAAGGAGCCAGTCCAAACAACGTGCTCAGGTATGCAGGCAAAAAGGGTTCATCAAAAAAGCTTTGGGAGGGGAGTGAGGAGGTTGGGGGTGTGTGGGATTCCTCGCCAAGGTGGCAACAGATAGGGATTCAACCTCCCTCTCCCCACAAGTGAGGAATGGAGCAAATACAAAACAAGAACAGATAACAAATGTAGAGCAGACCTGGAGAGAGACAAAACCAGACATGGTTTAGAAAGATTCCAGTGAGCACAGAAATGCCATCCCTTCAGCTCCCTGGGGAGGTGACTGTCTGGTGCCCTGCTACAGACCCACCCATCAGCAAGCACTGGTGGAGGAGCAGGGTGAGCCCAATACAAGCAAGAAGCAGAAGCACTCTGGACAACAGGATGCCCTCGTTCCTGTCACCCTGCTCCCTCCAGTCTGTGGCAGAGATGCCTGCAAGTGAGGGTGGGAGAAGGGCTGGGTCTAGTCAGGCCTGCTTTGATGCAGACCTAAAATTATTGTGCTGCGATAGGGAAACCACTTCAAAGGAGAAGGGAGCAGAAACTGCCTACACAGGGCATGTGTAACTACCCAGACTGTCACCCAAGCCCCGGGGCGAAGGCCAGTATTTGCCTGGCTCCCACAAGGAGCCTGGTTGAGGAGTGATTGGTGCTGGCTGCATCAAGAGCACCATGAAAAGGGGGCTGGAGCCCTCGGGAGAACATCAGGGCCAGCAGGAGGGCCAGCAGTGCAGGCCGAGAGGATGCCAGAAGCAGAAAAGGATGAGGTTAAGCCTAAAATTTCAAAACTGAGTGGAGCAGGAGAAACTGGCAGCTTCCACGCCCCTGCAGCAGCCAGTCTCAGCCACCTGCACCCCCAGGGGACGTCCCTGCACCCCCAGGCTCACCGTTACTTGCTGTTGCACAGCGACTCCTTCTCCTGCAGAGCTGCCATGGCCAGGCGCAGGTGCTCCTTCAGCTGCTCGATCTCTCGCTCCGAGCGCACCTTAATGTGATTCAGCTCTGCATAGACATCTTGGTATTTCCCTGAGGCAAATCTCTTGTCCTGCCAGGGGAGGGAGAGGGGTCAGGCAGGTTTCAGGGCTGATTTTAGGGAGGGTGGCAGCAAGGTGAGCCCAGCAGAAGAGCCAGCAGGTGAGGAGGGGAGAGCTAGCCCTGGGTTTGAAGCCCATCCCAATCTGGACCAGGCAGAAACCACTCAGAAGAGGAGCACAGAGTTATCACTTCGCAAACACAGGCCAGGGAAGGACACAGAGACACTGGTCCCACAGCAGCAGGAATGTGCAGCATCAGGTTGAGGAGGTGATGTGGGCTTTAACATGGCTTGTGTGAGTGTGGGGCAGCCATATGGGAAACATAACCCCACCAGGAATGCAGGCCACTGAGAGAGCTGGGTGCAGCTGCTTATATGGCCAAAAATTTACGTGAATAAGCTATAAACTCCTGGAGCATAACTGAATTCAAAGCCTCTTTCAGGTTCCCCTTTGGCAGTGGCCTTTGAAAATTCCTCTGAAGGAGCTGCTGCCAGTGGAGGGAGCAGCACACCCGGAAACGGTGCCCAAGGAAACCCATCCACTCAGAGGGGACAGCGAGGGGAAGCAGAATGCCAGGCAGCCTTCATCTAGGTTTCCCACTTGCAGAAGGCGGTCTCCTGTCTTGTCCATGCTTATGTGTGCATACATCTGGGGAAATCAGCAGCTCTGTGACTCCTCCCTTGCACAAGGTCAGCCTATGCCAGTCCCTGCTGTTGGAGCTGCTCTGTGCTCTGCAGTCAGCAAGGACAAACAGCACAGGAGATAAGAGGGTTTGTCTTGAGCATCCCATCAAACCCAGCCAAACCCTGCTGATACGCAGCCCTGCTGCTCCCCTGCCTTCCCTCTCCTGTTGTTTCCCAACTGCTCCCAGAAAACACCGACCTTTTGCATCATCTGCAGCTCCTCCCTGAGGCACTGCACCTCCTTCTTTACGTACTGGAGCTCATTCTCCTTCACCCGCAGCAGCACCTGGGCCAGAGAAGGGGGAGAGGAACCAGAGGTGACTCAAGAGCCACCGCCTCGGAAGGGCTGGCAGGCCCTGGCGCAAGCACAGGGCTGCAAAAGGAAGGAAGGGCCAGAAGGGCTGGGGCAGGAAACGGCGCAAGCAGCCTGAGGGAGCAGCCGAGGGGAGCCGCGTTCTGCTTCCTGCACCGCTCCATTCGCCACCCCCTCCCACCTGCTCCAAGCCAAAGCCATCAGGAGGAGAAGACTCCCAGGAGGGGCGGGGATGCAGGCAGCGGGGCAGCCAGGGGGACCCCGTACCTCCAGCTCGCAGGAACTGCGCTCGTTGTTGTGTGAGGCGCGGTCCCCGGAGCCCCGCGATGAAATAAAGCTTCGCAGCTTCCCGATCTCATCCGAGAGGCGGGTCTGCAGCTCCTGCAGGCAAAGCCAAAAGATGTCAGAGTAGCCATGGCACAGAGCTCTTACTGTCCTGACCATTCCATCCCCATGGCAGCCCTTGTTCAGCTTAGAGACCGTGTTGTAGCCCCCCGCCCATAGGCAATGGCAGCATCTACATCCAGCAGAATACGCTCGTCATATTTAACGCCACAGTTAAGATGGCCTCTAACTCTTAATCTTTTTCTTTCTCATGATAGAACCTTAGAAGGGAAGAAATAGGAACAAATAGGGGAGTTTTAACAGAGGGGCTGTGCTGTGTGAAGGAGGAACATGCTCCAATGCTGGCAGGAAAGCCCTTCTCTTGCCTGATTTTTCTGGAGGAGGTCCTTCCCCTCCTGCTGACAGCGCTCCAATATCTGCTCCCGCTCTTCTGCCTTCTGGGTGAGCTCCCCGATTTCCAGGCACTTTTGGGAATACTGCTCAGAAAGCACCTGCAGTTCCCGCTTCAGCGACTCCACGTCCAACCTGCCAAAGAGGCACCAGCTCATCGCTGCCCCAAAACCCTTGCCAGCTCCTGGCCTCTGGCACTGCCTTCCCTCCTGCCACGGCCAGCCTCTGCCCACATCAGTCATTAGCACAAGACAATGTTCCCTGTGAACCTGAGCTTCAGTTCCCACACACCTGCACATGAGCGTGGTGCTTCTTGGAGCTCCAAGCCATGCAGAAAAAATGGAGGAGCTTTCCATAAAGAAAATAGAGGGGAAATAGCTATAGGTATGAGGGAAGTGCTATAGGGAAAAGAGCCAAGCAGGGGACAAACTTTGCTTCCCTACAGCTGCAGCAGCCCTGGGAGCCCCTACTGGGCACCCACTAGCTCTGAGGAGGGAGCTGGGGAAGTGGCAGAAGGAAAAGCTCAAGACTAGAGCTGCAGATAGAGTGTGGAGACAGAGGCACAAGGCAGCATCATCGGGCAAGGGGAGTGAGAGAGATGCTTTCTTACTGGTGCTGCTTCTGGAGGGCTTCTGGGAGCGAGCTGCATTGCTGGAAGCTCCGTGTCCTGCCCAGCTCCTTATTCATTTCCTCCCGGTGGGCTTTCTTCAGTGCCTCAATGGCTGCAGAGGGGGACAGTGAGAAATGGGGGATCAGGCAGTGCCAGCCTCATGGAAAACACACTGGAGAACTGGCTAAGCTCTCTCCACTGCAGGTTCCTGGATCCATCTCTGTAGACTCCTCCTCTTTCCCTTCTTCCCTCAGGGTATTCCCCACCATCTCCACACTCCAGGATAATCATGCTGCCAAGGGGACTAACACAGGGCACTGTGGGAGCTCTCTACCACTTGTGCCTTGACCACCTACAGTAAAGTGCTGGTCCCCTCCCACCCATCCAGAGGCATGACCCCATTTCTTTCGGTATCTTTACCACTCCATCTCCACCAACACCACAGAAGCGAGAAGCACCAAAGCTCGTGCTCCAAGGAGGGCCAGCCTCACACCAGTACAGCCAGCAGCGTGGCTCCAGGTGGCTGGGACATCTGGCTTCTGGCAAGAGACATTTGGGGAGAGGCAGGAGGGACCCAGCTGAGCAGGGGCACAGCTTGCTGTTGGCTCCTACCTGCCGCCGTTGCCGCCGCCTCCTCTGCCAGGAGCCGCTCCTTCTCCTGCCGCAGCCGCTCCAGCTCCCGCTGGTGGTGCCTCTGCAGCTCCTCCATCACTTGCTGGTGGGATGACTCCATCTCAGCCAGGCTGCGCTCACAGGCCTCCTGTTGTGAGGAGGAAAGGAGGTGTGAGAGACCAGGAGAGAAGAAGGAAGGGCTTGGGCCGGGACAGACACCTGGCTGCAAGTCCAGGGACATTTTGAAAGAAGTGAGACTACTTCCCAGGAGGGTCTTTTCCTTCTGCAAGTGAGGTGGCACTTTAATTACTGAACACAACCATTTGACAGGGACACACATCTTGCAACCCCCCCTTTGGGCTTTACAGAGGAAAAACATTCCTCTAGCTCTTAAAACTACAGCAGCAACACAGGAACATCCCTCTTAGTCCAAGAGCTGGGAATAACATGCCGGATACCACAGTCCCAACCCCACACCAGGCTGCACTGCCTGGCTGGAAGAGATCAACAGTGGGAACTGCACCTCAGTATCTGCCTTTTAAATGAAGCAGCATCCCCTGGAATCAGTGAAAATTGAGCCTCCTCTCCTGAAAAGTGACACCCTGCACTGCCCTGTGACATGATGGAGGCTGCCAAAAAGCCATCCCCACAGCCTAGTGGTTAGGGATCCTCCTCACACAGCTCTCCCTCCTTTCTGATGGCTCTGGGACCAAGGGGATGGTTCTTTCTATGCTGATACTACGATTACCTCGAGCTAGAGCAGAGCAAAGAGGTTCCCACCTTGGCACTGCGCCTTTGCTCCCCCCTCTAGGCGCTGGCAGCGCCTCCCTGAGCCTCTCAGGAAGGATTTGTTCACCAACAAACCGTGCCATGATGATTAATAGCCTGGGCCTCAAGCACATCAGCAGAAAGCTAAGACGTCATCACATCCCCCAACAGCTCCTTGCCATCCCATTACCTCCCCACTGAGGACTAAGGCTCATACAAAAGACCCTGGAATATGTTGTGTGAATGCAAACCCTTCCTGGCTACTCCTCTCTACTGTGATGAGGGAAGCTGGGAAGCTTCACAGAACAACAGAGGAAAAGGTGAGGAATCAATTTAGTGATCTATCCCTGGACCAGCTGCAACCCTTGGCAGACAGAGAGAGCGAATCCTTTGGGGAAAGGCCAAGTTTGGCCTCAGATGTGAAATGCTGGATTTTTGAGCCAAGTTATTAGGAAGATAAGGAAGTTCCTCCCCACTGCTTTTGCTTTTTTTTTTTTTTTTTTTTTTTTTTTTTTTTACCATAAAGAGGCCTGTAAGCTGTAAATATTAAATCACGGTAACACAGAGACTGGTAAGTGTCTGGGCTGGGTTCTACAAGGCTTGTGGGTTTCTTTATCTGTCCTAGGTACAGCCAACCCTGTGGAACAGACTTCACTAGCTCCAATTTCCTGCCCTGCCAACCCCCTCTGCCCCGGTATCTTCCAACACATAAGGCCCATCCTGAAAACCCCACTGTATGCTCAAACAGCAGCCTCCACACAGGAAATCCCTGCGGGATGTGACCCTGCTCGCTTTGGATCAGTCCACGAGAGGGGAAAATAAATAAACAAAGAGAAGTGAGAGGATGAAGCATGAGCAAATTCTGCTTTGCTGGCTCTCCCACGTGCTGTCCCAGCAAACGAATGGGCTGTGCTGTCAATGTGACCTTCAGGGCTCGGGCTGTCCCCAGGGACTGACTGACTGACTGACTGCTTTTAACAAGACACGTGGGAGCCCCAGTTAGCAAGAACCACATGTGGTGAGCACCAAACCACCAGGGAATGACCAGAGGCTCAGCAGGAAGCTGCTGACCCACTCCTGAGCTGGGGGATGGCTCACCCCCACGGCCCAGGACAGCATTGTGCCCACATGCAAAGTGGGACCCAGATCCTGCACCTCTCCCCAAATTATCCTTCTCTCCCTTTATAACCCTGGCCCCTTTAAGGCCGGGCAACATGCACCAGCCTTTATGTAATTAACATTGATTACAAATGGGCCCAGTTAGGGTCGCCGTGGCAACCCAATGATTAGCGATACCTGCTCCTGCGTGCCAAAATTTCCCAGTTGGGTACTGGGAGCGACCCCCAAGCCCTGGGTCTGGCACTCTACTCACCTGTGAGATGTACCCTCGGGGCACATGGCTGTCCCCCTGGGATTTTGCTGCCTCCCGAAGGCTCTCGTTTCTGGCCCGGCAGGACTCCAGCTGTGCCCGCAGTGACTGGATCTGTGCCAGGGAGGACAGAGAAAGATGTTCAGCCAAGGGTGGAAAAGTGCCATGGCCTGACCAATGTGCCACATCCAAACCCTGGGCTTAGGGATGGGGAGGACAACACAGCAATGGAGGCCTCTGCTTCCCCAGCAGCCTGCCAAGAGACCATAGTGGCAAAGCTAGCCCCAGCCTGCTTAGTGCCAGTAAGGAAGGGAGGAGACATCCCAGCTTTCAGAGGTGGATCCATGCTGGACGAAACCACCACAGCATGGCTCCTTTCAAAGGCTGGCAGGTGAAGAGCTTGCAGGCTTGGGAATAACCAGAGAAGAAAGGCTGTGAATGTACTCCCGGGAAACATAGATTCCACAAAAGAAGTGACACCAAATAAATTATCCTGGACCAAAACATGCTCTGGGGAACCTCTGCAGGCGTGTGAGAGCTGGCCTCTAGCCTTGCATTACCAGGTTCCAAAAGCTTCCCTTCACTCGAGGAGCCAGAAAGAATGAACATCTCCCTGTACCTCTGCCTTGCTCTTCTGCAGAGCCTCCTGTAGCCAAGTACCACATTAAGGGGCCACCAGAATCCCCAGAGATTTCAGAGAGGAGAGATGCTCTTACCTCCTTTTTCAGCGCCTCATTGGTGTCTCCCTGGCCGCCCTTGCTCTGGTTCAGCAGTGTTGTCAAGGGCACCCGCCGCAAGTCCTTCAAGGGCAGGTGCTCCAGCTCCAGCCACTTCTTCTCTATCTCCTCACTCAGACGAATCCGTTGGTCCTCCGAAAGCGGAGGAGTGGGGAGGTCCTGCTCCCCGGCCTTGCGGGAGGGGTCCCCCGCCGGGCCATCGCTGTTGGGGACCCTGCCGTCGGGGCTCTCGAACCACTTCCGCCTCTCCTCCGAACGGACGGCCAGATCCCGCTCCAGCTCCTCATACCTGCCGGTTCGGTCGGAGATCTTCAAGCTGCCTTTGGTCCTCTGCAGGGACCCCTGACTTCCAGGGTCTTGTGGCAAGGGAGACAGCTCCACATAGTCAAAGGCATGGCGCTGCCCGTCCGCCTTCCAGTGACTGCCCTTTGAGTTCCCCTCGGAGCCTGGGCCCGGCCGCTGCTGCTCCTCCGTCCGGAGCGAGCCTTTCTGGGGAACACAGTTACGGAAGTTCTCCTTGTCACAGTCAGGGAGTCTGAAAGCAGAGCAGGAACTGGTGAAGGAGAGGCACCATGTAGGAAAGGATGCCAGCAGAGGCACTGCCACCTGCTCAAGGCTCAGACCCTCACTCAGCCCAGGTTACAAAACCCCACCCTGAGTGCAGAGCTGGGCCTTAGCATCCCATCCCTCAGGGAAATGGATTTCTCTACCAGGCAGCAAGGATCCACCCTGGTTGCAGCTATGCTGGTGGAAAAAGCAATCTAAGCTTATGTGGTGAGGCAAAAAGCAGGTACAAGAAAGGGAGCCATCAGCTTCTCAACCCCTGTTGCTGGCTGGTGTAACCAAACCACTTTCAGAAGGAGCAGAGGGCAGGGCTGCTCTGGGAGTGGTGAGATTTCCAGAGGGGCCTTCCTTGCCCCTGCCAGTCAGGACATCAAGGGAGAAGAGGACAAGGAGCACTGGCAGCTCTTACTTGGTGACGTCTGGAGCACTGACTGGGCGCACGTTCTTCCTCAGGGCCTCGATCCAGTTGCGCCGGATGCCAGAGGTCATCGCTGACAGGGTGAAGACGGCATCCTTTGTCTGCAACAGGGAGGTGACAGAGGCCTTCTCAGCACCCAGTGGATGTGCAGCAGCTCCCTCTTGCTCCCTGAGACCCACAGCCACTCGCATACACCAGCACTGGACTGTTAGAAAGGCCACCCTCAGGCTCTTGGGGACAGGTGGAAAGGTGAGGTGGGAGGGGTGTTTGAGGGGGATCCTTCATGAGACCATCTCCAAGCAAAGGCAAAAGAAACCCTGCTGGCACACTGAGCCAAACATGCACTGGTGCAATCCAGTTGTTCAGGTGCCAGGAGTCAGGTGCCAGCACGGGTGTACAGCAGCAGGGCACAGGGAAACCCAGACCATGAAGTGCCCTTCCCTGCACACCCACAGAAATACCATTTCTCATGCTGCCTTAGCAGCCACCTCCTGCTGCTACAACAAATAGCCAAGGACAGAACTGTACTGGGGCTGGATCCAGGGTACAGGTTGTCACTCAGAGCATGGTCAGCCAGGTTACATCGAGATCTGCAGTGCTCACCACTACCCCCCTGCAGCTGTGGAAAAGTTGCCTTGGCCAACATGTCACTCAGACACTCCTGGCATTTAGCTTGGCTCCTGGACTGCCTCCAGTACAGCCTTCAGCCAGCCCTGCAAAGCCTCCTCCTCCTCCTTCCTTCCTTTGCAGGCAGCCAGCCCTGATGTCCCAGAGCACTGTCACCCATGTGCCAAAAAAACAACCTTGGGCCACCAAGCTGGCACAAGACCTGTATGAATTGCCTCTCAGCACCTCGGCACAGGGAGGGAGCAGACGTTCCCAGCCCGTGCCCCTCGCTGCCGCCGGACACTCACGTGTATCTGGAAGCCGTAGTTGCGCTGCACCGCGAACTCCGTCACATCCGTGCAGGAACGGAGGTCGATTTCTCCATCAAGGTCATCAGCCTGCAAGCACAGCCCCCCGCTAGGACATCAGTGCGCAGCCAGCTTCGAAAAAGGCCACCTCTGCCTTCCTCCCCCAGCTCCCTGGGAGCCAGGCTCAGCTCCCTGGGAACCAGGCTCGGCTCCCCAGCACAGCATGGCCCCTTCTAACGCAAGGGCTGCCAGCAGCACGGATGGAGAGCATCCCACATACCCATCCACAGGACCAGCCCTTCTCCCCACCTCCCACCAATGACAGTCCCCCCAGACTTTGCCACCCTGCCTCCATCCTCTTCATCACCCCTTGGCAAAGAGCAGCTTGGCACCTCAGCCATCCTTCAGGAGGACATGGTGCTGTTGCTTATCCCTGGTCACGCCAGAGCTGTGCTCCTCTGCCCCTGGCCAGGAAGGAAGAAAGGGCTGGCGAAAGGCTGGCCACGCTTACCTCCTCCGCGTTCGAGTCCCGGTAATACCTCAGGCTCGAGTCGGTCAGCACGAACCAATGTTTCTTCCACTGCAGGCGCATCGGGCAGGGGGAGGGAAGGGAAAAGACAGGAGGGAAATGGATAGGCAGTTACCAGGGAAAGCGTAGGAACAGGGAGGGACGCTCTGCACTATGACCTCTCGGCCTTCTCTTCCCCCTCCTCCCTCCCAGATCCCCCTCGTGACCCTCAGCTGGGAGAGAGGCACTCGATGAACCTCTGTGTCCCCACACCGAGTGAGGCACCTCCACCGAGAGTTTCCCACTGCCTTTCCCAGCAGGAGAGACCTCAGTAAAGAAGGAGGAAGGAAATCAGCTGGCTCACCGGGGCTCTCCAGCAGCAGGGGATAGGGGAAGAGGCAGACTCTCATCCGAGGCTTACCTCTCCCGGCTCGTCCAGGATGGACATCCATCCCTTCTTGAAATTGAGAAGATCCGGCTGGAAAACAAAACAGAGAATTACTGTCTTGGAGTGACCCACAAAAGGGCTTTCCATGCCAGGGGGTGGAAGGTGAGTCCTTCGTGGCAGAACAAAAATGGGAATAGCCTTTTAGGAAATTCATGAGGCTATGCAACCCTATGGCAAAAGAAAACTGGGCATAGCTCTCAGCAGCAGTCATTCCTGTAAGAGGAAGCAGGAGATAAGGGAAGAGGTTTAAAAAAAGTAAAGCAAAATATGCAGCAAAGAGGTTTCCACAAGGTGCCTCAGAGGTATTTATTCAGAGAGGGGGAGGCAGGGACAAGGAGAGTGGGCAGAAGGGAGTGCTCCACCACCACCAATGCGGCTTGCCTCATAGATGGAGACAAAGCCACAAAGAACCAGACACGCCTTGTCCCAACCCTGGCTGTCCATGCCCCAGAGCTACGTCCCTTTGGTAACTTCACCACCAATCATTTATTAAAAACATAGTAGCTCAGCTCTCACCAAAAACCTACAGGAGGCAATTCAACAGCTGTGAAAACACGTTGACTTTAAACAATGTGCCCCAGGGTAGAGATGAAGTCAGTGCCTGATCCTCTCCCCTCTCCCTCCAAGGCTGAACCCTTTCTGAGATTCTGAGAGTTTTTCTCTTACCCAGCTCTGTCTGCTCCCCCTCCCTACAGAGTCTGCCCTCTGCCCAGCCACAGCTACAGAAGATAAGGATGAAGAGAATTTCACCCAGATTACCCTGTGCCACAAAGAAGTTTCCACGCACTCTCTGCCTCCTCCTAACCTCATGTCGCTGCTGCAGCATCCCAACCAGTTTATCTTCTTCCCAAGGTGGAGCACCAGAGAGCTGACTCAGGGGAACCTCTCTCCCTAGCTTTGCCCTCAGCCGAACAGGCTCGAGCTGGTCCCTCCTCCCACCCCTGCCGGCTCCCAGGAAGTTGCACCATCCAAGAATTCAGTCCAACGCCTCTTCTCCCATGGAAGTCAGTCTGCCAACCTGCCCCTTCTCGGGCAGCCGAACCAGGCAGGGGCAGTGTTGGAGAAGTGATGGTACCGGAGCTGGACCTCCCAGAGGTCCAGCACCAAACCTGCCAGTCCTGTGGAAGCCACCAGCAGTCCCCACATGTCACAACCACCAGCTGAGACGGAGCTGGAGAAAAGGAGGTGGCTCAGCAGCCGATGGCCGCTCCACATGCCCTGAACAAGCCCAGTGGCCAGCCACAGCTGCCCCACAAGCCCAGCTCCCTGGCTGTACAGCCAGGCCAAGCCTTTCCCTGCTTTCATCTCCCTGAGCTGCTGCTCGTGGGTCACACCCAAGGCTATGGGGCGGCAAGAGCAGAGTATGAGCCGGCCCACCCTGGCGCTCTGGCTATTGGTTCAAGCAGGAGCAAGGAGTCCTGCCAAGGGGAGGTCACCGCCTGCTGCAGCTTCAGGCCTGGCCAGAAGCATCCGGCAGTCCCGAGCTCCCTGGGAAGGGAGGGAAACCAGAGCGAAAGGACCTGGGGGGCTCCCAAACCTCACCTCCTGCTGAGGTGACAGCCACTGCTGGCAGCTAGGAGACAAGGGGGATTTATGCACCCCCATCAACCCAGATTTGTGGTGGCTCCACTGCTGCCCTGAGAAAGCACCCCAAAAATTAATTCATTCTCTGCGACAGCAGCTCCACCCTTTTTCCCGTTATTCCTTCCAGTCCGGTGACTTAAGCTCCAGCTCTGAATTCAGAGTGGTGAGAGGGAAGGAAAGGAGACAAAACATCAAAGTACAACCACCCCCCTCCTGGGACGCACGTGCACTCAAAAGAAGAGAGAGAGATGGGCAGGCTCCAAGGAGGCAGAAAAACAATATAGGGAGAGAGTGGGGCTGTCGTACAGATCAGCTGGGTCTCATCTTATTGAGGATTTACAATCCCAAAGCATTAGGTGCCAAAATAATTAATATTAACAGGATGCATGCCGCTGGAAAAACTGCCACGAAGTCCTGCCAAAACTGCTGCCCCCAACGCAGTGTTGGGGCCAGAAAATCCCCCTGGAGGGCTTTTCCCAAGCAGGCAAAGTGCACAGGGTTTCTGCTTTCCCTGCCAGCCTTAGACACGAAGCTGCAGCTCTACAGAATTGTCTTGGAACTATTCTTGTCATAGCGGGGTCAGTACCATGAGTGGAGGCCTCAGTTGATACACATACTGCTTAAAGCCACTTTTCTTCCCTTCCCCACAACCAGTTTCCTCACCCAGCATAAAAAGCTCAGAGAAGAGCGTGGGGCTCCAGTAGAACCCCCCATCCAGAGGAAACGGCCCAGCAGTGGGAGGAGGAAGCATCCAGGAAAGCCGAGCTGCCGGGAGAGATCCGGGTGCCAGAGATGCAATGATGTGGCAGGATGCACCCCCGGCAAAATGCGCGGCCCTGCGGCAGGGGGCTGCGGATGGCTTGGGAGGTGGTGGCGGTGATTTTGCCCAGTTGCATCCATACCCATCAGAGTTTTATGTTCAGCCCCACAGCTGGTCAGGTAAAGGCACTGGAGGGAGTCTCAGGTAGCTGGGGACATAGGTGATTTCTGGAAAATCTGGCTTGCAACAGCAGGTTAAGGAGCGGCAGCTGCCTGCTCTGGTTGAAGAAGGGCTACAGGGAAGGTGATAACAGTCTGTAAGTATCCGAAGAATGTAAACACCAAAGAAGGAAAAGGGACAGGGTGGGAGCAAAGGAATTGCTCCCAGTACTCAGTACCCGGGTGGTACTGAGGCACCAGGATGGAGAAGTGGAGGAGAAGAGGCTGCGGGAGGCTGAGAAAGCTCAGTGTCCAAGCAGGACAGTCAGGTGTGTCCTTTTATCACCAGCCTTTGCCATCACTGTGCCTCCTGCTCTTCCCAAAATCACCTCAGCAATGTAGGTTCTGAGGCACTGCTTCCTCCCACCTCCCGGAGATGGTGCAAGGGGCTCTCAAGCCTCCCGGAAAGCACACTGTCTCCTCTCCTCTAAAAAGGGAACCCACTTCATAAGGCGTGGGCCCCAGGCCAAAACACAAAGCAAAACCGCTCCAGCTCAGCTGGGTGAAAGCAAAATCACTCCCAGCCTGGAGCACACATGCAGCTCCCGAATCTACACGTGCAGTGAGAAGAGCCGGCGGACGACGGGCTCTCCCTTTCCCACCGCCCCCGTGCGAATCGCCGGGGGCACAGCCCAGCCTGTCACCTCCCTTACCCGCTGGCGGCCGGCAGCCGCCCGTGCCGAGCCAAGCTCGCCCCGGGGGGGGGATGCTCCCTGCCCCAAACCGCATTTGTTTCCCACAGGGAGCCGGAGCTCCCCACGCCCCGGGGGACACCAGTTTCGCATCCGACTGCGGTCATAGGTGCGGTGAGCTGGCCTGGCCTCAGCCCGGTCCACGCTCGCTCCTATCGGGGTGGGGTGGTGCCCACCGGGGCCGACGCGGCCACGGGGAGCTCTGGGGGGACCCCGGCGGCGATGGGGGAAGGAACCAAGGAAGAACCGCCACAGCCTCGAGTCCGGGGGCCGGAGTCCCGCAGGGAGCTGCGGCTCCAGACGCCCCCGGAGCGCAGGGACCCCC
>VZRH01002112.1:33775-74382 GCA_013397555.1 Urocynchramus pylzowi
CCCGGCGCGCGCAGCAGCGCAGCCCTGCCGCGGGCAGGCCGCGCGCCCCGGAACCCAGCACTCCGTCAGCTTCCAGGAGGCCTGCAGGCATCTCTACCTACTTTTCAGACAGGAAGGGGTTTCTGGACTTCTTGGGCATTGTTCTCACAGGCTTGCTCACCACCTCTTCCCCTTTCTCTTCTTCAGATGCATCAGTTTTTCCCTTAAAAATAAAGCGCTTTTGTGATTCTGGTGTTTCCACTGTCTTCTTGGTTTCATCCAAGAAAGTTTTGTGAACTAACTAGTCACAGATGAAGATTTTTTAATTCTCCACACCCCTCACTGTCCCAGTGTCAAGGTTTCCTATTGCAGTCCCACAGAAAGGCACAACCAGAGATGTCCTACAGTAATCCACCCCAAGATCCAAAAACTTCAGCATGATCTTAATGGCTGTGTAATTGAAGTTTAAAATTGAATGAACCAAAGGTCTTGGCTTTTGCTTAATTACTACCAAGACGTCTTTGAGTTGACTTTCAGACTAGATGACCTTACAAATATAAGCACAACCAATACCTGAAAGTCTCTATGAGACAAATACAAGCTCTTAGTTACAATGTATTTTGAGAATAAAAGTGACCACAACCTGAACGGAATGGTTTCCTTATTTGAGCTCCAAGCAGAGGATTATGGAGAGAAAAATGCCTCCTCATTCTAACAGTAATATTTCTGAACAGGACACAAGAAAGAGGTCAAGGACAGACCATTCAGCAAAGCCTGAAATCTTGCTGCTTGTCTTGTATCACCTTTTAAAGTATTACACTGTTGCAATCCAGTCCAGTAACACTTCATTTAATCAGGGTCAGTCGAGACTAGCAAAGGATTCCACGGAGATGTGGAGTGAGCTATTCACACAGAACATTTCCTTCTCTTTAGAGGCCCAGTTTAAATTGTGGAAAAATAGAAAAGTTATGAGTTTCCCTTTTCATCCCTGTTCCCAGCCAACTGCAAGGCCTTGGACGTACTCAGGGACCACCAGCCCTACCTCACCAGCCCCAGGAGTGTGTACAGGTGATACAGAGAGGTAGCAAGAGGCTTTACCCCAGGGCTGGTCAGTCCCAGCTGGCGTGCCCCCGAGAGGTCTAGGTCACTGATGGTGGTCACTGTTACGATGTGGTTTGGGTGGTCGATGTTCACAGACTCTGTCCGCGATGTCACCAAGTGCTCCAGTTCATCAGCCTCCTCTGGGAACACAAGAAATCCTACACTGCAAAGTGCCCAACTTTTCGCGGGATAAACTCACTTGTTCCTGATGCACCACGCTGGGCTGGGGTGACACCCGGCCTTGGCACGCAGGGATAAAGGGCAGAGGGGATTGGCACTGCAAGCCTGGAGGGGCAAGCTCCTTCTCCCCCCTGAGGGGACCTGGTAACACCTTGGAGATGTCCTCCTGCTCCTTCCTTTCTGTACAACCCCCATGACTGCCGGGACAGAGGGCTGCGGGGTCACCGCTCAGATTGCTGCCCAGCTTGTGTGGCAAACACGAGAGGACCGAGCGAGCAGCTGCTGTTGGGGGACAGCGTGCGAGCATCCCTGCCCCGACTCCCAACAGCCACTCAAGGCTGCCGGACACGGGCGCCCACCTCCCTCCCACCGAGGGCCCAGCACGTACCGAGCGCCTCCTCCCTCTCGCTCAGCATCTTCAGATACTCCTGGTGCCGCTGAGGAACGGAAACAGGTCATGCGGCGCCTCTCACTGCCCGCCTGGCCAGGGGGACACAAGACCCTTCCCTCACCTCCTCCTTTAATTTCCTCTGCTCTTCCTTCAGCTTCCGTTTGATCTCCTCCAGCGCCGCCTTCCTCCGCTCCACCTTCCGCTTGTGGAAGCCGGTCAGGTACTCCCTGCCGCCACAACACAGAACCGCCCGGCTTTCAGCGACCGGGGGATGCCTTCCCTTCCCTCCCCGCCTCCCGCCCCAGGGCCCGCCCGCCCGGCCNCCTTCCGCCGGAAGGCCGGCATGTGTCCGCCGCCCGGGCCCGGCGGGACGGAGCCGCCGCGCTCGCATGCGCCTGTTCGGGCCTGGAGGCCGGCCCGGGGGGCAGGGCTTGCTTCAGGCATGGGAGCCGCCGGGCGCGCTCCTCTTCGGCTTCCTCCCGGCAAAAGAGTCTCTGGCGCTGCCCTGTGCGGAGAACACGGCAGCGTAGCACCCGATCTCACAGTGTAGCCCGAGACTCGTTCTGACACTCCAGAGTGTTTTGCATCTACATCTCTTTAATATGTGTCACTCTTCCTAATAGTTAACATCTGCAGTTCTTCAACTGAGCATTCTTCAACAGAGCTCTGAGTTTATTTCAAGCTATTGTCATTTCTTCGTGTTAGCAGAGCATGTGCTGCTCTTCTTATCCGGGGAAGGCAATTGTGGAGATGGGTCTTGGCTCCAATGCTGTGTCCAAGTCACAGCATCTGGCTGGACAGCCATGATTTCTGTAGTGGTGGAGACAGATACTGGCATGAGTTGGTGGAGGCATTAAGACTGTCATGTTCTTATGGGTTAGAGTGACATTGGCTGAGCTCCTGAGTCTTTATTGCTCCCCTGTTCTCACCTCAATGGGTCTAATGCCTGTGTGGTGGCCAGCTGACTTCGGTGTAAGCTTCTGAAGTGTTGTGGGGATAGCCAAAGCCAGCCCCCCCAGCCCACAGAGCATGACGAGTCCTGACAGGAGTCCTGTCACAGCAGCCTGGCAGTCACTTGTCCACAGCCAGCTTTCCTTTATCAGCTTGCTTGCTGCTTTCGCTCTTTTCCTGGTCTGTCCTTTCGCCAGCAGAAATGTGGAAAAACCAGTTCTGTGGTTAGTTGCTGCACTTCCCTCCACGCCCATGGGGCAGGTCTCCTCCTCCTCAGTCCTCACGCACAGTCTGGGTGCACTTCAGCCTCCAGCCTCTCTGCCTGTGCTCAGCCGGCTCAGGTGCACCGACAGGCCTCTGTACCCTTTCCATTACCTTAACCTTAGGCTTCTCTTGCCTTCCTCTTCTCCCTCTGTCTGCCAGAGCTTGTCTCTCCGCTGGCTCCTTCTCTCCTGGATATCGCAGTGGGTTGGCCTGCAGGTGCATAAAGTGCAGGCAGCTGCCCTCCTGGCCCTGTCCTGCCCTGCCTGGAGGGATACTGTTCCGAGGTGATGGCTGCAGGGAACGAGCGGAGCACGAAGGCCCTGAAGGAAGTGTGGAAAAGAGCAGAGAACTCTTTGTGTGCGGACTGTGGGAAGCCAGGTGAGTCCCCGAAGGATGCTGGAGGAAGGGTTGGAAGCAGGGAGCTGGGGCTGATCTCTAGCAGCCACTTAGTGCTGCCTATCTGCACTGCACAGGAGCTTGGGGTGGAGAGAAAGGGGAGGCATCGCTCTGGGTATTCATTTCTTCTCCCTGGAGGTGGGTTGGCAAGGGAGGAGGGAGAAGATGCTGCCATAGCACTGGTGGGAAGGACAGGGATGTGGGAGTGCCAGATTAGCAGGGGCTCCATAGCTGGAGCACTGTGGGTTGCAGTCATGTCAGATCTCAAATTCAAATCAAGGTCATGCCCAGTCAGGACCTGACAGGAAAGCTCGCAGTGAAATCCTAACTTCTCCAGAAAGAAGGCATGATTCAGGAGGGCATTGTCTCCACCATGACTCAGCTCTGAACTGACAACCTGCCACAGTTGCCTAGGAAATTTCATTTACTGAAGGGCTTGCCCTCTCAGAAGGGTACCCAGTTTGAGGTCCTACAGGTGCTGCTGAAAACACCCATCTTACACCTCCAAAAGGAGTGTACTACCTAAGCCAAATTAAGACTGGGCAAATTAGTACAATTTTGCCCTATTTAATTATTCCAGGAGAGTTTTAGATTCAAAGTTGTTTTCCACTTCCTGAGCTAAACACTGTTAGGGGTTTCCTGTGATGCACTAAACAACTCCTGGGGTCTCTTCCCAGAGGTGGTTTCATTTTCCTCTGGATGATCCTTTACACAAGGGAGTTCACAGAGCACTTTGGGGTTTTTCAAGATATAGGTCATTAAAAATTCAGTCAAAGCGATTGGAACGGGGAATGAGGGACCAATAGCTGTGTTTTTTCCTGACTGGCATCCATGCCTTGGGTGTGAATTACTCAGTTCAGATAAAACTGTGGTCATCAGCTCTTTGTTTCTCAGGACTACATTCTCAGGTGAGGCATATCTCCCAGGGATATTCACCACTTCTAGTTATACCCTTTTCCATATTCTCAGATCCTGACTGGGCATCCTCTACTTTGGGTGTCTTTATATGCCTCAGCTGTTCAGGAATTCACCGCAACATCCCTAGCATCAGCAAAGTCAAATCCCTGAAGATGGACTACTGGGATGATGCTCAGGTGCAGGTGAGATCTTTATCCCCATGGGTGGGGTTTGGACTAGGCTATACACTCAGTGTCCTGGCAAAATTAATCCTTTGACCTCATGGAATTGCAATGTAATCTGGTTTAATCAGTCTCTTTTCTACTCATGAAAATCAGGGATAACCCCCCACAATCCACTAGGAGAGGGAGGATACACTTGCTTCAGGTGTCTCCTCATGCCCCGTTACTTTATGGCAAATGCAGAGCTCTTGCAATGTATATTGCTAAGGCTTAGGGTCTTTGTTGCTTCCATTTACTTGTTTTCCACTTGCCAAGACCATCCAGCCTCAATGTCTCCTTTTGATTTCAGCAGTCCAAGGGGAAAATCTTGGGCAATTCTGTTCCCCAAGAAAAGTTTCCAGATATAATACAATCTCTTGAGAAAAATGGCACTTATGAGAACGTGACTTCTCCCCGTTACAGCCCCCTCAACTTACTAATCTTCAGGGGACTGAAAAAATTTTCTGCCGATCCAAAGAAAATAATCTGTGTCTTGTTGCTCTTTGGAAGAGGTTGGAATGTCCTTCCAGATGCCATTGCAGAGCTGTTGTCGAGCTCTCCAGGAGATGTGGGGCATGGCAGCAAATCCACTGAATGTGCGCGCACCCAGCCTTACGGAAGTGACATTTATGGCATTCTGTTGATTCAGGTGCAATCACTGTAATGCCTGAGAGTAGATGAGACCTTTGAGACCCACCTTCCCGCAGCCAGACTGCTGGGATGTTGCAATGGAGGGAAAGGAGAATGCTCCATTGGAGTTTGATATGCATCTGACCCTGTAGTGGGTCAGGAAAGAAAAGGTCCAACAGGAATCTGCATCAAAGGCAAGGCACTAACTCTCTGTCTAACTCTGCAGTTTCTGGCCAAGCATGGGAATGCTGTGACTAAAGCCATATATGAAGCTCACATCCCTATTTACTATTACCAGCCAACCTACAATGACTGCCAGTAAGTTGCTGCCTGCAGAAGAAAAGGGGGAAGGGCAATTCTCTGTTCCTCTAATTCCTCTAGTTTGTTTCTGAGCTACCTGTCCCCTCTCGCCATAGAGTGCTGAAGGAACAGTGGATACGGGCCAAATACGAACGCAAAGAATTTACTGAGCCGGGAAAACAGCTGCCATATTCTGATGGTAAGAGCAGAACACAGCATCAAAACATCCTGCCTGTTGCCTTTGCTGGAAACTTCTGAGCATCATGAGGTGTCAGTGTTGCAAATCCCACAAGTACTTCTGAGAACCCAAGTGGTCATTACAGGGCTTTGTTTTGGGCGTGTTAAATTGTGGACGACATAGGCTGGCATTGCCACAGGAAACTTAAAAGCCTGGTGTTACCAGGTGGCATTTTTGAAAGACATTTGTTATCTTGGTGGAGACAGACATCTGTAATAAGGAATAACTGTCCTGTTGCATGCCACACCCTCTAACCGTGGCAGTTGTCCTTGAAATGGCGCTGCCAGTCCTATGGCAAAAGGGCATTGGAGCCCAAGAGCCTGCAGAGTCAAGTGGGAAGAGTTCTGGTCCCACACCACAGTCTGCATGGGCCAGGACTCTAGTGTTCACAGGAGACAGCTCTCACACTGTCAGAGGTAGTACCAGGAGCAGGACTAGGAGGTGGGAAGAATCTGGGAATGTCTTTTGGTGAGCGCTTATCTGCACTGCAGACATGGGAACACACCATCTTCAGTTGTAAGTCAGAAGTGAAACCTCTGAAATGTTTACTCAGCAATAGTCCATCATATTCTTTGTCCCAGAGGGGTGGCTGGGCCCCAGGCTGCATGCAGCTCTCTGGTGCCTACCATGCCTGTGGGGAATGCTATTATAAGTGGCTTTTCTGCTCCAAGGTGTGAAGGAAGGCATCCTTTGGAAGCGAGGTCGAGACAACGGGCAGTTCCTACCCCGCAAGTTCCTCTTGTCTGAGAGAGAGGGATGTCTGAAGTATTTCACCAAGCAGGATGTGAGTATGGTGGTCAACTCCCACCTCAGTGTGTACTCCACCCAGAGCAGCGGGGTTACAGAGATGTGCTGCCTTCCTACGCGTGTTTCTGAGGTTGTCTTGTTCATCCCAGCTCAGAGATGATAACAAAACATGTCACTAAGGAGAAGGGTCCCCTTCCTACTGGCAGAGTGACTTTTCCTCATGTTCTCCCTTTGTGCTTCCCTCACTACTGAGAAAAGGGCTGATCTTTCACTTCACTCCTATCCATTTGCCTGGATGTGTAATCCTGCACCATCTCTGGAATCAACCTCATCCCTTTGTGAGCCAAGTTGGCAAAAACCTTTTCTCTGGTTGGTTTTGAGAAGGGCTACTTTTCTGCGCATTCATCTCTCTGAAATGAGTGGGGCAAGAGCTAAAATGCTGTCACAAGGGAGGGAATAGTTCAGGGTAGGGAGAAGCAGGACATGCCATCCAGAGAAACCTGGACAAGCTCCAGAAGTGGGTTGATATGAACTTCAGAAGGTTTAAAAAGGCCAAGTGCAAGGTTCTCCACCTGGGTCATGCCTCTGACCCTTCCTTACCTCAGGTAATCAGTAGCTCAGATCTCTTTCCTTCTAGGATTGCTCATGCATGGTCAATGCCATTCTGTTTTCAGGCCAAAGAACCCAAAATCAATATTAAAATAGATGTCATCAATGCTACATTCCAGCCCGAGAAGATTGGGAACCCCAATGGCCTGCAGATCACCTATCTCAAAGACAATAAGACACGGAATATATTTGTCTACCATGAAAGTGGAAAGGTATCTGGTTTTAGCATCAAACACTGCAAAGCCATTGAGGTGCTTTGAAGAGCTGCTGATATTAAATAGTATGAAGCATGGGTAGGTTGGGGTGTGTGAGTGTGAGTTGCTGTAGGTAACAGGGTGGGGGTTCTGGCTTCGTGTTTGTGTATGTGTGAGAGGGTTTTGCTGCAGGGAGCAGGGCAGGAGCACTGGCTGAGTTGGTTTGTGTGGGAGGAGTTCTATAGAAGATGTGCTGCCTGTGCATGTGGGGAATGGGGCAGCCGTGCTGGCTGGCTGTGTGCATGTGAGGGAGATGCTGCGGAGGGAGAGCTGACTGTGTTTGAAGTTAAGTCAGGGCTGGGTGCAGCTGGGTGAATTAAGATGCCCCACTGTTGCTCTGGCTCAGCTTTCTGTCCTGTCCTGTTCCATCCTCAGGAGGTAGTGGATTGGTTCAACGCCATCCGCTCGGTGCAGTTCCATTACCTGAAGGTAGCGTTTCCCATTGCCAGCGATAATGAGGTAAGGCAGCACTGGAGTCTCCCGCTGCTCACATGATAAAAGAGCTCGTTAGTTACTGTTATAACCCCAGGTGCAGAAGTGGAAATTGCAGGGTAAAGACAGAGGGATGAGAAGGTGTTTTTAAAAGGGCCTGTGGTGGTCAGAAAATAGCTGCTCTCTGCTGTTTCTGGGCATTTTGGAGGCAGAAGGGATGCCTAGCTAGGCAGTTTGGGAAATATAAATTTAGAAGGTGACTGAATTTGGGGGAATAGAAGGGTGGGGGAGGGAAGTGAATAGCAAAGAGGCACAGCTAAGTGAATGTTACTCTTGCCATTTTGTCAGATTAAAAATCGTCTGACGAGAAACTTCTTGAAGGAGGGATACATGGAGAAGACTGGTCCCAAGGTGAGCTGCTGTGGTAGAAAAAATCTAACAGGGGCCTGCCAGAGCACCACTGGCTTCCCCTGCTTCAATGTTTTTCTCCTGCTGTTTCCTCATTCCCCCCTGACTCTTTAGACACCCGTGGGAAGAGTGTGTGTGCACCAAGGGAGGGGAGAATGAAAGGAAGGGGAAGGACACATGTGAAAGTAGATGAAGCCAGAGTCCCTGCTTTCTCCCAGAGCAACAGATCTCTCTGCATGTGTCTGTGTGTGCGTGACCTTACAGGTATTTAGTGTCCAGATTTCTCCTGTCTCAACGCTGGGGTCCTTCATCGAAGTTCAGAAGTTGGGGACAGCAGCTGGGACTGAATCACCCGATACTGACCCCACTCTCAGCTCAGAAAGGGCGAGGAGGAGGTTGCTGTTGAGGCAGGGGCTTGCTTCAAGGGGTTGGGATCAGTTTGGGGTATCCATTCGCACTGCTCGCAGCAGAGGGCACTGTCCCCTCACACATGTCACCTCTTCCCTTCACAGCAGAGAGAGGCTTTTAAGAAGCGCTGGTTCACGCTGGATCACCGCAGGCTCATGTACTTCAAGGATCCTTTGGTGAGAGGGAGATGTGACCGCCGGGCAGCTGCAGGCAGCGGAGCTGAGGGCAGGGTCAAAGTGCACACAGAGTCTGTGCTCTGCAGTAAGGGTGGCTTGCAGGTTTCCCAGCTGCTGTGAATGGACTCCAGGTCTTCCCCTTTCCATCCCTTTTAGTTCATCACATGCTTTCTGTGTTTGTTTCACTGCCTGCAAACAATGGGAACAGGGAGGGTAGCAGTGTAAAGGTGGTGATGGGAGGGTGACACAGAAAGATGAGAGCAGCATTTCCTCTCTCAGACCTCTTGAGATTTATGCCCTTTTTTTTTCCTTTTCACTACTGCCTTTGAGCACAGACTCACTGCTCTTCTGAATCCCCTGACCACCTCCAAACCCTTTTGCTGCTACATCCCCGATCCTCACACACTCTCCTCCTGTCCTTAGGCGCCCTGTAATGATTCTTTTGTTCTTCTGGGATTCCATAAATCACTGTCTTTTCCTCCTGATGTGCAGGATGCATTTGCTAAGGGTGAGGTATTTGTGGGCAGTGGAGAGAATGGATACAGTGTCCAGAAGGGATTGCCTTCAGGGACACAGGGCAACTTCTCTTGGCACTACGGCATCACCATTGTCACCCCTGACCGGGAATACCTCTTCACCTGTGAGACAGAGACTGACCAGCTGGAGTGGATCAGAGCCTTCACTAGCGTCATCAACCAGGCCATGACACCACAGGAATATGCAAGTAAGTGCCTGGATGCTGCTTCCTTCCCCTCCTGCCACTCCCATTCAGGCTGTTGCCCTAATGCACCACCTTTTCTCTTCATTACAGTTGAAGCCTACTTCAAGTTTAAATCCTAGGAAGCCCTGCAGGAATCTCACTATGACTCAACTCTACCTGGTCCTATTGGGTGGCTGTCAGGACAGGAGAGGAGATTGACATCAGAGAAACACAGTGCTCTTGGAGCACCTTTTGAAGCACTTTTGCCCCCACAGAATATCCACTTTGTTTTGAGGGCCCGATTAAGCTGCTTCTTTTCAAGTGCAAGATTTTGTGCGTCTGAATCCTCAGTACAACCTGTCCCTGCTAAATTGCTGTCATCTGACTGGATGCTGACAGGTCTTGCCTGTCAGTCAGGCCTTGAAAACTTTGGCACTTACTGTGTTGGACGTGAGACCCAGCATCACTCCTGCCTGAAACTGCAGACAGCCACCCACCTGATGCAAGAAAACAGCTGCCTGGCTGGAGCCAGGCACCACAGCGGGTTACAGGGGCTGCTGGGCTAAAAGAGCCTGTTCCTTTGCAAGAAATATCATACCTGCTGGTGACAGAGATGTGAAACATCTAGATATTTGATCAGTTAGTGCAGTGGTTGAGAAAGGTCACTTAAAAGATGTAACCTAACAGCCAAATGTGAGGCTTGTTTCCTTCTGTCATGTAGGGGCTTGAAAGCTTCTTCAGATGACATTTGTGTGCAGACCTTCCACCAAATGCTTCAGAGAAGATTAGGAGATTGTCTCAAAAATAATGTGGATATACATTTGGATATGTGGATAATGTGTGCATGCACACACATAACAAAAAGTGATGGAGGTGGAATACTGCCCTAGGGAAGATATTGTGAGGGATATTCATGCCACTGAAGATCAGCTGCCAAACTTGAGTCCCTATCAGACCAATGGAGAGGGGTTGGGTCTTGGCAGAGAGGAGCTGATAAAGTGTACAGAGTTCAGAGTCTGCTTTCTCTACTAGAGCCTAGGGTTGATGCCTGAATATAGTAATAATACATGGATCTCTGCTCCCTCATTCCCTGTATGTCAAGGGCCTGGCACTTTCATTCTGACCTGCACATTGCTTATGTTTATCTTGTCTATCACACATACATATCAGTATGTTCATGTTCTATTAGTAAGAGTTAGTCTAAAACACTAAATCAACCCATGATTCATGTCTTAAAGCTCGTGTCTTAAAGCTCTCTTAGGAGAGGTGTGCTTCACATGCTGGAAGGAGTAGTGAGCTCTGCTGGTGACTGTAGTATCTGATGTGTTTGCAGTTTTATGCAGGCAGTGTGAGAAAAGGTATCTCATGTGTTAAGGGGAGCTAACTGGAATTAATGAGACAACCAGTATTTTAATTAGCTCCTAAAGAAATAATTTTTAAATCCCATTGTAATTTATTTTAACTTCCTAAATTAGCTGACATGTTAACTGCTGAGGTATGAGGTTTCTTGGGAAAAAGTACAGACAATCAAACAAAAAGCCATAGCCATTCATTGTATTCCCTGGGGCATGTGGACTGTGATTATTCCCATCAGAGCCAAATGGGCAGACTCATGGTGCCCCTCTGCTTCTCTGGGGACCCCACTCGTGCCAAGACCACCACAATCTGTTGGGACCATCAGAGTAGAAGCATCACTCACCCTGCTATCATGGTGCAATGGAAATACCAACTAAAAGTGTATTTTCACTGCATTTTGCTGATCTCTCCTAGTTTGGAGCATGATTTTCCTGAAAACCAAAGGTCATTGCACAGTGAGGGGAGTACTGATGGAATGCCTCCTCCTCTTCTCTTTGCTGCTGAATTGCCACTGCTGGATATGAGCAGAGGCATTTGACTCAGCCACGATGAAGCTAATACGCTGATGATTCAAAAGAGTGTGGCTGGAGCTGCCTGAAACCCTGAACTAACAGCAGAGTATGTGTAGTATGGCACATCTGTCTCTGCTCCACAAATTCTGTCCCACCGTGCCTTCCTTGAGACACCGAGGCTCAGAAGGGAGTGAGGAAAGGGCAGGGTCCATCGGGCCTGGGTGTCGTGTGACGGTGTCTCGCTAGAAGGCAGTGGTGCCTCTGCAATGGGCTTCTGCTCCCTGCTCTGAGGCAAGGCAGCTTCCAGGGAAGGAGGGGCAAAGCTTTGAGGAGGAGGAGGATGCTCTTTGTGGAGAGGAAGGAGAGACCGAGTCTAAAATATCCAGTCCTCTGAGTCTTTAGGAGCTTGCTGCTGACTTGAGGGCACAGGTGGAAAAGGGCCAGGACAGAAAATGTGAGAGGTCCTACCATCTGGTGGGCCTGCTTGCAAACTGGGGACTACATCCACAACACCCAAACCTCAAAGGGCCCTGATGTCCTTGGGAGGGAGTGGGGGACAGGTTCTTTCAGTCTGGCTTGGCTAGGGAGGGCTGTGTGGCTGCTCCCTGCCTATTGCACTTCCAGGGCTGGCCCTTGTTTCCCTTCTAAAGCCACAGCACGATGCTTTCCACCCTCCCTGCCATATTATGGAGTCTTTCAGTTGTCTCCTGTCTCAAATGAGGACAACTGTACAAGGAGAAATAGGATAAAGAAAGGGAAACAAGAACAAGAAGGAAGACGGAGCAGGATAAAGGCAGATATGGGGGAAGAAAGCATGTCTGCCAGAAAGAGGAGGGAGCCAGTGGGGCTCCTCAGCTAGTGGCTAAAAGCCCAGTATAAATCTGGAACTGTATTCACACCTGTGTGTGAAGCTGTGAGTGAGGCACATTCCTCCATGCAGTGGTCAAGGCAGCTCTCAGGGGGTTGGTTCAGTGAGGCAGGGCCCACCTCTCCAAAGTCTGTCTGAGCTGAGCTGACAGACTTGGGAGCAGAAATCTACTTATTCATCCACTGTTCCTGTGGGCCCAGCAAACTTTGGAGAAGCAAAAAAGCTAGTGAAGAAAAGAGACATTTCCTCCTGGCTGGCAGAGGTTACCTTGCATGTATTGGTCTTGAAGGAAAAGGCAGCATCCCTTTCTTGGCTCTTTCATGGTTAAGGAAAACAACTGGACAGAGCTTGTGATGGACAACATCAGCAAAATGGACTGGGCAGCTGGAGGTGAGGAATAGACTTCTCTGAAGCACCCTGTCTGTGTCTGATGAACTCTCCCCATTCTTCCCTTGGCTGCTTTGCTGTTAAGGATAGACGTGTCCCGTACAGCAAGGGTGGAAGGCAGGAGGAAGGAACAGGTCTCTGAGAGCTTGTTTTGCTCTTGCTTAACTTACCCAAAGATGTCTTACAACACTTCTCTCATCAGCCCAAGTCCTAGAGAGGATGCCAAGGGTGGCAGTTTCTTGGAGGAAAGCAGTGGTGGGGGTGATGACAGCAATGTCGTGGGAGGGGACAGCCTGGTCACAGGGCCGCTGGGTGCAGTGCTGCTGGTCATGTGCCTCACTGGGATGGTGGGGAACGTCTACACAGTGGCAGTGGCCTCTGGCAGGGTGGCAGGCTGCTCAACAGGCTCCTTGGGGGTCTACATGATCAACCTTGCCCTGGCTGACCTCCTGTACCTTTCCACCATCCCCTTTGTGGTTTGCACCTACTTCGCCCACGACTGGTTCTTTGGGGACGCGGGTTGCAGGCTTTTGCTCAGCCTGGACCTCCTCACCATGCACGCCAGCATCTTCCTCCTGACCGCCATGAGCCTGGAGAGGTACTGGGCGGTGGCCAAGCCTCTGCGGGCCAGGCGGGCCAGCAATGCCTCCCGCAAACTGGCCAGCGCCATCCTCTGGCTCCTCTCGCTCCTGCTCACGGCCCCCATGATGGTGATGACCCAGCTGCGGGAGGGGGACGGCCCCCGCAAGCGCATCTGCGTCCCCACCTGGGCGCCATCGGCTTTCCGGCTCTACCTGACCGTGCTGTTCGCCACCAGCGTCCTGGCTCCCGGCGCCGTGCTGGCCATCGTCTACGCCCGCCTGGCCCGGGCCTACCACTCCTCGGCCTGGGGCCTGGGGCTGCCGCTGGCCGGGCGGGCCCCTGCCCGGCGTCTCCTCTCCAGGATCTCTGCCATCGTGCTGGCCTACTGGGCCTGCTTCCTCCCCTTCTGGGCCTGGCAGCTGGCCGGGCTGTACCAGGGAGAGGGGCTGGCCATCGGCCCCACTGCCCAGGCCTACCTTAACTTCGGTGTCACCTGCCTGGCCTATGGCAACAGCTGTGTCAACCCCTTCCTCTACACCCTGCTTGCCAGCAGCGACCGCCGGCGCCGTGGCCGCTCTGGGACGGGCGTGGCGCGGCCTGCAGCGCCCTCTCAGCAGGCTGGGGGAAGCCACAGCATCCCCCTGGCTTGCAGGGAGTTGTGAGGGAAAGCGAGGGGTGAGCAGACTGGGAACATCTGACCTTTGGCTGGGGTCATGTTGAGAAATAAAAGTGTGTCACCTTCCATGCCAGTATGCAGTGTCTTCCATCAATCTTGTTGCAGTGCTTTCCCCTTTGCATGGCTGCTCATCCTGCTCAGCTGGGTGGGGAGAGTGCTTGTCTCAGGGATCCTGACTCCATCCTCAGATCCTTCAGCTCTCACACAGCAGCCTCCACCTTGCACAAGGCTGGGGAGTGGGTGGAAGGGAGCAGTCAGCTTCGATATGTCTAAATTATATATCTGGGGAACCTTTGCCACCCCTCATCTCCTTGCTAGCAACGGGCCAAGCCATAACAAAGTCAGGACAACAGTGAGTCATAGATTTCACAAGAACAGTGAGTCACTGCGAGCAACAGCCACGCTAGCAGGAGACCTCACTAAGGTTCATACTCCTGTGGTAAAGCTACCACTGAGCTCTCTTCAAGAAATCCTCACAAAAAAATCTTCGAAGAATCTAAAGAAAGATTGCCAAGGGCAGTGAGGAGGCATTGCGGGATTCCCCTGTAGCACAGCCCAGGGAGTCCAGTACATTTGCTCAGCTTTCAAGATCATCCCAGCAGAGGAAGCTGTGAGGAGAGAGCTCTCCTCTGTGTCCATCATGACAGTTCATGGCACCCTCACCAGCACCATGGCCCTGCTGTGGCTGAGGGAAATACCCAGTTCTCTGGCCTACCAAATGTACCCATCTGCCAGAGTGTGTCAACACCACTGTGTAAACTGAGCCAGGTCTCTTGCCTTGAGAGCATCTAGCCGAGCATGGCTCATTTCCATACTGCTGAACTTCTCTTCTCCAGAAAGGATGGCTTCATCCTTATCACACCATGGGAAGAGTCCCCAAGCTATGCTGTCCCCCTGCCATGCCTATGCAGAGGGTGGCAATGCTAGATGTCACGTTTACAATTGTAGATGTAGCCCTAAAAAGAGTGTGATGTGATGTGATGTGATCATCCAAAGCAGATGGGCTTTGGGCAACACAGGACTTCAAGAGAGATCCAGCTGCAGAGCCTCAAGTTTCTTGTACAGCCCAAGTGCCCCTGCCTTTCACCTAAGCTCTCATCTTATCTCTCTTCCTCTTCAGACTCACAATTCCTAGCAGCCCAGCCTCTCTCTGCATGGGTACCCAGGACACAGGACCTGGCAGAGCCTCATGGATTATGAAATAAGAATGGCAGGTACGGCTGCTGCAGGGGAAAGTCCCTGTTCTCCAGCTGCTCTGCAGACTGCTTAATGTGAGGAATTAGCCCAGCCAGGCCTGCAGGGAATCCTGTAGTACATTAAATTGTTAGTGCTTTGTGTTGCTTGTGGCCAAGCCTTTCATCCCAGACCGACCTGGTAACTGCTGTGCACTGTGGATAGGGCAGATCCCACTTTTCCTACACCCACCAGGCACAGCATGCTCAGCAGCAGCACCAAGGCAGCATTAGACTGAGAGAGACCCCGAGGCAGCTGTGCAGTAACACCAGACATGCCAGACTGCCTCAGTCTCCTCAGACTCTAGCCTCAGTTTAGACTCAGAAGTACTCAGGTTCATGTGGGCCAAGTAAAATGGGAACAAAAGCATAGAGCACACATCCTTAGCATTCCACACTCCAGCTGGACATTTCTGCCTCCCTCAGCTCTGGATGGAACAGGCAAAGTACAAGGGGCAGAATAAAACCAGACACCTCCAGGTTACTGCCCTCCTGTGCCACAGCACAACACTTTGTGCTCCTGCAGTTACTGGAAGAAAGGATTTGGATGAGGAACTCTTGACGTGCTCTGCCACACCCAGCAAGGCAGCTTTTCTACTGTCTCCATAGAGCAGTAAGAGGTCCCAAGCAGACATAGGAGTAGGAACAGCCTCTACAGAAGGCTGCAGCCAAAACTAGCACAATTGAGGACTTTCCCCTCACTCCATGCCCCACTAGGCTCAGCTAGCACGGCCACTCAATGCTGTCTGATGTCAGCCAGGACTGCTTAATTTACGTAATTTATTCAGGCAGTGTAAAGTGTGAGTCTAGACCTGAACAGCTTGTGACATCACTTAAAGGGTGCTTTTACTCTCCCCTGAGTGACAATTAGCCCCAATGCCTCCTCCTGCAACTCTCCTTGGACTTTTAACCTTCTGTGTTCCCAGGCTTTTAACCTTCATCCTCTTCTCCATCCATGACTTTCAAGAACCAAGGCTGGGACAGTTGCATCCACTTATGGTACTCAAGCAACTCTGGCTACCCCCATCCACCCACTCGCAGCAAGGTGCCCAACCCGTGAGGACTCGCAATATTCAACAGATTAGCTTTTGAGACTTAGTACACCAAAACTCTTATTTATTGATTGCTTTTTCTGTATCTTTGAGATGGAGGTGTCAGAGGAAGTTATTCCCAGCTGAGGGACTGGAGTGTGAAGTCCCCTTGTGTATCAAAGTAGTCAAAGACAGAGAGGTTAAGCCGGTTAGGGAACGTGAACTGGTGGCCTGGCAGGTGGACTGTCACATCATTTTGGTTGACACCAAAAGTGATCTGCAAGGCAAATGGAAAAGTTAGAGAAAGTTTCCTCGAGCCTCTGCAGCACTGCTGTGCCACCCTCTGCTTCACAGGGTGAACAAGCTCAGTAGAATAACCTGTTCATCAACAGCAGGAGTGTTAGTCTGGTCTCCCAAGAGAAGCCCATTCCCTGCTGTGTTCAATAGCAACATCTTTGAGCCAGATGGAGCTTAAACATTTGATCCCCACCCTCCATCAGAGCTCAGAGCCCTGAGTGGTGGCACTGGCCAAGCAGGAGAAGCCAGCCACCTCCTGTACAGACAGCCCTGAGACAGCCCTTGCAGGGAAGGTGCCTGTGCCAAACACCCTCCCTTCACCAGAGCAGGTACAGAGAGTGTATATATATATAAATATATGCATGCCTCACCTCTGCTGTGCCCCCTTTCTGGAAAGGAAAGACAGCCTCCCTGTGCTCTGCACCCCACTCTTCCACCTTCTTTGAGTTGCACACAATGGTGTTCACATCGCCATGAGCATCAAACCGAGGATTGAAGTGAAGTCCGAGGAGGGTAGCATCCTTGCCCAGATTCATCACAAAGCTGCAGAGAAAAAAAAAAAGCAAACATCAATACAGCTAAAAAATATATACAATCAATACTATGGTAGCATGTTTCTCATTACCATGAGCATCCTTGGGTCTGTTTCTTCAAGCCCAGCTGAGGGCAACCTAAGAGAAACCCTTTGCTAAATTACACAGCTTCCCTAAAAAGATGGTGCTGTGGCAGTAAGGGGCACTTTCCCGGGGTGATAGGCTCCAGAATGCCATCCCTGGGAGAGACACCACTTCCTCAAAGCTTTTAACAAGAGAATGGTTCAGTACACAGTGCCCTGAACAGAGTTATTGTACACCCAAACCAACTCCCAAGGAGTCAGTTGCTTTCCATAGATTTCCTTTCAGTCCTGAACAGTTAGCTAGTGCTGCATCCTGCCTGATAGCCACTGCCTTCTCCCATCCTGCAGGCAGCTGAAATAATTACCATATCATTAGCTATCCCAAAGTATCTGCAACAGCAGTGGGAGGAAGTTTCCTAGCCTAGTGTCCACCTTGCCTTCAGGCCTCTCACCCAGATGAGAAGAAGCATATTATTTGGCAAGAGAAAGCCTGGGAGGCTTCACTCAGACAGTATCAAACTTCAAAGGCACTGGGAAGAGCTGGGACATGTTTCCTGGAACACCGCTAGTTCTGGTACAGCAGCTACAGGCTCCACCTTACCTGCAAAGGGTAAGCACCAGGGCTGGGGGCTGCTTCAGAGGCTTTGCTGGGAAACCCAGCCACCCTGAACCCTGCACATTTAGAGGTACATTTCCACTTAAGCCCACCTGCCTGCTCACCACCTTTCTTCCTTCTTTCCCCACCACCATGTGTGAGGCAAATCCACTGGGGCACTATAAATGTCCCTACTCCTGGCCATCTTCGTGCAGGGGAGAGGATGTGGTGGAGCAGACGGTCTCAAACCAAATCTCAGTATAGGCACAGCTTCCATTTCCTTTACCCTGCACTAGAAGGATGTGGTCACTGCCAGCATGTGCAGCTGGAACTTCACATCTGCTTTGGCTTAGCCCCTTGGCAGTACTGTGTCTGCAGTGTGCATTCAGGGATGACTCACTGGAAGCACTGCTGCTGTTAACCCCTTCTCCTTTTCTACCCAAGGGACAGAGTCCTTTTGCCACCACCTTTTGCAGACCCCTCAGTGCGGTGCCCTGGCTGTGCCTGGGCAGCACAGCACAACTCACCTCTTGGCATTTGGTGCAATTTTCCCCTTGACAGTGAGGCGCTGGCCAGGCTTGAGACCCAAGTTGGTGCACACTGGTCCCTGGGGAAGGTGGAAGCAGAGATGTTAGCTCAGTAACCTGCTGGCTCACTTGTTCTGACTTGGCAGCTTTCCCTGCTGCCTTTCAAGACATGCTTTGCTTTGGACCCATGGAGAAACAGGGAAGCTCCCTTGCCCTAGGGCATTGCAGCAAGGACATCCCAGAGAAGTTACCCCAATCACATGGTACACTTGATTGGAGCTTGATTTCCTAATCTTCCTCCTGCTGCTCTCATCAACATACATATCTGTATTTCACAGCAGGGAAGTGTAAATACCTGCACACTCCAATCACACCCACCCCATCCCAAACACACCCATGTGCCTTGTGGGTCTTGTGTCATCCCACACAAATCTGTCTGGGATGGATGGCAGGGATGGAGACTCCACTCCCTTCCCCTAGCTCGTGTTCGAACTTCAAGCCTTGCCCAGGTCCAAGGACTCAGACACTTTGCTTCCCATCTCCCAACAGCTTCAGCTTTTTTTTTTTAATGTAGGCTCAGTATTCCCAGTATTTGCAAGAACATTCTTCTGCTCCACAGAGACACCTGCCCCCACACCTTCTCTCTAGGAGGACCAAAGCATTTTGGCAAACCCATATCTACTCATTTTTCATGATAGCAGAGCCAAGACCTCAAGAATACTGAAAATCTTTTCCTATCCCACCTTAAAAAATAAGCTTGCTTTGGGGACAATCCCTGCTTAATCACCCTCAGCCTAAGGAAAAGCAAAACAAAGAAGTATCACTCTTCTAACACAAGCATCTCCCTAGTAGAATAGCTAGAGAAGGGATCTTGGAAATCAAGTCCAACCTCCCCTGCTAAAGCAGGTTCATGTAGAGCAGGTTGCAGTGTCATGTCCAGGTGGCTTTTGAATACCTCCTGAGCAGCACACTCCACCACCTCTCTGGGCAGCCTGTTCCAGTGCTCTGTCACCCTCACAGTGAGGAAGTTTTTCCTCATATTCAACCATTACTCCCTGTGGTTCAGTTTGTGCCTCATGCCCCCTCCCCTGTTGCTGGGCAACTCTGTAAAGAGTCTGGCCCCATACTCTTGATATCTGCTCTTAAGATAACCTTTCTAACTTCTTAAGGTGTTTGAACGTAGTCCTTGACATTCACAGAACACTTCTGTAAGGCACATTCCTTCCAAGAAAGAGAAGAATAACAATTCGGTGACTCATGAAAACTTCAGCAGAAAGCAAGCGGCAAGGCTGCCCAGAGATGATGCTCAGACAGCAATAAATGTTACTGCAGCAGCTTCCCCAGAGTAGAGCTGCAGTAAAACAGGTTTCCCCAGCTTAGGACTCAGCCCAGCGAGGATCCCCCCAGGGATCCTACAGGAACAAAAAACCACTGCTGCCAGCACACAAAATCGCAGCCATCTCTCTGTGGCGGATGCAGCAGGGATCGTCCCTCAGCAGCAGCAGGCATCCAGCTCTAACAGACCCTCTGATGCTGGGGCTGATGTGCAGGCTGGCACAAGCACCCTCACACCCAGCCAACACTGTCCCACCTCCAGCAAAGCTGCCCCATCCCCTTCTCTACTCACGCAAGACATGGTGCTGCTCGGCGGGGTACTGCTCCTCTCCACTGAGTGCAAGGGTCCCAGGCAAGTAGCTCCTACAGCCCCACCCTTGCCCTTAAATAGATGGAGAGCTGAGTTGTCCCAGCCCTTCTCCACACCATGCACCAATGGGAAGAGTAGCAGGGGTTGGTTTTGGGAGGAGGGAGGGTCTATTAGGCAGATCTGCCTCCTCCCACACTCACCCTGCCTCCTCTCCAGGATGCTGAGCACAGCCCTTCCAAGCAGGCTGCGGGCCGCTCCAGGAGGAGATCCAGCTGTGTGTGGCCATGAATCCAATGGAAAATAGTTTTACAATGAATGTTTTATTATCCAAGGCTTTTATCCCACATGGAAAATGGTCATATGGATCGAGACTTGGCAGGAAGGGTCTGTAGTGAGGGCAGGGCTCTTCAGCTCTAGTTAAATCAGGAGTAGAAGAAATGTTGCTGAGCGCACATAGTGCCTCAGAAACTCTTTGTAGTCCAGGTGAAACCCCAGTAACAGAGGACTGAAGTGCATCCAGAGTCACCCAGCTGCACTATGAATCCTTTCTGTCCCCAGAGACTGCTGAGGTACTGACCCAGCCTTTACCACCCACTTTTATAGGTATGGGAACCAAAGGAGGGAAACCAGTCCTTTTTCTACAGAGCCCATAGGCACCTTCAGAACTGTACAGTTCATCTTGGCAGCAGGGCAGAGTAAGCCAGGAGGAAGCTGCCTTGGAAAGTTGGGAAGAAATTACCTGGGAAAGTGCCATGCCTGGCTCTTGCTTCTACCCTGAACACAGCTAGGGGCCTGAGGAAGAAGAGGATGGGGGCAAGATGCTTCTATCACAATAAGCCATAGGATCTATATGTCTTTTATCTGCCTCTGTGTTCTCTTTGTGGCAAGTATGATTCACTGGGTGAAAGGATTCCTTTGGAAAAAGTTACCCAATTACTACATGGCTCAACTGTAATTACACTGAAAGAGGAGGGAAAAATTCAGGCAGTGTGCCAAGCCTGTGGCTTAGAGCTCTCCTTGTCTTGCATATTTGTCTCTAAATCACAAGACACTCTGTGATTTCCTTAGGAGGCCCAGAACTGAAACTCTCTGAAACAATTTTTTCTTCCATGGCTGTGAGGCCCATCAGTTCACCCTCTGCTGAGGATGTGAGAGTCTCCAGCCCTGTTACCCCCTCCAGTATAACCCCTGAGGATGGTACTACTGAGTATTTCCAGTTGATGCCATCAATGCCAGCACAGGTAGTAGGGAGACCCTCTTGCCTGCCTGTTGGAGAGGGCAGAAACAGCTCCAGACTTTGGCCAGGTTGCTGATCCCTCCATGACACAAGGGGGCTAGAGTAAAGGCCAAAGTGGTGTTCTCTGCTCTGACATGCCTGCTCTCCCCTTCTCCTTCTGGTCACTTGCTTTGGGGTTCAGTCTTGAGCCTGATCAAGGGATCATGTGGTGCAGGACAAGAAGTGCTCCATATGAGGAGGAGAAAAAGTAATTAGAGTCAGCCTCCCTCTACTTGGGATGTGTGTGTTATTAAATCAATTCCCTTCAAATCCAAGGTTTTGTAAGACTAAACCCCAGGCATCTCTCCAGGTACTTGAGCTGCTGCTGGAGCCATGGTCTAGGGGGCTGGACTGGTAGGGACTGTTGGATGGGGAAGGGAAATGTGTAAATATTTGCTCTCTTCGAGATGGAGGTGGAGGGGGCCTTTTAAAGCTATGGGGTAAGTTCTGTGTTTTCTGCAGCATTTCTGGCAGCTGGGCACTGTGACCAAGCCTTAGCAGCCACCAGGTCCTTGAGTTATGTCTGTCCAGGGACCTTTCTCCAAATGCTGCTGGGGAGATTAGAGATGGCTAAGAGATGATAATGAAGGAGGGGCTACCATTCCAGAGAAGGTGCTTAAAGAGCTATTCACATCAAGGAAATTCAGGTTTCAGGCTTGAGTCTACCTCGGGCCACCTGTATTTGTCTGATACAAGTCCAGGTGTCTCCACTGGCTTTCATGAAACCTTGAATTAAATGGCATTAACACAACAGGCCAATACCACAGGCAAGGGGGCCATGGGGTGTCCCATTGCCTGCAGGCCATGGGCCACCACCATCAGGACAATGTCACGTCTGCCTTCCTGTTGGAGACATCATGATGAGATGACAAACTCTAAAGCTCCAGCATCAGCATCCTCACAAGGGATGGCTGAACTGAGGGGAGGAAAGGTCCCTGCTCACCCTGGTGTCACACCAGACAGGGATGGTGTCCCCAGATGTACTGACACCTACTCCACCACACTGGAGACACAGAGGTGCTTGCCTGTGATTTTCAGGAGCAATGTGGTGTAGGAAGAGCCACTGTGGGTTGAGAAGGGCAGAGCCAGACTGGCTAGAGCTGGCAATCTTCACCGCCTGTCACCTCCTTCCTTATCAGTGTGCAGTGGGCCAGGCAGGGGATGTGCCAGCAGTTTAGCAGCCCATTTGATCTGCAAAGGATGCAGATGAGGAAGATGAGGACAGATCACAACAGACTTTGGTGTCATGGGCTTGTGTGGGAACTCTACACTGGGACAGGGCTCTTCTCCTCCACCATTCCTGCCTCTCCTCACCAGAAGAGCTCTCCTGCATAACAGTTCAAATCCTAGCTTTGTATCAGAGGGAGAGTCTCTGATCTGCATTGTAACTTGGGGAGCAAAGGTCTTCTTTGCTCAGTCCCAAGGGAGTGAGTGGATATGATGCTGTTGCTTCAGTGATCTTGTCCATGCCAAACTCTTGGCCAGAGGGAGACATGAGAGTGGAGAGAAGAGTAATGGCTGTGGGATATGATTTCAGCAGCACCTCACCTCTGGTTATGAGGGTGAGGCAGGTGGTGTTTGCATCTGCACCTGCTTTCTGCAAACTGGGGTTGTGTCCTGGACAGGATGGGGCCAGGAAAAGGGGGTGTAGAAAAGCCAGCTGCCATGACAGGGACAGACCAAATTCACAGACAACACAGATATCCAAGCCCAGGCATCACAACAAAGACCCCACCAAGCATGTACTATGCTAGGTGTAGGCACCCCACTCAGGTCCTGACCTTGGGCACCTCCAGTGTGGCCTGTGCTTCAGTCACCTGCCTCCTGGGAGCAGCTTGCTAACCTCTCACTAGCCTTTCCTTGCACAATCTGCTCACTCTCCTTGGAAAGTGCAAATTGCCCTCGTAAGCAATCCCAGACAGTCCTCAAGCTTTTAATGCCTTTGGGGCCTGAACTCATCCCCCAGTGCTGGCTGTGACCCAGCATTCCCAAACAAGGGGCCAGACATCCCTGTCTGTCCCTAAGGCTGCTCATGGTGCTCGTTGGGGCTCTTTTCTCAGGGCCTCAGCCTTCTTCCTACACTCTCCTTGGCACTCAAAGATCCCAGGCTGCTCTCTCTATGCTGAGATGGCACGTTTTCTTGAGATCACAGCCTCCCTCACGTCCAACCTCACACCTCCCAACCTCCAAGCTGCAATACACCTTAGGTTGAAGAGGGAAACATGATTGCTAAAAGAGAGTTTCATCATTGCCAGTAGCTTTGATTTCGAGCATGCCTTCTGGTCTAGCTGATAGGCACTGGTGTGCCTCAGCCTACCCAGACTGGTCCTGCAGTCTGAGGGCTGGAGTCCAGCTAGTGCAAGCTGTGGGGTTCAGCTGGAACACGGGGCCGAGCCGAGGGGTGGCTCTAAACAAGGTGGTTTGGCAGCTGCCAAAGGAGAAGCCCAGTCAGGCAAGTGTCTGAAGCAAAAGAGGGAAGATCTGCCCCAGATCTTCTTGTGAGGGATGCAGCAATAGATGGGGCATCCTGAGAGATGACCTGGGAGGAATGGGAAAGGGCCTGGCTGAAAAGCCTGTGGGCTATGTGTCCAAAGCCTGCTTGTACACTGTGCTCTTCAGCTGGCAAAAGCCTCTTTTGGCTGCAGTTACTCTTGCAGTGATTTGCAACACCTTTCCACTGGGAGAGAGCCTTTGTACCTGTTCAGCCACTTTGTGTTATGTGGCCTGTGGTATTTTAAACTAAGAATTAGGTGTGCTAAACTCAGATTTATTATGTTGCGGACACAGAGCCTCACATCAGGAATGAGCCACAGCAGGATCTCCCAAGCTTTGACTGCTGAAACATTTCCAACCACATCCAATTTCCTGGATTAGGAGCCGTCTGTGAGGCTCCAACTCCTGCTGACTCCAGAATCTCTGCTTTCATTAAATCAGTATGGAAATATGTCCCCAAGTGGTGAAGATAATCCTGCAAATGTTATCAAAGCGTACCTGGACAAGTGATTTATCTGGGCGAGCCTGATGTTACAGCTTGGGGAAGCAGGAATGACTCCTTGCACTAATGATGCTGGGATGTGTTAGACACGCCTCTAAGTGCATCCCCAGAGCTTCCCAAATCCATGCTCCCCATCTCCTCCCCTGCACCTCTGGCTGCTTACACTGGGCTCCATCTTGCCTTTTGGGGTGCAAAGTCTGCGGTCTTTGCAGCGCTTGGTGGGGAAGGGAATGCTCCTGGTCTGCCAGTGGGTGGTATCCCTGTGGCTGTGGGATGGACACAGCACCCTGGCCAGGGAGGCAGGGAGGGAGCTCGGTGCTGGGTCATGGCCATGGGCAACATAGATCAGCCCGTGTCAGCCCGTGGAAGTGGTTGGCCCAAGCTGTTCAAGTGCTCTTCTGGCGTGTGAGATCAGCGAGGAGACACCCACTGATGAGGGTTATCTCCTCTGTCTGCTGGGGTGACAGGCAGTGGGACTCCTCACCTGACCATGCTGGAAATACTAACAGCACAGCAAAAAAGCCTTAGGTTACCTTGGATGTGAAGGATCCTGACTTCGAGGCTGGAGCACGGGCATTAGCAGATCTTTAATCCCAGCCAGGCAGTGACTGGTCGGGAAGGCTCCAGGCCATCTGCTCTTCAGTTTAAGGGCGCTTGTCCCAGGGCAGCACGGCAAAGGCAAGGAGGAAAGCACGTTCTTGGTTTTGACACAGAGAGGTTGCTCACAATGACATAGCCTGGACCAGGGGGTTGCTGCATGCAGAGTATTTCCAAGAGCTACAAATGCAGGTTAAGCAAAGCCTGGCAATTGCTGCTGAGCCGGAGGGGAACAGCAAACTGGGGAGAGCTGAACAGTGATGGAGCAAGTCTTAAGTTCTGATGTAAACAAAGTACAGTTAGGGACCTCATACAACCCTGACTTTGAAGCCAATAATATTTTTCTTATTTAAAAAAAGCACAAAATCAACTTCTGACCAGTGGCGTGAATTTCCAATTTTCTTCAAATAAATCAAGTCAAAGAAATAGAAGGAAAGGTAAAGATAGAAGTGACAATGAGTTGGGGGGCAGCATGTGTTGTACAGGCACTGAATGCAAGGCTTCAAACCTAACCTGTAAGAAATGACAAATTTTGAAAGCAGAGCTGCAAGCTCAGCAAAGGCTGAGTATGGAGGGGGAAGCATTGCCACTGCTTGTCTGGATGTTGGCTAATGGCTTCCAGAGGGCCTGCAACATGAGCCCCACACCGCCACTGCAGGACTGAAAGGTATAATTGTGCTAAAATAGGATGCCAAGAATTATTCCTGTGCTGCTCATTAGTGCTGGAAGTTCAAGGGCAAGGAAATGTAGCTCCATGCATGAGGGTCAGATGTGTCGTCACAGGTGTGCTGGAGCAGCAGAGCTGCCGGCTATTGCCTGACTGTGGCCACCGGCTCTGCACTGCTGCAACACCCAAATTGGTGTCCTTGAGGTGCCTTTGAAACCTGCCATTTACTGAGCCTATTTCAAGCCTAGAAACAACTTGCTGAGGCTTATTTGCTGTCTCATTTTTGGTCTTTTGTTAAAGTGACTTTTGAGATGCGCCGGGCAGAGGTTTGTTTGCTGTACTTAATATGCAAATTGTAAGTGGATGCTGTGTTTGAACATGTTGCAGCAACCCAGGTGCTGGTTTCAGGTCTTCCAACAAACAGTGCTCAGGAGAAGTTTGTTCATGGAACACAGGCACGTCCTCCTCCAACACCCTTGAGACCGAAACTCAGCTGCATGCCATTTTTCAGCAAGCAATGTGTGTAAAAACCAGTGTGGAATGATAATCCTGAAGAAAAGGGTTGCCGTGAGCAGGCTTTGCTGCCAGGAATGACAAGAAGCCTGAAAACACCTGCTTGGTATTTTTTGTGTGTATGGGAAGTGGTACCTAGGGTGTGGGCTGTGATGTTAGTCTCCACACATGTCAGAAACAGCAGCAGAGATGCTCAGGAGGTGAGACCAGCAGGGAGCCTGAGCACATCAGGTTTTACTCCCTGAGACAAACCCTGCTTGGGCCATTGCATCTACTTTGGTAAATGCATTCATCTGCAGCCAGCCCACGAGCCGGTATTAGGGGCACATCTCGTGCTTGGAGAGCCTCCAAAGCACATGGGACCACAAGGCATCAAGACAGCTGAACAGAAGCCAAGGCAGGCAAAAGACCAACTTGGCCTTTCCAAAGGGGAATGGGGCCCCACCAGACAGCAAGGGCTGGAGAAAACAGAATTGCTTTGGGCAGACATGTAGCTGCTCTCCCTGGGGGTCCTGTGGGTGGCACAGCTCATCATTCCTCAACATGGATGAATCCTTCTGGCAGGGACAGAGCTGGTGCAGCCTGGGACTGTCCTCCACAGCTTGGCTGGGGACCCTGAGTCCCCCAAAATGCCCTTGGTGTTTTCAGTAACATGTGCCATCCTTCAGTTGGTGCCCCAAACATTTAGGTGTCAGTGAGCTCTGTTAGGCAGCTGCTGCCTGCCACCCTAGAGCCAGCTGGAACAATCACCCTGGTAAGCTGTCTGTTATCTGCTGGGATCAGCTGCTGAAATGGGAGGGTGTTTCAGCAGGGCTTGGCACCCTCATTTCCCTGAGGCTTACACTATTGGGGGGGAGAAAGTGCAGGGCGCTTTCTGATGCTATCACAGTTTGGAGGCTGTGGAAAGCACTGGGATGTGTCATTCTCTGCCATGTTGCTGGTTCCAACTCCCTTGCAAGGGGCCCCAGACACCCTTGAGGCTTGTGGGCACACACACATCACTGCTGTGGTGAGGCTGTGTTGCTCTTTTGGGAGTTTTTGCAAGTGGCTCCTTCCAAAGAGGCCCTTTGCAGAGCCATCTCTGCTGCTGCCACCAAGAACATCCACCCATCATCATGTGCCACACAAGGACCTGCTCTCCCTCACCTCTGGCTTCTCCAGCTTCCTTTGCACCCTGGGCAGAGAGCAGGTGCTGAAGCAGCCCATTAACACCCAAGCTAGGCTTTGCCAGCCTGCAGCACCTGGGAAGAGCTGACCTTTGGTGCTCAATCCAGTCCAGGTGTCAATTGTCCACACCTCATGCAAAAGATGGGATCCACGCTGGGGGTCTCCTTGGTTCCCTCCTACAGATCCTGAGCTGGAGCAGGTTCACAGCAGCAGCTGGTGGGGTGGTAATGCAGGTCAGGAGCACGAGCTCACACACCCCCAGCACTGGCAGCACAGACATGCTCTCCCTCTCTTCTGCCCTGTGCTCCTGGGCAGAAGCTCCTTGGGCTCCTCAGCCTTTCCCAAACAAAGATCGGGTCATTTTTCCAGAAGAAAGCCAAGGATCAGCTCATGTCCCAGGAGAAATGGGTGGCTTGTGAGAAGGATGGGAAGCATGTTGATGCACTTGCACCAAAATGAACAACAGCACGGTTTGTTCTCCAGGGTTGTAGTCTTGCTGTTGCTGTGATGACGTGGAGGCCAAGCACTGACAAACTCCTGACTTTTGCTGGAGGGGTAAATCTTGACACGCCAGCCAACTGCCGACCGTGTGCTTAGCCTGGGGGAAGCTGAGCTTTCTGTGGGACAGTTCTGAGGATTTTGTAAAGCATATTTAGCCCATGGGCTGCTGGTAGAGAGTAGGATCACAGATTGAGCAAGGGGTTGATGAGATGTAATATCAGTTTCTGATTCACCTCGTCACTGTGGGAACCTGGGGGAAGAGGGATGGACGTTCACTTGCAGCATCCACACGCCAGTGCTTTGGTGGCAAGTGCTGCTCACATGAGCAGGAAGCCTGCTCTTCTCACCCAGGGTAGAAGGTAGGGGAGGGTCCATCAGCCAGCCAGGTATTTTTGGATATACCCTCCCTTCCCCATAGGCAGCTAGTCTGTGATCATGTCCACGCTGTCTGTTCAGCCCACAGCAGGTTCATCAGACAGACCATGAAGCCAAGGGCCACTGCACCATCTAGAAGTTTCCCTGTACAGGGTGGATTACCTTCAAAAACCATGGGCATCTGAGAGGTACATGCCTCCAGGTCCTCAGGCATTTGCTCCAGAAGCAGGCAACAGCTGGGATTCATTATTTCCATTCCCACCAAAGCAAACAGGGGAAAACCAGGAAGGTTCTCCTGGTCTCTGCACTGGCTATATTTAGTCAGGCAGGTTCAATTTGTAATATAATCTACCTCCTCCCATTTAAAGGGAAGATGGGAGATGAGAGAAGTCCCCAGGTCAAGCCCATGATAAGGAGGTGACCTTATAGAGAAAGCTCTGTCTCTGCAGGGTCTGTTGTTGTGTGACCTTGCCCCGAGTGGGACAGGACCTTTGCAGGACCTAGCCCTAAGCCAAGCTCTGGGCAAGGCATCCTCCATACCAGGCAGGGTGAGCATCCTGGACTTGTTTCACTGGCTCTGCTGGGGATAGAGAGAGATTACTGCTGGCAGGATCAATCCAAGGGCCAGTGCTGGGTGCAGATGTTAGGTTGGAGCACTGTGAACTTAGTGCTGGGCAGCCCCAAAAGAAGGCAGCTTCTTTAGAGCTCAGTTTTGGCACCCCATGAAGTGCCTGCCAGCCCAGGGGCATACAGAGAGGTCCAGAAATGGGGGCCAGCCTCCACACCCCTTGCTGACTGCCAATCTGCTGTCTGTTCAGAACTGTCAGGGAGGGAACTCTCCCTGGGCAAGCAGGCATGAGCCGTGACTTTCTTGGAGAGAAACAAGCAGGGGGCAAAAGCCCCAGCCCTACCAAAATGCACCCCTTCTTAACAATAGTACTGTCAGCAAGGACTTGTGCCGTGTGACAGAGCTCCCCATGGCTCTTGGGGACTTATCTAACCCCTAACAAGATGCAGTGAGACATGCCATTCTGACAGTCCTTCCCTGGAAAACAAAGGCATTTGTCTCTCTTTGTGGTGTTCTGTTTATTTGGGGGAAAGGGAAGGAGAAACAGCAGAGACCAGAACAGGGCCTTGCCCCATGTGGTGCTTTATTCATCTGCCCTGGGGGTGCAAGCTCAGCTTTGTGGGCAGGGGATGTTTTACCTGCTGAGCAAGTCCATGAGGACCTGTGCCCATGAGCAGGGATGAGTGAGCAGGGATGAGTGGTGGAGAGTCCATCAGGTCTGGTGGGGCTGGGCTGCTGAGGGACAGCCCTACGAGTAGACAGAACTGCTTCTCCAGCCATGAAGGTCTGGGTCTGAGGAGGGTGGTCAAAAATACAACCAGCCTGTCAAAATCAGCCAAGGCACTCAGTCTTCCCAAGCTGGCAACCCAGCCACTTGGCACAGGCTCCCACCCTACCTTCCCTGGGGCTGGTCTCCTCTCAGAAAGACCCAGCCAGTCTCTTTGCTTGGGTGCCACACAGGAAACAGGTCTCTGTTTCCCCCTCTCCTCCTCCTCAGTGCTGATGGCTGCAGGATGACTGCCCACCGTGCTCAGCACTCCCTGCTGGTGGGCGAGGGGACCCATGAACTTGCTCGACAGGTAGAACCTTCCCTCCCTGGGAAGTCTCTCCCTGCATTTTATGACTGCTTACCTGTGAGCCAAGGATGCCTTTTTGGCAGCTCCAGGAGAGGGCCCGGCTGGGTGCGGAGTGCTGTTTTTCTCTGGGATTTTATGACTTGCTTTGTTTCTCAGGGTGTCTCAGTTGGCCTTCCTTCAAGCTCACCATTGCTTCATCACTATCCACTCTTTTCCTTCCACCAGCCCTGCACAGACCCCACGCATGGCAGAGAAACCACAGGCAGCACCTGGCACTTTCTGGAAATCTCTCTGGTGGAAAGACCCACAGCTGAGCCTTGCTACAAGCTCTGTGTAGACTGAACCATCCTTGTGATCTATCTCATGGGCTGGGAAGGAGATGGGGTGCATGCAGGGCCTCTGCTGCTGCTGCTGCATTCCCATCTCCTCCTTATCCCTGGCTCTGCTCAGAGCAGCCCTGACAGAGAAAACCCAACCCCTCATACCCCTTCTTGGGAATCACAGGGTTGGTGAGATTTGGTCAGGTCAGCCTCAGAGATGCTGGGCTCAACCTCTTGAAAGCATGCAATGTGGGTGAAGAGCGTGACTGACTGCACAACAACTGACCAAAGCTGATGTGCTGCTGCTGCCTGGGGAACAGTCTCAAGGACTGACCCTGGATGCTAACCAATTCCTCATCAAGTTGCCATTTCCCCTTTGTGAAAATTGTTTTCCCTCTGCAGAAAGGTTAGGCTGTGCCTAGCACATGGCTGCATCTTAGCTCACTTGGGAGACTGGTGGTTTTACCTCTCAGGGTGAAACTGAGATGCTGAGCTCTGCACTGCTATTCCCATACAGAAGTGGGAATATGCTTGGCCATGCTGTGAGCTGACCATCCCTCTTTAGGCAGGAGGGTAACTGCTGGCTCTGAGTGATGCTCTCATGGCGAGACTGGACACTTTCTGGGAAAGGCAGGCTCTTGGCAAATAATGTGCCACGAGCACTCTCTAGGCAGGGGGTGAGAGCTGCTGGAGATGGGATGGCCTAGTTTGCTGGGCGTGTGCTCTCCCTTTTTCAGGGGAGGCTCACACACAGTTCAGAAAAGTTTGCGTCCTTTGGGGTTTTTTTTGGCCTGGTGCAGGTCTGCCAAAGGTAGAGTGACACCCCTATATGTTTGCAAAGCCTCCCTCTGTGCTGAGTGCTCAAGGAAGGGTGGCTCAGCCCAGCCCAGCAGAGCCCCAGAACTGTGCCAGGGTATGGATACCTGCAGTGGGCAGGGAGGGATGGATCCCAGGAGAAGCCAGAAAGCAAAAATGTATTACATTTCACAGCTGAGCTCATACATCTTTTTTAGCTTTCTGTAGTATTTCTAAAGACAGCATACCCTTTGGTCCCTCCAAGAGGCTGAATCATGAAATGCACTGCTTTTGTTTCCTCCTTTCCTTTTTAATGCAATGCTGTTCAGTCTTCTGGTTTGTGCACACGTGATTCCAGAAACAGTATGATATCTGCTGAAGAGAATCATCCAGCACTGTCATGCCATGGATCAGATCTCAGCAGCACCAGCAGTGCTGATGGGAATGCAGGCTTAAGCATGTAGCACAAGAGAGAGTCAGAGCTGGCCTGGTCAGGGGAAGAGAGGATGGCCAGTGAGCAAGCAATGTTTTGGGGTGAGAACAGGGGTCCTGAGACTTCTCAAGGCAACTCCTCCCTGGGGGATTACCATACATCTCTGGGTCCCTCCCATAAGCCACCAAAGCAATTTTGACTGTACATTTTGCAGAGGGCTGGCACACCGGCTGTTATCACAGAAGAACTGGGTGCCTGGATGAAAGCCTGCCTCTCACCCACACCTTGCACAGGTGGCTCCCCTGGCTCCCACTGCTGGTGGCATCTCAACACCACCCTGGCTGCAGGTGGACCAAGTCCCTGTGCTCCTCTGTCTGCAACCAGGACAAGCACTGACAGGCCCCAGCTCCCCAGCAAGCCTGTGCCCAGCTGGCAGATTTCAGCTCTGCCTGAGGAAGTGCAGTGAGCTCTGCAGTGAGCTTCCTCTCTGCATTGCACCAGGGTGCCAAGCCCAGCTTCACTGCTGGCTGTGCCTGTGGCACTTGTGACCACAGCCCTGGCTCTCCCAGGGCTGGGATAGCTGGACATGCTGTGGTGGCAACCTCAGTGGCATGGCAGCTGCCCTGCTCTGGCTGTCTGTGGCCTCCTGCTGAAGCATCCTCCCCTCCTGAAACATCACCCCTGAGGGCAAACCTGCCGTGCACCAGTGAAGGAGTTGGGATGAAAGTGAAGGCTGCCACTGCATCATCAGGTTTGCATTCCTGAAGCTTCCCAGCATCCTGCAACCACAGTCCCAGGTGCTCTCCTTCCCCCTGCCTGGCCAGCCCTGTGTAGCTGCAGAGGAGAAGGGGCACTGTTCTGTGCAACCTGGCTGCTCACCCACTGGATCAATAACTGCCCTCCATGCGAGTCTGGAAATGGGCACTGCACGTGAGTTTGGGATTGCTGTACTCCTCAGAAGGGATTGCAGGTGGCTGTGGATGTTTCTCCCATCCTGCTCCTTTCATAGAGGTTTAAGTACCTGAAACTGCTGCTAAGGGGTTTACAGCAGTGCCTGAACAGATGACATCCTTTTCCACTTTGACTTGGAAAGGCAAAACCAATGTGCTACGGTTCTGAAAAACAGAAGATGAGACTCTTGTAGTGATGCAGCTGATGGAGCAACGAGTAAAGCAGCAAGCAGGGTATCTGGTGTTCATCAGGAGTGGATGAAGAGTACTGCATAAGTCAGCTTTTGAGAGGAGGATAATGTGCAAACTGGAAAGCATACATCTATAGCAATTAATCTATAGAGCTCGGGTGGAGGGCATGGTCCCCGGGAAGTATGACAGAAAATGCCCGTCACAGAAGGAGCTAATTAAGCATGCACAAAAGAGAGCTGTGACTTGGATGCAGGCTGCAGGGCTGTTGGCCACACTGTGTGCCATTTGCTCTCCAGGACACAGCCTTGTGCTTGCCAGCAACCAAGCTCTCCTGAGCAGAGACGCTTGCGTGACCAAGCCGCTGCCGAGCAGAGCTGTGGGCTGAAGTAAGAATGAGCTGTGATGAGAAACAGCTCTGGAGCAGGGAGCTGCAGCTGCAGGGTGGCTGGCTGCACCCAGGGAGCCTGCAGTAGTTAGGGCCCTGCAGTGTCAACAATGTCTAGTAAAAGAAGCTGACACTCGAAGTACAGCCAAAATTGTCTGTGGGTGTAAATCCAGCTTTTCAGCTCGTGGGAAGGGGTCTTGTTGAACAACTCAGAGGAATGCAAGATTTGAATGTGCAAAGAGACAGGATTTCACACTCTTTTCCCAATCAGCTGCCATTTATCAACCCACATTTCTGTGAGCTTGCTCGTATCAGCTGGGATGACACCCCACACCATCCCATTCTGCTCTCCAACCTTCAGCTGTTCACCCCTGCCTGGCAAGCCTCCTCTCCTGCCATGAAAGCATTCCTGTTGCTGAGCATCAGACTGATGTGAAAATAACTGCAGTTTTTGCAGCACCAGCTTGCTTTGGGTTTACAGATCTATGGAGAAATGCTGATGTGGATCCTCCCACTCCTTTCCTCCTACTGAGACAGACAGGCAGACAGTAGGCTCAGGCAACAGTGAAAGTGAGGTCTTGCTGGAGAGCAATTTCAGGTGCACTTCTTTCTAATCAGTTGTATTTTTGTCTCTTACCATGCCCACACTGAGGCCTCTAGGTATCACCCAGCTGTGTGCTAAAGGACAGGGTAACAGCTGCTCTTGGCAGGTTGGATGGTGGCAGGGATGCACAGCTCACACCGTTGTACAAGGAACAGTCAGGCAGTGGAGGCCCTGCTAGTGGCAACAGAAAGGTAAAAGGAAAGAGAACATTTCATGGGAATATTATGAAATGGAAGAAAAATCTGGTGTCAATTAACTCCAGCCAGCATAATGGGAACACAATACAGGAGCCTCCTACTTGTAGATTTATTTTCAGCCTAAAGAACAATAGTCCAGGGGATGGGAGGGTGGTGCCTTACCAGGGTTGTCTAATTGACTTATTGCACCAGGCGTAGCACCCAAGTTCAAGAAACAAGGAGCATATAAGGATGATCCTTTGCAGGTGTCTTACCCCTCTGCATTGCAGAACATTGCCAGGAAAAAGGAGGATTTATGGGTATTAGACAGGATGCCTCCATGTTCTGAGCTTGGAGGCTTGCTGCCAGAAGTCCCAGGGTAATTAATGTACTCCTTTTACAGGTAGATCTATCTCTTTTTAAGTCACTCCAGGAATCAGACAGGTTTCCTGCTGCTGTTTGTGTCCCATTGCTGGACATGCTGAACTGGAAAACTTGTAACACACCCAAAGGAGTAATGACAGAGATTTGAATTGCATCAGCAAGCAGTACTGTGGGGTCTGCCTCAGATCCTGGGACTTGAAGGGTGTGCCAGCCAGGACCATGTGCTACTTGCAATGACCAACCACCCCAATCCCTGGGCTGACCTGAGGATCAGATATGCTCCTCCAGAAGGACTGTTCTACAGCTGCTGGGTCACCAGCAAGTGACAAGGGACCAAGAGGAAGAATGCTTCTGCAGGAAGCTCTTCTGAGAATCCTTAATACCAGGCTGCCCCAACACAAAACTGACAAGAAAGCAGCTCAAGAACCTGAACCAACAGGCAGATTTCCAGCAACATGGGCTCAAGGGCATTCAGAGTTGCTTATGGCCAAACAGGAGTCAAACACAGTGTGGGTTTGCTCAATGACATGGCCTGAAAATTGTTGTGGGAAGGCAGCTAATGAGACTGTGATGAATTGCAAGGCAGTGAGCATCATGAAACAACCTAAACACAGCCTACACTGTCCACTGGAGGAGTAGGGCCACCCTGTCTCCTGAGCTGTGTCAGTTTCCAGGTAACCAGGACTGTGGCAGGCACATGGTCCTCTAGTTGTACTTGAGTGCTGAACAGTGGCATATTGCCATTCTTCACATGTCTACCCCCTCCCTTGGCAAGTGCACAAATAGGGACTGGCACTGCTCTGTGCCACACTCAGCCTCTGCCCAAACCCAGTGGAATCAAAAGCCTCCAAACACTAGGCCAGAGAAGGACACCGAGTCAGGAACAGCTCTGTTTCATGAAAAGGCCTTGCCAGGGCCACAATCATGTTGTCCCAGCAGGTGGGAAATCTCTAATCTACAGCCCACAAAGACTGTTTCCTCTGGCTTCTCTGCTGCTTGGATAAACCACCTAACTTGCACATAGGCAGCTGTAGTATGACATTGGAGTGTTCCTGGAGGAAACAGAAACATGGATCTGAGTTATTTCATCTTGCTTGAAACAGGTCAAGTATGGTAGCAATTCCTGCCATAAATTTTACCCAGGTACCACTTTCTGTGCAGCTTCTGTGGAAGCCAGGCTAGAGGTTCAGCAAGGGCAGAAAGGCTGGCACAGGACTTTTGAGTGACCTGATGGGACAAGCATTAAAAGGACAGGTTTCTCTCACCCACAACACGTAAAGAGAGCATCTCAGTGCTCAGCAATATCCTATACAGGCTGGAAACTGCTAGTTGCTGGAGCTGCACATCCAGCAGGCCAAATTCAGGGCAGAACAACCTGGATTGTCACAGGCAGCTGCCCTTTGATCTGGGAATGTTCCTGGCATCACATCTCCCTTGTCTCCATGCTGGAGGCTTACAGAGCTGACAGTGCTTTGCTGCAGTGGTGTACTGAAGCCACAAAGAGCAGTACAACTCTGGAAGCTGGGGGAGTTCTTAAGGATTCTTAATTTCCCTCAGCAAGTTCACCATCTCCCAGGGAGTATAAGGAACACCAGAACAGCTTGTCTGCCAGGGGCACTTCCAATACATTATCCACACACAATTCCCAGGTGGAGTCCAACAACAGCAGCAGTTCCTAGATGTGTATAACCATGCCATTCTCCTGGGCTGCTTGGTGAGTTTTCTGGGGTCAGAGTCCATAGAGCAAATGAGGCAGCAGTAAGGAAGGAAAAAAAATGGATAATAATGATGGAGAGATGGCAAAGGGGAACCTGAAAATCCATGTTATGGTGGGGATGGGACAATGCCTTGAGTAAAGAATGAGGAGAGGGAAGCTATGCTGCAGAGGAGGGACTTCTACCCACTCTGCTGCTGGAGGAAGAGTAAATGCTGGTTGGTTCACTAGGGCAGGCAGTAACAGGCTGCTGCTCTCACCTTCTCCTCCTCCTCCTCCTCCTCCTCCCTGCTCCAGCTGCTGCGGGACAGGGTGGCGCCCGAGCTGCCTGCCTTGGCAGAGGGGGACTCTCACATCAGGTTGGGCAAGTATCGAGTGAGTTCCTAGGATCATGATCCTTCCTTGGCTCTGGAGGCACTTTCCCATGCAAAAAACCCTCCTCTGTTCTGCCAGTCTCAACACCTTCCAAATTCTCCCAGTTCTATTACTGTGTCATGTGGCTGAACATTAACAACTTCCCAGCCAGGATGATCTCTAGTTCCTCATGTTAAAGGCATCTACTCACTGATTAATATCATTGGGCCCATTTGTTGTCTTCCTGAGGTGTCAGTCACTTGACCAACCTCACAATCTTCCATGATGAAATGGCTGGCTTGCTTGATGAGAGAAAAGCAGTGGACACATACCCTGACTTCAGTAAGGCCTTTGGCCCTGCCTCCCACAAAATTCTCCTAGAGAAGATAAAGGAAGTATGGGCTGGCTGAGGTAACAGTGAAGTGGACAGGAAACTGTGTGAACATCTGGGCCCAAGGAATGCTGATCAGTGGCATAAAATCTAGCTGGAGGCTTGTAATTAGGGGTGTCCCCTAGGGGTCAATACTGTTGTATTTATTCTGTCTAGCATCTTCATTAATGAACTGTAAGATGAGGTAGAGTGTACCCTCAGCAAGTTTGCTGGCGACACAAAACTGGGAGGAGCAGCTCACACACCAGAGGGTTGTGGTCCATCCAGAGTGACCTTGATAGTCTGGGAAAATGGAGAGGAACCACTGAGGCAGGAACCTCAAAAAAAATTCAATGAGGAGAAGTGCAAAGTCCTTCACCTGGAAAACAATAACCCCAGGGACCAGTAAATATTGAGGACCACCCAGCTAGAAAGCAGCATGACAGAAAAGGACCTGGGGTCCAGTGCTGGGTCCATTTCTGGGCTCCCTAGTACATGAGATTCAGACACATATTGGAGAGAGTCCAGCGAAGGGGCATGAAGATGACTAAGGGACTGAAGCCTTGCCTAGAGCAGGCAATACTCAGCAAGTTGCAGCTGACATCATCCAGCCAGTGGTTGCCACAGTAACTGCACTTATTGGTAAAGGATGGGAGTTTTCTGGTCTAATGGAGCAACTGCCACCTGTCTGGGTGTTGTCTCTGTTGCACGGCAGGAAAGGGCAATGCAGTTTTCTGAGGATGAGAAAATAAATACCTTTACCCCCACTACACCATGTGGGGCTTCCCATCTGCTCCACCCTCCTGTGTGCTGCCACAGCTCTACACTTCACAGCCCTGTCCTCCCTGGCAACTGCACTGCTTCCCTGAACACTCAACCCAAGAAGAGAAGCTGCGTTAGACAAGAAGAAATCAGCTGACTTAGGCAAGAGCCATTGCTTTTTTCAGTTTAAACAGCAGATGTTATCTGCAGCCCTACCAGGCCTGTCCCAGAGGGAGCCAAAGCCTGAACCCCATGAGGACCACAGACCCCTTTTTGTCAGTGGCTGAATGGATGTCTGACAGGCTTGGACAGGGAGCTCATCACCCCAGGGGTGCTGTCAGTCTAGTTTCCTAACAAGATCTGCTCACATGCACATCCATTACATACAGGAGGGATAGTAGCAGGGGGAAGCCACACAAAACCAAAGCCTGGCAGACCTGGTGGACCCCTACGGTGCTGCTCCATCCCTGTTCAGAGCAGGAGCAGCTGCACTGATGTATACAGGGCAGAAGTCACCCCTGCCTAATGTCCTCACCTACGTGATGAACCAAGGGAAGGACACATAAACCCTTCTGCTCCAAGTCCACCTCTGCTTCATAGCAAAGCCCTCGTGGAGAGACACAGCAGATGAAAAGAAGCTGCATGGTCACAAGAGATAGGGATCAGCCATCACCTCTGCTCAGCTCTGTTTTCAGCAGCAGTCACATGAAAAAAAAAAAACTACTCTGCAGGCTCACCATTTGGAATCCAAAGGACAAACTCCAAAGTATCTTTGGAGAGGGCCCAAACACAGGCTGGAACAGTCTGACCAGCTACTGGATTTCCTGTTTTGTTTCCAGTGTACCAGCCTGGGAGACTAAAGCCTCCAGCATCCCATCTGCTGTCTGGGAGAACTGGAAGGAACAGAGCAGACAAGCGTTCACCCTCAAAGCACCCTAGAAAAAAGGGGACATGTCCTGGAGATATTCCCACTGTGCACAGTCTCCCCTGTACACCCACATGTAACCAACTCAGCCTGGGAAATTTGCAGCCATACTGAGCATTTCTAGCTGTGGCCCCAAAGTCACAACAACAATGCTTCAAATTTCAGTTTGACACAAGAACTGAGATCTCTGAAAAGTAAACCAGGGTCTGGGTATCTCTAGATTGGCAAGCCAAGTGAGCAGACACATCAGATCTCAATCTTGCTCTACTTAATGATGCAAGTGTTGGTCAAGTACTCATTAGGGGAATAATGACCAGTCCTCTGGTGGCCTATTTGGACACAGGACATACAAAAGAGAGAAATGGGCATATACAAAGGGGACAGATTAAAATGACAGGCAATCTTCAGAAAGCTCTTCGGATGTTCTTTTATTTTGGAAGGCTCTTTCCAGGTTATTTTGGACAGAAAAAACAAAGAAGGCGCTCGGCACCTGGAACTATCCTAGGGACAATAAGTTGCATCCAATTCTACATGTGAGCTGACACTGCACTACCTTACACAGAGCATAGTTATTGAATGCTAAATGCTGATCCCTCTCAAGTGGGAGATGTGATGCTTGGCTGCCATCAACAGCAGTTAAAGGGGTCTGACAGACAAAGGGGAGGATTGGTTCCTGTATGGGGAATGGAGGCAAAGTACATTTGAGTCACTTCCAACTTTTCTTACCCAATCCATATCTCCCTCTGGGCTGGGAGTACGGACAAACCCAGGACATGGCAAGGTACAGTCTGGTTAAGGTCACCCCAGGGGTACGGTGACAGCCACCTCCCTGTTACTGAAAGCATAGCACAGTCAAGAAGGGTCACAGCAAAACCTTCCCTGGGCAGTTCTCAGCCTCCTGCAAACTCTGTGCACATGACAGAGGTGGCACCTCACTCCTACCCCAGCAGGGCCACACAGATCATTGGGGACCACCTGGCTAGCAGAGGGTGCAGCACAAGAGGTCACTGTTCCCCAGCAAGGATCCCCCGTGCTGTGAACGCAAAGGCAACTGGCAAGGGTTGCATGGCTCACTGCTCCAGGTGACGGGCTGGACCCCGTGCCCTACACCACAGCCACCTCCAGCCGGTGCTGAGGCACCAGTCATCCAGCAAAGGGCACTCAAAGACACCGCCCAGCAGCCTACCCGGCTGTCTTGTCTACCCAGCAGCACCCCCTTGAGTGAGGAAAGGTCCTGCCACGTCCTGCCTGTGAGGGCTCAAAGACACCTAGGGCAGTTTCATCTTGATGGGAGCATGAGTGAAAAAAAAAAAAGAGGTAATTTCCAGCCTATGCTCACACTTTATTATATACAGAGACACAGTGAGTGTAAGAACATCAACATGGGACATGGACAGTGAGGGATGCCCAAAGGCACTCCCTTCTGTCCCCTTGGTGCAACCAGTCAGCATAATTTATACAAATAATACAATATTTGAACAATAAATAAGTTTGATAAATTAGATCAAGAAATTAAAAAAAAAAAAACGTAGAAAGACAAAGCAGCAAGGAATGATTTTGAGGACTGTGACACATTCACAGCAGTGACAACACCATCACCATCTCACCTGCACGCTGGCAGCTGGAGCACAGACCCCCATCAGCACTTTTCTCTCACTGTACTATGACAAAATCCAACTGAGAAGGGGCAACCAGGGAGAGTCATACAGTTCACTAGTGCTGTGCTGTCACGGTCTAGGAGCCCTCTGTCCTTCACAAGCCCCTGCAGAAAGGGTGCTTGAAAACAAGGTACAACTGCAGACCCACTGTGCGCAGCCACGGCTTGTCTGTTTGGCACAGGGAAAAACCCCCAAACCAGTCTCTTCTGTCCTTCAGATGGACACTGGCACAGTTATTGACTGGGCTGGGGCAGGGGGGTAGAGGGGGAAACATCTCTAAGGAATAGGGGAGAGATGAGGCAATGCTCTCTTTCACTTGTGGGAGGCAGAGATGCTCTCATTCATGATTCCAGTGGTCTGGCACACTCCTTCCACATGCTCTGGCACTGACAGACACCAGGTGGGTGACAATGCCAGCCAATCTCCTGGCAAGGAGGGGGTTGCCACAAGGCCTGCAGGGATGCTGCTCGGAAGTCAAGAGTTACAAGTCAAAGGACAGCAGTAAAAGGCCCCCACAGGTTATCCAAGGGAAAAATAATACTAAAACAGCCAGACCCCAACCCCTGGAGAGGCCAAACAGACACTGATTTGAAACCCCCCTTGCCACCCCGGCAGCCTCAAGGCCTCCAGCTCTCTCCCAAAGATGCTGGCAGCTGGCAGTGAGGGAGACAAGGACTCTGTCCATCATGGACAGCTCTCAGCAGAAAGGAGACAGCTTGAAACCTGTCCCCTCCTGCCAATCCCCTTCTCATTTTGCCCCCAAATAAGGATGTTGGCATGTAAAGAAACCGGGAATTGAGGGAATAGGGCAGTGAGAGAGAAATGGGAACAGATGGAGATCTGGGGTGGGGAAGCTGACCCCTCTGCCCTCACATGTACAAACTGTTACTCATCCAGGCCTGGTATCAAGTCTGCAATACTGTCCACATAGTAATTGGGCACCAGATCCTTGGCAGCGGCGCTGTCGCTGGCCATGTAGGCCTGCGCCTCTTCCAGGCGGGACACGCCTGTCAGGGTGAGAATGGTGGCAAGGCCGCAGTTCTTGCCGAAGAGGATGTCTGTCTCCAGACGGTCTCCCACCATGAGCGTGCGGGACGGGTCGACACCGAAGCGCTCCACGATGCAATCGAACATGTACGTGTTGGGCTTCCCCACCACCAGCGCCTTGCGGCCCGAAGCCGTTTCCACGGCGGCCGTGAGGCTGCCGGTCCCTGCAGGGAGGGAAGGAGGAGGAACAGAAGTAG
>VZRH01002112.1:75378-88483 GCA_013397555.1 Urocynchramus pylzowi
CCGCCTCTCCGCCGGCGCTGGGCGCCGTCCGCCGCGCTCCCGCCCCGTCCCTCCCTCAGCCTGCGGCCCGGGCTGCGCTGCGCCCGCCAGCGCTTCGGACTGCCACCGGTGCCCTGCTCACACCCCCCTGCCGCCTTGACACCAGCTTCTCAAAGAGCGGCGAGCTGTCAACAGAAGCACTTAGGCTGGAAAAGCCTTCTAACATCATCGAGTCCACCAAGGCCGAGCGCCACCATGTCAACCACACCATGGCACTGAGTGCCACGGCCAGTCTTTCCTTAAACACCTCCAGGGACGGCGACTCCACCACCTCCTGGACAGTTCATTCCAATGTCTAATCACTTTCTGTGAAAAAATTCCTCCTGATGTCCCGCCTAAACCTCCCCTGGTGCATCTTGTGACTGTGCTCTCTTGTTGCCGGGGAGAAGAGGTCGATCCCCGCGTGGCTACGGTCTCCTTTCAGGGGCTTGTAGAGAGTGAGCAGGGCACCCCTGAGCCTCCATTTCCACAGGCTGAACAACCCCAGCTCCCTCAGCCACTCCTAATAGAACATGCACTCCAAATATATGCATCTATATATCTCTATATATCTATATATATATATTTATATAGATATATTTATATATATCCATCTGTGTGTTCCTGGGGCAACACATTTTAAGGCAAAATGGGTCTGGGATCATGGCTGAGCATCCATAAATGGCCCCATGGGGCCAAGCTGCCTGTGCTGGCCCAAAAGCTGCAAGCAGTGTCTGGGCCTGCAGTGGGGATCTGGGCAGGGATCTGGGCAGGGATCTGGTGGCTGGGCTCTGGCAGGGATGTGGTAGTGTGGGGAGGTGGAGACCGAGACGGGAGAGGGAGAGAAGGCAGGCAAAGCATGCCAGGTGGTGTGAGCCAAGGGAACAAGGTGGAGGACCGAGAGATGCTGTCCTTCAGGCCACCCTGGCATTTCCACAGTGTCTAGTCCCAGAGAGGTGCCAGATGCCATCTCCCCAGCCTGTGATTCCTCCATGCCTCTCACCCTGTTCAGTTCTCTGTGGGCTGTCCTTCTGGGGCCGATGTGGCCAGGGGGCTTCCTCCTGCCGGCGGTGGCTGCCCCTCCTCCGTGGCTCCTGGCACACAGTCCACGGCAGCCGCTGCTGCGCCAGCCTCAGCGGGGGAAGGCTTGGGGGACGGCGGGGCGTCTCTGCTGTGGCGGGCTGCTGGCTGCGGAGGGAGCGGCGGTGGCACGGAGGGGGCTCGGCTGGGCGCCGTCCGTCGCGGCAGGGCTTTGGGGCTGGCTGCCTGGGCAGCAGCCCTGCCNGGCGGCAGTGCGGGTCGGGCCGGAGCTGGGCGTTTGCCTGAAAAGAAGGCTGAGGTGGGCTGGGCTCCTGTCCACTGGGGTCTCTCCAGAGGGCAGAGGGGGCTGCAGGGCTAGCCATGGGTCAGGCAGGGGTCTGCAGGTGGTCGGACAGGTTGCCCCTTGCCCGGCTCCTGTTCTGAAGACACAAGCACACACCAGCTTTTCTGGGGGCTTTTCCCTCTTCCCTTCACAAAGGGCCATAAGCTGTGACACCTCTTTACTGGAGGTGTTCAACCCAACACTGGAGGACATACTTTGTCCATCTTGGCTGGATCCTGGCCATGCTGCCCTGGCCAGAGGCCTTTCCCCTCATTTGGTGACAAGGACATTCCCAGTGCCCACTTGTGTGGGGAAGAGCAGGATGATGACTAAACCACAGGAGGTGGCATTGGGGGGAGTAATTTCCCAAGCATCTGGGGCAGCCTAACCTTTGTGGGTGGTGTTGTCGGTCATCACTGGAGCTGGTGGCCCTGCAGCTTCAGGAGATGGCCTGGGCAGTCCTGGGGATGCTGGCTGGGACATGGCCTCGGGGTCCCCGGAGCTGCTGTGCAGAGAACGAGGCAAGTCAGGCTTTGGTTGGGCATGGTGGCCCTGGCTGTGAGGCCTCTTGCAGCCAGCTGTGAGGGTATGACCCTGGTGTGGGGTGGGATGGAGGGAGGGCATGGGGACAGCTGGGACAGCTAGAGCCTCTAGCTCCCATCAGACTTACGCCTCTCCTTCCAAAAGGGTGGGGGTGCTGGCTGGAGGAGCTGGCTCTTCCACTGGGGCAGCCTTGCAAAGTCCGGTGTTTGTGGGTGGCATGAACGTGCCCGAGACATTGAAGTCTAGCTCTGGGTGAAGAGAAAGGAGGAGATCCTGAGAGGAAGCACTTGCCAGCCAGAGCAATGACCCCACAGCAGGGAGCCAGAGCTGCCTCCTGCTTCTCTCCTCCTGGAGATGGAGAAAAGTTCCCTTCCCTTCCTCTCCCTGTCACTCTCTGCTGCAGCCCACCAAGTGATGCCCTGGCCCTACCTCCGGGGAAGAGAGTGTCCACGTTCTGGATGAGGGCTTCCACCACAGTCTGGATGGAGGAGACCGAGGCCAAGTCCAGTTGCATGGGGTCCCTGAGAGACAGGGGTGGGGGAGGCATCAGAAAAAGAGTTTGGGGGTATTAAACCCAGATGAGGTTTTGTGTTCATTCCACAAGGGTCAGGGTCTGAGGGGAAGGCAGCCCAGCCGAGGGCCATGGCAACATGGGTGATGGGCTTTTTCCTGTCCTGGGAGCTCTGGTTTGGTGCTGGAGGCCAGTGGTGTTGAAAGCCACCCATGTCACAACTGCTTTGGGTCTCGGTCCCCTCCTCTGCTACTTTGCAGAGTGGCTAAGAGGACATGTGCTGGGTGAGGGGACATGCAAACTGGGGAGCATGGGAACAAGGGACAGGACTTGAGGATGAAAGAGGTGTAAGTGCTTTAGACCAGCCTGAAGGCTGCTGGATCAGCCTTTGCCATGGCATTTGCCTTCAGGGTCCCCCAGTTTGGGCTAGGGAGCTACCTAGCCTCCCACCCCTTCAAACCAGACCTTACCCTGTGCTCTGCTGCGACCACAGCAGGTTTGGGCCCAGCACAATGGCAATGTTGCTGGGGGTCATTTTATTCACCTCCTGGTGTTCAGCCAGCTTGGCCAAAAACTTGATCAGATACCTGTGGGGTGAAAGGAGGGCAGGGGTTTAGTAGGTAGGGATTTGGGGAGGCAATGGCTGCCCCTGGTGACTGCTTGGGGCTGAAGAAGCCCCGTTCTGACAAAACACCTGAGGTTGTTGTAGCTGTGCCGGGGCAGGCGGCTGCAGGTGTCTCGCAGGCTCTGCAGGCGGCTGTCAGTGTCCTTTAAACTGCAAGAGAGAAGGAGGAGCAGAGAGCTCAGCCTGTTCCCTGTGGCAGAGAGGGACACAGTGGACAAGGAGGAAGGCCAGTGTTGGCTGCCCCGTGCAGGCCATAGCCCTGCAGGTGGAGATGTCCTGCTTTACTGGGCAGTGAAGGCAGGCACCCACGGAGGCTCTGTGTCCCTCTCTCCCCAAGCGAGACAGAGCACCCCCCGCTCCCAGTGCCGGGAAGGATGAGGGGGGGTTGACTGGGGGCTTTTTGAGACCTGCCAGGGATTTCCACCCCAGTGCCTGGACCCACCTGGCCACTCTGACCCATTCATCATAGAGTTCGAAGGTCATCAAAGGCTGGGGCAGCTCCCGCAGGTAGGATTTCAGTGCACCTGGGAGGAGAGCGGAGCAGTGGGGCTGGTGGCAGCTGAGGGGTGGCAGGGACTGCCCAATCATGTCCCCCCACCCTGCCTTGCTGGCACTCACCAGCCACAGCGTGGGGGTCGGAGTAAAACTCCTCCAGGGCATTGGAGCCGCTGGCCAAGCTGCTCTTCAGCTTCCTCAGCACCGAGGCGCCTGCTGCCAGCCGGAAGAGTCCCTGGGGGTGGGATGAAGAGGGGAGAGATGTGTTTTGAGTTTGGGAGGAGTGCATCTGGGGGGAGAAAGGTGATGAGGGGGTCTGGAGCATTCCCCACCTCCTCCTTCATGCCGGAAGCCAGCAGCATCATGACACAGGCTTCGATGGGAAGCGCAATCTCCCGGCCCAAGCTCTTGAGGTGTGTCTCTAGGGACACACCATAGTACCCTGCCACCGGGGTGTCTGTCGTGAAGGAAGGCTCTGGAAGAGGAAGGCAAATGTCAAGAGGGATGGTGGACACTGGGACCATCCTGCATTTGGCCATGGCAACATCCTGCTCCAAGCCGAACTTGGCTGGCTACAGGCAGAGGCAGGACAGGCAGCATCCCCAGCCCAGGTCAAGCTGTGGTCCCCAACCTACCAGCCCAACATGGTAGGCAGCAGCAGGTGTAGGGAGGGAAAATTAGCCTTTTCCAGCTTTGCTGGCCACACTTGTGTCCCCCAGGTTCAGCTGCAGCCCTTGCCAGGCTGCATGGAGAGCCAGAGGGTACCTGTCTGTCTGTGGCTTTCCCTCAGCTCTGCTAGAGCTGAGTCCAGAGATTCCAGTGACTGCCGGTGGTACTGGGCTTGGATTTCCAACAGCTGCCAGACAGGGGACAGGCAAACAACACTCAGTTGGCACCAGCCCCTCTTGGAGAGGTGCCCATTCCCAGGACATTGCACCACATGAAGACAGGGCAAAGAGGGAGCTGCAAGGGGAGCCCACCTGGGGTCCACAGGAAGTCTGGGGTCTGTAGAAAGGGGTAGAGGGCAGATTGGAGAGGGATAGCTTCAGGACAAGCTGCTTGTTTGCACTCAAACAAGGTGCTAGTGGTGGCATTAACCTGCCGTGGCTGGAGCAAGGCCAGCTATAGGCATCTGCTGATGCCTTGGTCTGTCCCCTGCCCTGCTTGGGGGCACTTGGTGTGGATGGGGGCAAGGCTGGGCTCAGACATGTTGCAGTTGACGTTGACACAATGGGGAGAAGTGAGACAGAGGACTTACTTTGATGAAGTAGCTGGCATAGATGTCCTCTTTGGTGGAGAAGTGGTAGAGGTCAGCCATGTACTCATCCTGGGAGGGGAGACACGAGGAAGAGCAATTTTCCATCCCCTCCCTGGCACCCAAGGAAGAGGAGACACCTTCATGAAGCCCTTTCACCTGGTCTGTGAGTGGTCTAGACAGGGTCTCTGGGTGCAGTGGGGCTTTCTCCTTGCTTCCATTAGTTGTATTTGGGTAGTGGCAGCAACTTGCCCCATGATCAAAGTCCTGGCACAAGTGGCTCAGGAACAAGAGGTCTCTGCACCTTCAGCTCCAGTGAGCTCATGAGCTCTGCCAGATGAGGTGCTGGGCTTTTGAGAGACACAGGACAGAAGTGGAGAAAGCTGATGTGAAACTTCCCTGCCACCCATGACAGATCCTAGCTCAGCTCTTTTCCAGCCTGAGGGGACCCCATATGCTCCCTGATTTAGCCCCTGGACCCGCCTCTCTGCAGCAGCTTGCACTTTGAATTCCTTTACTCTTTTTCTTCCCTGGGCTTGGGCCATCTCCCTATTTCTGCTTGAGGGGCCCATTTGCTTTCAGAGGGCAGGACATGCTGGCTGGCTGCAGTCCATCTCAGCACGGGGTCACCTCGGACAAGACTGAAGGAGGGGAGCAGGTCTGCAGCCCTGGAGTGATCCATAGGGGAGAGCAAGTGACCATCTCACCTTGCACTGCTCCACCTTCCTCTTCACCTCCTCCTCTTCTTCCTTCAAGATCTCCAGTTTGTTGGCAGCAGAAGATGCCCCTGGGCCAGCACCAGCTCCAGTGCTGTTACTGGAACTCTTGGCAGCTTGGTTCAGCCTTTGGCAAGGGAAAGAAGAGGCACATTTATGGTCTCAGTGCCAGGAATGTTGGGTAGAACTGGTGTGCAGGCTTTCAGAGAAATCTGGCATGGCAAGGGCTACCCCAGCAAGAGTTGGAACGAGGTGATCTCAGTGTCCCAAGCAGCACTAGGGCACTTTGCTGCCATTAGCAGCAGAGCTGCCCTTCTCTCTGGTGCTATGGAATCAGCATCTGAGCCCAGAGCAGGATGCACCTAGAGAGAGGAGCTAGCTGGGTGCTCCTGAAGAGCTATTGGAAATTGACTCTCCAGGGCAGTTATGCTCCTCTCTCCCCCAGCCTGTCAGGGGGCTGTGCTCTGTATGCCCTGGGCCCCCAGGGCTGCAGTGTGCCCCATACCGGCTCTTGATTGTGTTCCAGTCAGAAATCAACTTCTGCAGGGTCTTCTTGCGCTTCAGGATGGTGGGGAGCTCCTCCTGGGGCAGAGAGGGCCAGAGTGAGGGGGGGAGCACAGGAAGGAGTGGTAAGATTGGAAAGCCAGTAGAGCAGCCAGGACTACCTCGCTGAGCTTGTTGAGCGGCTGCAGGACGTAGTGCTCCAGGGCAATCTCAAACTCAGCCACGATTTTGGCCAGTGAGCTCTGTATGCAGCAGCCCATCTCCAGGGCTTTCCTGTGTGGGACAGAGATGAAATGACTGTGGGTGGAGCCATGTCCCTCCCTGACCCAGCATCCCCACTGTGCCTGTGCCCACGTGGGACCCTGAGCCAGCCCCCGGCCCTACTCTGCGATCGGAGGCTGAAGGTGCTGGCTGTCCCTTCTCCCAGTGCAACCCCAGTGTTTGATCTGGGGGTGTGGTGTGAGCCATGGCAGCCCCTGAGCCAAGACAGGGTCACTACCAGGATCTGGCATCTTTTGGGGTCACCCTGGCACTTTGTCCCACCAGTACTTACCCAAGGCTGGACTCTGTGTCCAGTTCCTTGAAGCTCTCAGCCATCGCCATGGACAGAGCCATCAAGGGCAGCTTCTTCTGCACAGAGCCAAGGATTTGGGAGAGAAGTGGTGACACCACTGTGCCTGGCCACACTGTGGTGCTCCTCACCACAGGGCACCATGGGTGCCAGAGTTCATGGGGGTTTGGGAAGGAACGTAGACAGCAAGGGCTTTGGAGGGTTATTCAATGCAAAGACACCGTCTCTCAAGAGTGTCCCAAATTAGTGATGGTTGAGAGGGTTGCCCTGCTCTGCTCATCCCAGGCACATGCTGGAGCCCACTGCTGACAATGGGACCTGGGCTTGGCATGGCTTTGGGCCACCCTTAAGCAAAGCTGGCAAAGCAGGGGGCTGGCAAGGGACAGAGCTGGGGTGAGCCCAGGCTGCGGTGGGAAGGTTTTTCTCACCACTCGTTTGTCCATCTCGGAGCCACACTGTCCCTGCAGGCAGGCTTGGAGCCTCTTGGACACACTGTGAGCTGCTCTCTTGGCTGGCTCAACCCTCTGCTCAATCTGTGGGCAGAGAAATGGGACTGGGGAAGCCATTTTGTCAACCATGGGCACCTCGAGGCCATTTCCCCACCACCAGCTCCCCGTGAGGATGGCCTGCTGTGTTGGCTCTGCACAGGCTGGTTTTTGGTAGCAGTGGGGGGCCACAGGGGTGGTTTCTGTGAGAAGCTGCCAGAAGCTTCCACCATGTTCAGCAGAGCCAATCTCTGATGGCTCTGAAGATGGAAATGCTGCTGGCCAAGCCTGGGCCAGTTAGTGATAGTGGTAATACCTCTGTGAAAACATATTTAAGAAGAAAATCAAAACAAAGTGGGGACACGGTTTTTTCCTAGCCAGAGAAGAGAAGGAGGTGAGGACATGTGAGGGAAACAACATGGAGACACCAAGGTCAGTGGAGAAGGAGGGAAGGAGGTGCTCCAGGTGCTGGAGCTGAGATTCCTCTGCAGGCCATGGTGAGACCATGGTGAAGCAGCTGTGCCCCTGCAGCCCCTGGGATCCATGCAGGGACAGAGATCCACCCTCAGCCCCTGGGGATCCATGCAGGGACAGAGATCCACCCTCAGCCCCTGGGTATCCATGCAGGGACAGAGATCCACCCTCAGCCCGTGGGGATCCATGCAGGGACAGTGATCCACCCGCAGCCCGTGGGAGAGGTGCTTCTGCTGGAACTGGTGGATGCCAGTGGGAGACCCAAGGGAGAGAGGGGGCCCCTGCTTCCAGGCTGGATCAGGCTGGATCAGCCTGTCCTTGGAGGACAGCACCCCATGGAAGAGTGGCCCGTGCTGCAGCAGTTTTGGGAGGACTGCTGCTCCTGAGATTTGGAGCTGGGCTGGAGAAGTTCACAGAGAACAGTCTCCCGTGGGAGGGACCCCACAGTGCAGCAGAGCAGTGGAAGGACTCCTCTCCCTGAGCAGCGGAAGAGGATCTCGGGTGATGAACTGACAAAAACCCCCAGGCCCTGTCCCCTGCGCTGGCAGTGGGAAGCAGGGAAGGGTTGGGGGAAGAAAAGGTGTTTTTAAGGGCTTATTTTACTTCTCATTATCCTCCTCTGATTTTGTTAGCAATAAATTCACTTTGTACCTCTAAGTCGAGCCTGTTTTGCCCTTGGAGTGTTTTCTCCTGGTCCTTAACTCATGAAGCTTTCATTAAATTTTTCTCTCCTCTGCCCAGCTGTGGCAGGGGAGGATGAGTGAGCAGCTTTCATGGGTACATGGCATTTGGCCAGTGTCAAACCATGACACCTACCCAGCATCCTGCCATAGCCTGGAGCATCTGGCCCAGTGAAGAGGGAGCACAGCTCCTGGTCAGGATTCATCCCTCTGTGAGCAGCTGGGAAAGCCCTTCCTGGTAGCAGGAGCCTGCCAATCCCTTAACACCATGGACCTGAAATCACCCTCTGGCACGTGGGCAGATCCCAGCCCCATGACTTGGATGTGCTGGCAGGGGGAATGGCAGCAGGGGCGGGGCAGGTTCCCACGCCCAGGCACAGGCAGACACACGCCTGCCAGCCCAGCCCACACCTCACCTGCAGCAAATCTTCTGACAGGAGCTCAGTTGCTTCTTGGGCTCTGCAGAGGAAGGAGAAGGAGCCATAAGTGAATGGGGGTGACCTCCACCCAGCTTCTTTAGAAGGCAGGTCCCTATGCATCCTACCCGCCTCTCTTTGGGCTCCTGGGAGCAGCAGACACAGCCTATGGCCTGGACCATCAGATACAAGGCTATGGTCCTTGTATCTGGGAGCCTGGGAGGACAAGAACAGCAGGAGCAGGGCAAGGGAGCCAGCTTTGCTGGCTGGTGGACACCCCATCAGACAGGGTTTCCAGTTCAGTGCAACTCAGCCAAAAAGTCCAGATGTGACCTGTGTTTTTGGAGTCAGAGTGCTCAGCAGGGCCACAACAGGAGCAGGACTGCCCCCTGACTGCCCCATCTCTCCCCTGAAGGGGAATCCAGGGCAGTGGTGCTGCAGCCTGGCACATGTCTTTGCAGGCCAGGGTAGTCAGCAGCAGTGGGACCACTGGTGTGGGAGCAAGGGTATCCTTGTGGTCCAACTGGGGTCCAAGACCAGCACCAGCCCCTCCAGAAATGCCTACACAAACCCAGCTTTTGTGGTTCTGCTCAAAACCAAATTCAAAACCCACCAGCCACCATGACCCTAAAACCTCCCCAATGCCTCCTGTAGAGGAAGCCTTGCTTCACAGCCTGCTACCATTGCTATGGCCCAGGAACCCCATCTGATTTCCATCTGCTGCTGCTTTTCCCCAGTTCACATTTCTCTCTTTTCGCTGCCTGCCAAAGCCAATGTGGGACGAGGATGTGGAGCTGCAGGAAACATGGGTGGTTTGGTTGAAGGCAAGCAAGATCACGTTGGTCCACAGAGGAGAGGCTCTGCAGCAGGTGAGGAGCTTACTCTTGGACTTCACAAGGTGCTTGAGGCTTGCCTGCCTGACATTAAGCAAAAGGGAGGTGCATCTGTCATGGAGGTGAGAAATCTTGAGGGAAGAGGGATGGGAAGGGGCATCATGCTCTCTTCCAGGGAATGCAAGGAGAGCAAGAGGCCACCAGCATATAGGAGTTGCTTCCTTGTGGTGGATTTGCTGGACTGGCTGAAGGACCTCAGTGGTTTAGGGGACAGGCTTGGTCCCACTTAGCCACCCAGTGCTGGGAACCTGCAGAGGTGACAGTAGGAAAGGGACTGAGGGGGCTGGGCAGGGAGGGCCCAGCCCTGTAATTTCAGTTCTGGGTTTTGCAAGGGGAGAGCTTTGGAAAGTCAAAGAGAAGAAGAAGGAAATGGCAGAGGTAGAACAGGGACAGAGGGTTTTGTGTGAAGCTGTAAGTCCTCCATGGGTCCCTCAAAGGGCATTCTGGGCTGCTCATGCTGCTGGGCTGGCTAGAGCTACGCAGGGCATTTGGTTCCTGTGGAGCACCCCAGACTCAGCAGGGAGGGCAGGTCCCAGCCTGATCACCCTCCTGGTCATTGCACAGCCAGGGGCATGTGGCTGGAAGATCCCTCCCCATTGCCCCACTGCCCCACATCCTAGCAAAGCCAAGCTCAGGAAAGTCCTGTTTCCTGGTGAATGCAGGAAATGTGGGCCCTGGGAGAGGTGTCTGGGCTTGAGGATCATTTACTGCTGAGCAGCACCAATGCAGCCTTCGCAAAGCCCCTCAGCTTATGCTGAAGATGCTCTAAACCCTAAAGTTTCCCCCCTTTCCCCTTTTCCCAGGCCACCAGCCCTGGGAGGTCAGTGCAGCCCCAGCACAAGCCCTGCAGGACCCGCGCCCCCTCCCTCCGGTAGAGAGTGGAGAAGTCCTTACCTAATGGTGGTGTTGGGGTGGGACAGCTGCTGGCAAATTCGATTAAACTGTCTTTTCATCATCTTGAGAGTCAGGAGGAGACCACAAAAGCTGCTCTGCTTGGCTGTAACCGCTCAGCTCCCCTCGGTAACGCTTGGCATCGGATGCCTGCAGCCCCTCTTCTCCCCGGAGCCACTTTGCTTTTCCCGGAGGACCTCTCCCTCCTTACTCCTTCCCTCCCTCGTTCCCTCTTTTTCAGTTTCCCCAGCTGGTCCCCTCCCTAGTCCCTCCCTAGGGATGCCCTGCCTGCTTTCTTTTCCCCTCCCTTGAGCTCCGTTCTCTCGCTCCCTCTCCTTTTCTGAGCTTCCTTCCTCCTCCGTCCGCCCCTCCGCCGCAGATCAGGTAAGAACAGTTCAGAGCTCCTGCTCCGTTCTGTGTTCCTGTCACCAGCCCACAAGTAAAAATAACTTCAGCCCAGCCTTAAAGGGGAAATTTTATTACAGCATACACATAACAAGGCAGGACAAGCACATGCCGCTGCCGAGCCCGAGTGAAGGGCCCACGCTGTTTCTTGCTCTGTCTCAGGCGGGGTGGTTCCCCTTCCTTCCCGTGCCCACCACCAGCTGTGCCGCGGGGCAGTGCCGGTGCCAGCCGGCTGTGCAGCTCATACGGGGCGCCTGATGCACACCCTGCCCTGCCTGGTCACCCAGCCCTGCCTGCGCTCCTCAGCCACCTCTCCGTGCTCACGGGTGCAGCTCCACCCTCTTCCCCTGCGACATACCGCCTGGTTGTGACAAAAGCGCCACAGCACAGGCAGCAAAGCCACCCCTGTACCCCTCACGCTGCTTTCCCTCCCCGCCGTCGCTGAGGCTCCCCGGAGCCACCGGAGAGCTGCGGCCAGCGGCTGCTGCCCGGTGCCTTCGGGAGGTGCCTCCCCCGCCGCAGGAGCTCTCCGAGCAGGGGCAGCACACCCGCAGTTGCACGGGGACCGCAAACTCCCGGTTCTCAGGCTCAGCTGCTGCCGGCTCTCTGCAGAGCTGCACCAGAGCTCATATCCTTTTTTTTTTTTTCTTTTCTCTTTCTGTCGAAAAACATCCACTTCACACCACCACGACTTTCGGTGCTGACTCTATGAGATGTGTATCTGACCTTATTTCTGGCTACCTGCAGATATGACTTTTCACCTGCACTAAGAGAGGGCAGAGGTTGCTGTTGGCTGGGCTACATGGCTGGCAAAGGAAGCAGCAAACCAAGCCAAAATGAGAAGCGGTCAGCTCGTGGGCAGAAGAGGCAAGCAGCAAAGGAAAATGAGGCAGAAGGGCCACTCCATCTGTGCCCTGAAGACGGAGGAGCAAAAATTTGAGGGCTGCTAGGTTGTGCTTCTTGGCAAGGGTCACGTCTCTAGTTACAGCAAAGTGGTGCTGGCAGCTGTTTTCAAGTGGTTATGGGGTGACAGAACACCCTGTCTCCCTGCCCAAAACACCGGGCTGATCTCAACCTGTGGCAGAGCACATCTGATCCCCCCCATCGAGCCCTGGGTGCTCCTAACAGGCAGCTAGCTGCTTCAAGCACCTGTTCCCGAGATGCAGCAAAGGCCACCCAGATCCTTACTGGCTGCATCAAGGGCTGGTTAGGCCATTCCTTATGTGCTGTATCAGAGCTGCTCCCAGCCCTGGGCTGCTGCTTGCCAGAGGAGATCCACTTTTGTACCCCTGAAATAAAACTGCCTCATGGAGCTGCTTCCAGGTGCTGCTACCAGCAGTGGTGAAGCTGCAGTCATGTGGGGCATGGGAGCGAGCTCAAGCCCTGCTTCCCGTGGGCTGTCAGGCAGATTCCTGCCCACTGCCTCTCCATGGGGCACGAAGGAAGTGGGCAGCACCCAGTTCACAGCCTGGAAGTGACTGCTCTCAAAATAGGAATTGAGAACTGCTGGGGGAATTCCACCATCCCTGCTCCCTGCTCATGGGAGCAAGGAAATCATTGTGGTAAGGGCCTGAGTGACTGAGGAATGAACTACAGGACTGAAAGGGTGGGATTTGAGCTGGGCAGGGTGCAGAGAAGCTCCTGAGGGGTCAGCAAAAGTAAGGGGAAAAATGCATTCCTTGGGTCAGAAGACAGAGGAGCAGGATCAGGAAAGAACTCTTTATTTCCCATAAATACAGCAGATTCTTCGCGCCGGGCGTCTCATTTTAAATGTTTGTTTGTTTTCTTCCATTTACAGAATTTTGCACTGAAAATATATACAAGTCTATTCAAGAACCAAACAAGATCTGCAAAGAAAAAACCCATACAAAACCCTGAAGAGATGGGAAAGGGAAGTAAGACAGCAGAATACCAGCATAAAGACCTTGCTTCCCCCTCCCCTTTACTGTCCACTGTGCCCAGCTCTGAGACACATCACCTTGGCTGCCCTGAGCCAGGAGTGCGAGGCACCCTGCTCATCTCCATCTCACACATGCTTCCTTCTACCTCTGGCAAGCCAATGCAGAGCACAGCTTGCCTCTGCTTTTTATGATCAGGCCCTCTGCAAACCAGCTTAGGGATGGGAAGCAGCTCCCATGGTCCTAAGTGCCACGGGACTGGGGATGGCTTGGGATGTGCTACCCTCGGTCTCCTCCTGCCTGCAGATCCCAGCTCTCGTGTCACAGTGATCGGCGGCTGGGGGGGGGCCCCCCCCCCCCCC
>VZRH01002112.1:99166-127086 GCA_013397555.1 Urocynchramus pylzowi
AAGAGCGCGTTTTCTCTGTGCTCCAGGGGGCCTGGAAGGAGCAGCTCGGCTTCTCCCCGGCTCGCTGCTTTTGCAGTTTGCGTTCCTGCTTTTCAGATGCCGAGCGACCTCGGGAGCTGTGGGGAGCTCCGGTGTTGAGGGGTGGCGGGCGCCGGTGTGAGGGGTGAGGAGGGCCGGTGTGAGGGGTGAGGGGCGCCGGTGTGAGGGGTGGGGGGCGCCGGTGTGAGGGGTGNTGAGGGGTGAGGGGCGCCGGTGTGAGGGGTGGCGGGCGCCGGTGTGCGGGGTGGCGAGCGCCGGTGTGCGGGGTGGTGGGCGCCGGTGTGAGGGGTGAGGGGCGCCGGTGTGAGGGGTGAGGGGCGCCGGTGTGAGGGGTGGCGGGCGCCGGTGTGCGGGGTGGCGAGCGCCGGTGTGCGGGGTGGTGGGCGCCGGTGTGAGGGGTGAGGGGCGCCGGTGTGAGGGGTGAGGGGCGCCGGTGTGAGGGGTGGCGGGCGCCGGTGTGCGGGGTGGCGAGCGCCGGTGTGCGGGGTGGTGGGCGCCGGTGTGAGGGGTGAGGGGCGCCGGTGTGAGGGGTGAGGGGCGCCGGTGTGAGGGGTGAGGGGCGCCGGTGTGAGGGGTGAGGGGCGCCGGTGTGAGGGGTGCCCGCTGAGGCTGTCGGCGGCGGGGTGCGGGCTGGGGCGGGCCGGAGCCTCGGCGATAAGAGCACAATGCTGCCCACAGTTCGGCGTTCCGGCCTCTGATGTGGAGACGGGCGGCTGAGCCCGGCGCTCCCGGGCTGGGTTACTCATTTACGGCGCTAATCCCGCGGCTGACGAGGGAACTGCCCTGTTGTCACCCCTAATGGCTTTTCCTGATGGATAGCCATTGTTTTGGTAAGGGCTTTTTGGCCATTAAAAAGCACTTTTTGGCGCCTGAATGTAGTTCTTTTTTTAACTGTTACTGCCTTGCATCACAAAGCCCTTTTAAAGTGCCTTTCATAGAAAATTGCAACATCCTTCCCCTTGCTGAGTTCAGGCACGTTTTACACAGATTATTTTAATCTTATGAGTCAGCCCTGCCTGTCACTATTCCTTGGATTTTTTTCTGAGAATCCTGAAGTCATCCCTAGGAGCCCTCCAGGTCATGTACGATCTGCATAGAAGGCACGCACCGCTCCATCCCCCACAGCGATGCCTCCGAATGGGAGGTTTCGCGGGCTGGTCTTTTCCACAGCCCCCGTTTGCTCAGGTTTCGGTCCGTCTGAGTCTCAAGCGTGTTTGTTTTCCTTTCTTTGGCAACACCCAGTGGTTAGCGAGTCCAGGACGAATGGAAGGCTGCACCTCTTTTCGGCTGGCTGCGAACAATGGCGAGTGAACTCGTGCATAACAGTCCTGTCAGCAGCGACCTTGCTTTTATTTCTCACAGATTTACGAGTCTCTTCCCCCTTTGGTACATCTGCTTTCCATATAACAGGGACCCAAAGTGCAGCCAATGGAAAAAGAAATCGGAATCTGAATTTTTGCTCCCTGTAAGAGCGGCTAGATGATGTGTGCGGAACAACCTTTCTCCCCTCGATTTATTTTTACCGACAGCTGGAATTTTAAGCTAGGTTTGGACGGAGTGAGGCGCTCCAAGTTGTAATTAACACGGCTCCACAGGGAAAGTGCTGGAGCTATAATTAGCTTGTAGCCAGCTGCAGAGGAAAGTGATGGCGTGCAAGTCAGAGGCCTGGATGAGCACAGCTCATGGGGTCAGAGTATGGCCCTGTGCTGGGCACAGGGGTGCGTGTTAAAAATTGGTTAGAAACTGTTGTAAAGTAGTTGATAATTGTTAAGCACGTACTGTAGTTTGGTTATTGTAAAAGGGGTTGAAAGGGTAGTTATAAGAAATTTGGTACTCAACGTACCATAATACACCTAAGTAAAAAGTGCACCACTCCCCAAGTGAAACGAGCCCACCTGGACAGAACTGTAATGGGCCAATCAAGCGCCTAAAACCTTCATGCAAATGAAGAATCCAAAAAGAAACCAATCCAAAGGGACAAAAAACAGGATAAAAAGGGGCATCTGACCCAGGGAAGCTGTGCCACTCCATCTGGAACATCAGGGACATTGCTGCTCAAGAAGTTCCAGCACTGGTGCTGCAGCATCCTCAATGGGAACATTCCTGCTCAGCCCGCGGGCCCCCATGCTTTAGGCCTTTTCTTTTTATTATAATAAGTGCTGAAATCACTTTTAGTAGCAGGAGTCTGCTCCTGTTTTTAACAGTGTGGGTCCCAGGTCAGGCACAGAGCTGCAGTCCGTGGTTGCCAGGCCCCGCAGCACGGCCCGCAGAGGGCACCAGCAGGCAGGGGAGCGCCTGCCTGAGCAGCCCCGGCACAGCGAAAGCTCCTGCAGCTTCCTCACTCGAGCTGAATCCCAAATAAGCCAAGTGCCTCTCCATCGGGAGGGAAAGGCCTCACAGCAGTGGCTGGTCCACCTGGGAGATGGGTTTTCCACTTGCCAGGTCTTTTTCTGCTGGCCAGAACCACCCTGTCACCCCATCTCTGTCCCAATGCTTGTACGGTTTCTCTGCCGCGTGTGTTTATGTGAGCCCTGTGAAGTTTTTCAGATGTGCTTGTGTGTGCTTCCTCCTGGGTTGTCAGCTCTGGCCCAGGACATGAGCTTCCCTTTCCCCATCAGATTCCTCTTTCTTTGGCAACGTGTTCTGCCAGAGACCTTTCACTTTCCTGAAGTTTGGTACTGTGGTCATTTGTTATTTTTTTCCCTGTGTGTTTTTTGTTTGTTTGTTTGTTTGTTTGTTTTCCTGCTCTGGCTGACTCCAGCAGCCAGTTCCTGGGGGGTTGGCTCAGTTTTCACTCTGCTACTTTCTCTTGGAACAAGCTGGCAGCACCTCTCCTGACATCATCTTGGACCATGCACCTCTTTACACAGTCCTCTGGATTTGCAGCCCTGCCATTCCCTGACCTTGGCTAATCTCCTTCCTTTTGCAATACTTTTAAGCACCTTTCCCAGCAGAGGGTTGCAATTAGAGAGGCAAGTATAGAGTTGCATACTTCTCTAGAGGGAGAGCAGGTTTGAGCTCCTTTAATCTAATAGGAAATGTCTCCTTCCCTTTCATATGCAGCACTTTCTTGTATGCAATCATCCACCAGGATTGCTCTCTTCCATTTCTTTCAGCAGTTTCCCTTTCAGCTGTAGGAAGACCTGTCCCCGGTGATCAAAGGCATCCTTCTGCAGCTACAGGAGCAGAATGAGGAAACAGGATGCTGCATAAGGGATCAGAAAACCTGCTGGCTAGATCTCTGCAATTAAGCATGTCTTGAAGCAAGACTCAGGGAAATATTCAGCTAATCTTGCTGCCTCAGTTTCCCTGGTTGTTAGCATGGGGGTATAATTTCATTTTCTTCCTTTGGGGAATTGCCTTGACCTCTGTACACCAATTTTCCTTTCCACATTGGTTCTGTCATTAGAGCAACTGGCTCAGCGAGACAAGTGAGAGGAGGAAATACCAGAGTTAGAGGTGAGCTGTGCAGGTCCCTGTTTCCTTGTGTTCAAGCCTTGCTTCCCAGCTCAAGGGGTGTCTTGATTCCCTGACTGAACAGGCAGCAGTGCCCTTCTGTACAGTGCGGGGAGTGAAAGTGTCTCCTTACACCCTGGGGAAGGCTCAAGTGGGTTTGCTGATGCTGATAGCTTCTTTCCAACAAACTCCAGGGCATTTGGGGTGTGCTCTGAGAATATGGGAATGCTCTTGCTGCTGAGGAACTGTATCTGCAGCAGGCAAAGATGAAATAAAACTGATGGGACGGAAGCCCTCGTTGTAGCTGTGGCTTGGGGGCTGGTAGGTTTTGTAGCTGGAAGCTGAACAAGGAGAGGAAGACCTGCCAGGTTAGAGCGAGCTGCTTGAATTTATGAGGCTGAAGAGAGCACGGAGGGCCCTGAGCCCGCAAGGGGGAGCCTCGATGGAGTCATTTACAGCACTGCTGATGAGATCAGCTCCAGACTGGAACAGATCCATGACCAATACTGTGCACTCGGTGCTCGAGAGCCGGCAGAGGCACTGGAAAACGTGAACAGATTCACCCATTCTTGCTTTACCCCTTGCTTGCAGAGTTGCAGCTGGCAGATGGAAGGGGCATGATTAGAGAGCACAAGTACCGGGGGGGAAAAAAGTAGTTCAAGAGCCTGTTTTTTGCTGAGATACAGTTTGGCTCTAAAGAACAGCAGGAGGGAGAAGGAGAAAAACCCTATTGCAAAGACATTTTTCACGGGCACCCAAGCGTGATCTGAGCAGAAATTGGCAGCATGAAGCTAGGCGTCCTGAAGCAAACCGGGGAGCCCAGCTGCAGCAAATCCCCAAGCCTGGGTGATGAACACATCCCCGCATTGCGGAGACAACAAAGTGTGCCTTAGTGAAGCGTTTGCTGGGGATGTTGAATGTAGCAGCTGCCCGGGAGCTCAGGGATGCAGTCGGGAGCTCAGGGATGCAGTCAGGAGCTCAGGGATGCAGTGGGGAGCTCAGAGATGCAGTCGGGAGCTCAGAGATGCAGTCGGGAGCTCAGGGATGCAGTCAGGAGCTCAGGGATGCAGTCAGGAGCTCAGAGATGCAGTCGTGTGCAGCGTCTCTTTCCCACCGTGCCTCAGGGAGGAGGCATTCCCGCTGCAGAGTGCCTCAGTGCCGAATGCACGTGTACTCGGCTGTGCAGCTGGCTCAAGTGTGGCATGATGAGCTTGAATAGATGGGTTTTGGCCCGGGCTTGAAAATCCCCCATTGCCAGCAATCTCGTTTTGGCTGCAGCTGCCTCAGGTTCCCTAGGAAACTCCAGTGCTGGCTAAAGTCCGGGCTGTGAAACAGCAGGAGGAGGCAGTCCGGCGGCGCCCTCCCTCCAGCCTGGCTGCTCAGTCTCTGCCACCTGGCACCACAGCCAGCTTCTGCCCCGCTGCTGGTGATGGCGAGGAGCAGCAGGGCAGAGCGATCCCAGTGCTGGGGCAGGGTGGACGAGGAGCTAGGGATAAAAAGAAAGCTGTGACCCAAGAGGAGGGGGAGGGAGACGCTGAGTCTGCATACGCAGATTACCCAAGGGTGGACCTGGCTTTTCATAGGCTCCTTTCTAGTCCCTCTGGCTTCATCTATTTTAGTAAGTGCAACAGGAGCAGGGCTGGGCCTGAGCATTGCCTTAGGATGATGGCTCATGCTGTGCAGTTGTTAGCAATCCCCCTGCTTGGTTTTGAGCAGTGCCACAGTGCTCAGGCATGGCTGGGGATTGTTCCCAACAAATTCTTGTTGCCATGCTTTTAACCCCATGGATGGGAGCTGTGTTCTGCTCCTTGGCTTTCGGGGCCAAGGTTGAAACAGGTACACCCTGTAAGCCCAGGTCCTTCAGAAGGCAGGATTTTGAAGTGCAGTCACCTGCAGCCTGTATATTTATCCTCTAATTTTCCAGCGTTTTCCTCGTTGAAGGTTGGGGAATGTCATGCAACAGGTCGTGGGTGAGTGTGTGGGATGGAGGTGTGTGTGCCAGACTGAAACTGGGAAATGCTCTGTCTGCTGGGTATGGCTGAGCTGTGGGTTGTGACTCAGTGTCCAATACTCCATGCTATGCATCATTGGCTGCATTTGACCTTCTGTCATGTGGGGTGGGTGAGATACTAGGAGAAAATGTTGCCCAAGCAAATGAGGTCAGTGTGGGGGCCTGCTCCTGGATGCAGGGATCAGACAGGCCTGGGCACACAAACACGTTGAATTTGCCCCTCTGGCTCTCCTGCATGAAGCCAGCAGAAAGAGGAACCCATGGAGCACATGCTTCTGCAAGAACTTCCCATGCACAAACACCTGTGTCCTATTTCCCCTGCCACCCCAAGCCACATCAGGTTTGGGAGCTCAGTCAGGGGGCAAACAGGGGCAGAGCTCATGTATCCCCCATTTAACGTGCTGCTGACAGACGTGTCCCCCAGCCAGAAGAAGGAGCAGGTGCATTTGACCAGCCTCTGCCTTGTCTGCACTTGGAGGGGCTTTGTTCAAGCAACTCACTGCTCCCCTCAGCTCTGCAGGCTTTTCAAAGGCAGTGTCCACCTTCTGGATCTTGCTGCAACCATGTTTTGCTGTCCCCGATGTGCAGCCCAAGCCCCCTCATCTTGGAGGGGGGGAGATGCTCCTAGCAGAGGCTGTTCCTCCTTCCACAGAGGTTGCTCCTCCTTGAACAGAGCAGCTTTGCATCTGGAGTAGCCTGGTTCCCAGCAGCGGTGCTCTGGCTGAATTTCAGGAGGGTGGTGTGTGCTGGGATTTGATAGGGTTAAAAGCTGTGGTGTCACTGCATGGTTCAAGAGTGGGCTATGACACTTCTTCCCTCTGACTGCTGTGCTTCTCCTGCTGGTGTCCAGAGCTAGTGCGAGGCACCCTTCAGTTCATCCTGAGCCAGCTCTGGGGAAGCTGTGTCTCTGACAGAGCTGCTCAGGATAGATTCCCACCCCTTTCCTAATGAGGTCGAGTGAATAATAGAGCTGTTCCTCAGGGATGGTGTTGTAAGCAGTGCTACGTGCACGTTCAGGACCAGAAAGCAGGTCTCCACTAGCTTTTCCCTGCTGTTGTGCAGCAGACGTGGATGTGTGTCCCATCTTGACAGAAGAGATAAGATATCTGCCTGCAGATGGGAACTTGCCTGGCAGTCGAAGCCACCTGTCCTCACATTGTGCTTATCAGATCTCCCAGCCTGGGAAGTCTGTTTGAGTCTGTTTGTTGGCAACGGTGTTTGAGGCTATTCAGCCTGGGACATGATAAGATTAGTCTGGGGTGAGTCGCACTGAAGGCATTTAGTTTCAAATACTCTTTTCCCCTCTCTGGAGCAAGCATCCTCCGTCCAGGAATCTGACTGCAATTAAAGCCTGGTGTTTGTTTTGCTGCTGTGGGCTCTCCAGGAGGGGAGCAGCACAAAGAAACTTGGGGGCAGCTAGAGAGACACAGCCAGGTTCTGGCCCCTGCGTGTTGCCAGTGGTGAGGAAAAAAAGGACAGCAGGAAAAAGCACAAACTGGAAGGAAGAGAAAGAGAGCCAGAGAGAACAAAGAGCCTGGCATGACTGCTGGGAATGCAAAATAAACATCCACTGTGCTCAAGTGAGGGCTTATATACTACTGGCTACATGGGTCAAAAGCAAGAGAAGAGGCTCATGGGTGCATTCCAGAGAAGGGACAGGATGCCTGTATGGCACAGGGTGTTCCTTAGTGCCCAGTGTAGTGCTGGAAAGGGAGACCAGGTGTCCCAACAGTGCAAAGCAGTCACTGCCCTGCTCCCTGGAGTATCTTGTGGAGGTGAATTATCTCAGGGCAGTGCTGTGGCCCAGCTCTTTCCCTGTCCACAGTATTTCTGGTGCCCTTCCCTCTGAAAAGTGGGAGAAGAGAAATATGGAGAGTCATTTGTGTGGGCCTGATCTTTTCTTAGATCTCCTTCAGATGCCTGCAGTTCCCTCTTTAGATGCCCATTTCCTGCACTGAGTCAGTCATTTGGGGATTTGGATTCCCTTTTTTTTGGCAGCTTTTCTTTCCCATGTTCATCTGTTTTGGTTTTTACTGTTTCATTTTGCAGTGCCATCAAAGGGAGTTTGTTCAAGCTGATTTTGCAGCAACAGATAGTTTTGACTTGACAACCCCTTCCTTTGCAGACCTCAGTCATGGCCTTAGATCCAGGGTGGGTTGCCCCTTCAGATGCTCTCAAAGCTGATGTGTGGTAAGGTGGCTTGCTGCTTCCCAGTGGAGATGAAGGATACTTGGCTTTAGTGACGTGAGCATGGGAGAACAGACTTTTTTTTTTTGCTCCCCTTCTTTCCAGCCTATGAGCTGTTAATTCTTGTGGCTTTTCAAAACTTGCTATTTCTCCCTTAGCATTTCTTTCTCTCTCTCTTTTTTTTTTTTCCCCAGTGGATGAGCCACCATTGGCATTGTGCCTCGTGCGTGTGACTCAGATGCATTCTGCTTGTCTGAAAGATTCCTACAAGTCCTCAAGAGTTGTCCAACCTGCCTGGGCTCAGCGCTGGAAGCCGTGAGAAACACTCTGAAAGCGAGTCCTACAGCCTCATTGTCCCTGTGCGGGGTGGACACTCAGCACTCACTCTCACTTCTTGCCCTTGCTGTGCTGTGGGGTTGAATCCAGGATGGCTGCTCTGTGGAGGGAGGTCCCCAAGGACCTTTGGTATAATGGTGCAATGCTGCATTTCTTTTTTGCTTATTCTAGTTCCAGCCAGCTGGTCTCATGCTGTCTCTGTTGTGGGAAATGGTCCCCTTGAACTCAGTGAAGTTGGGCTTGGGGCATCTTGGAAGTCCCATGGCTTCCACTGCAGGAAGACTTCTGTTCTTTGAATGCCTCTGGTTTTCAGACTTAATTGGACCCATCCAAGGGCTGATTTTTTCCAGAGACACTAAATGCCTCAGTACCTCCTGCTGATAGTAGATGGTGTGATGAGAGATCAGCATCTTTGGTACTCCAGCTGTATCAGCTAGGGGAGCACAGCTTCCTTTTAGCTTTTTGCACAGATTGCAAAATGATTTGATTTTATTTGATTTGATTTTGTGGCCGTGGAAACTTTAAGATGAGAATCCAAACAGGAGGAGTTGATTTTAGATGTGAACTTGGGTGTCTGTGCCTCAATTTCCTCATGTGAAGGAGCTGCCATCTTCTTTGCTCAATGGTAAGATAAAAGTGTTGTATATGTTAATCTTTTGGTGGAAGATGCAAGTGGCCCATAAGACCTCATGAAGCTGATCCTTTGTGGAGTTCTCTTTGGAAGATCCTTTTCCCATTAAGCTAACAATATCTCATCCAGAAGATGTGGGTAAAGCTGTGTGATCCCAAAAGTCCCAGAGAGAGAGAAGCTGTGAGCTTTCTATACATCTTCTCTTTTCCAGTAGGGAAGCTTTCAACACAAATGAATTATTATCTCCAGGCATGTTTTTGAAAGCCTTTCCCACAACCCACATTCCTGGCATGCACCTATGAGTGAAAGAATTGGAGAATTGAAGTCTGGAAATGGAACTGGGTGGCATGTCATCAGTCCTCTGACCTCCCTTCTCCACCCCCTGACAGTTGTGTTCATTCTCCTGCCCCTCAGCCAAGCTGGGGACCCAGAAGACATGACTCATCTGGCTGCTTGGGCTGATAAAAATGACCCCTTATCAATCAACTTCCTTGCAAATGAACCACCTTTCTCCCCTTCCCTGTGCACAGCTCAGACCACACAGAAATGTTTCTACAGAGCTGCCTGAGAGAGACATTCCCTGCAAAGGTACAAGGACATAACTTGGAAACCATCCATGAGAGCACATTTGAGCTTCCACGTGGAGATGGGAGATGCCAGCCACTGTGGCACCACTGCCCTTCTGATAGAGGAGGGAGAGAGATGGAGTCTGAGGCTGTACTTGTTCCCTGTGCTCTTGATCTGCTCCACTGCTTGATGCAGATTCCCTTTCTCACTGCTGCCCCTAGCCCTGAAGAAAGGTGTGGGCTTTTCCCCACATTGTAGTTCTTCAGCTGTCTTTGTCCTCCCTCCTCCTTTTCCCCCCCATCCTAAGGAAGAGAAATTGCGCCCTACAGCTGAAGAGGGGTGATGTTCGTGGAGAGCCTACTGGTGCTGATGGCCTCTAATGTCTTGCCCTACGGTTTGGATCATGGATGCTACTTGTGGAGTTTCCACAGGTGCTCTGCATGATACACTATGAGGGAGATGTGGCAGGAGATTAACCTCTAGTCCTTGGTTCCTTCCCATTTTACTTGATCTGAATGTGGAGACCAGTGCTTTCTCTAGAGGAGCCATCCCACTCTGGGTAACATCTTAGGCAGGAGCTTAGTGCTCCTGGGCACTTCTTCTTGTGCTCATCCTTGCTTTGACTTCTCCTGCATCTCCTGGACAATTCTCTCCTGTACACACCTTTCAGATCCACAGACCTGCTCACCCAGTTTCTTGCTTACCTCAGTGTTTGGCTGAGGTAAGTACACTTTGTTCTTTCGGTCCTCCTCCGTTAGGAAGCTGGCTGACTTTCAGAGCTCAGAGATCAGTTGGGTGTAGGTTGCAGCAGTCTTTGCTGAGAGACCAGCCAACACCTCTTGACTAAAGGGGAAGCCAGTCCTATTCAGGAATTTCTGTACTGGCAGGTGGAGGGCTGAGCATCTCCACTGGGAGGTGGTGGAAGCTTCTGCTCAGTTGTATCCTGAGCCCTGGCCTCTGAAAATCCACCCCACAGCCCTCTAAGGCAGGGGTCATTCCCCCCTAGGCTTAATGAAGAGAGGAAATCAAAGCAGAAACAGGGTTTAATCTCAACTGCCATGAGGAACTGCAACCAGGGCCCAGATGAGGTCAGAGAACACAGTTTAAATCAGGTCACTGCTTGAGATTTATTGTGTGGAGTTTTTCTTTTTTCTTTACTCCCGCACTGAAATCTTTCCCCTGAGGCTATTCAAGGAAATAAATAGCCAGTGGAAAGGGACAATAGCTTGCTGTGGAGTACAAATTATATGAAGCAGTAGGAAATAATAGCAGAGTAAGCAGCTGCTACTCCGAGAAAGAATGCATGGTTGATCTCTCCAGCTCCCTTTGCCTTGAGCAGACACTGATGCCTGGTCCAAGGCACAGGCTCCCTTGGTGCCTGGAATGCAATATGGCACAGGTGCCTTATCCGTGCTGCAGTGTCATTCTCCAGTGCCACTTCTTTCATGCCTAGTTAGCACCAAGCCTTTCATGAGGGTGCCAAAGGGATCTCTCCCCTCTTCTTGCAGAGCTTGGGTTGATGTGGGGACAGTGGCACATGCATCCATGCACCCAGCATGGCTGCCTTGCCTTCCTCTGTCTTCCTCATGCCTTCTGGATCAAGCATTATCTCTGGTGCTGACCTGTGTCAGTCCTGCAGGGGACTGTTCATAGCTCACGTTGTCTAGAGAGAATGTGTTGGCTGCCCTCTCCTCTGAGCCCCTCTCAGCCCTTCCTCAGAATACTGTTGAGAGAGATGGTGGGAATGGTTTTGGCATGCTAGTGTGGATTCTGGGGGCTGTCTCTGCCACAAAAGGCCCTGAGAATCCTCTAACCGCTGAGTCTACCTTGGCTGGGAAGTGGGGAAGTCTGTGGTTTTCCCCAGGGCTTCACACCTAGCTGGCTTATCTCCTGCCCAAATAAGAAAACAAAATAAATACTGCTGCCAGCAATGATGCTGCTGAGGATCTTGGCAGCCGGCTGGGGAGGGTGGCATTCAGTCTGTTCTCAACAGCTGTGTGGGTGCCCTGTGGTTGAGGTGGCAGCTCTAGGCTATGGTACATCAGGTGCTGCTGTCTGGAGGCACCCCAAGGGTCCTGAGCTCCCATTGGTGCTCCTGGTGGCCTGAGATCACCTCAGAACTAGCAGGAAGGCTGGGAAAGATTGTTGACCCCAAAATCTACCATGTGGGACCTCTGCAAATAGAGCTACTGCATTTTATGGGGTGAAAGCACTCTGCAGAGGACCCGCTCTGCCATCCTTCTGGCTGAAAGCCAACATGCTTTCATTAGGCTATTCCCTCCTTAAAATATATTTGGGGTTATTTTGTTTTCTCCTTGCAAATTTGCAGGTCTGCCTGCTCCCTGTTGAAAGCTTGCCCTGCCCTTGGGTCGCATGTGGCCCCCACCCTCACACCAAGTGACTACTTGTTGTGTCTTTGCTGTCCTTCTGGGAATGCAGCAAATGCTCCTCTGGTCACAGTGATGTGAACATGGGTGTCCCATACCAGTACAAGCCAACTGCCCTCTGGCCTGGGTAAAAATCTAGGGGGCCCTGGAGGAGTACTCCCAATCAGCTATCCTATTATGGGATCATCTCTCTGGGGAGTGAAGGGTTCCTGGATCCTTTTCACCAGTGGCTGCCAGCTTCCACAGCTATTGTTTATGTTTTCCTTACTGCACAGATCCTCCACCTCTTTTGCAGATGCTCTTTAGCCGGATTTCCTCTTTCTTTGGGATTTACATTCCCATGCTATCATTGTTTCCCCAGGCTTTCTGCTTTGCAGTGTCAGCAGGGAAGTATCAACCTGCCCCTGTCACCCTCCTTTCATCATCCCAATCGCCACCTCCAAAATTCTCCAACTGCAGTGGAGAATTTTGACTCTTCTGGGGTCCCAAGAGTCTCTTCCCCTTCTGATGTGGGGAGCACATACCCCCTCATGAGGGAGACCATCTGCACAGGGCTGGTGTCTGACCATATGGAGGCTCAGCTCTGCAGACGAAGGAAGTCGCCAGTGCTGGCAGAGTTGCTGCCTGGCTTCCCACTATTGTTCCCAGTGGCAAATAAAAGGGGGGTGAACGCCCCTGCTGAGCATTGTAGGAGGGGGTAAATGTTATCTTGATAAAATCTCATGGCCCCTCTCTGAGCAGCTCGTGCCTCTTTCCTGCTCTCTCTCTCCCTCTCTGTGTATTCTCGCATCCATGGTACTTGTGGCTCTGCACTCAACTCTCTGCACGGGGAGCTTTACTCATCCCTCAGACAGAATCACACATGGGTCAGGTTGGAAGGGCCCACATTGGGTCACCTGGCCCAACCTCCCTGCTCTAGCAGGGTCATCCCAGAGCACATGGCACAGGATTGCATACTGATGGTTCTGGACTATCTCCAGTGAGGGAGACTCCACAACCTCTCTGGGCAATCTGTTCCAGTGTGCAGTCACCTGCACTTCCTCACGTTCAGGTGGAACTTCCTGTGCATCAGTTTCTGCCTGTTGCCTCTTGTCCTGTTGCTTGGCACCACTGAGAAGAGCCTGGCTCCATCCTTCTGACACTCTCCCTTCAAATGCTGATAGACATTGATGAGGTCCCCTCTCAGCTGTCTCTTCTCAAGGCTGAACAGGCCCAGCTCCTTCAGCCTTTCCTCATAAGAGAGGTTCCCCAGTCCCTCCATCATCTCCATAGCCTCTGCTGGACCCGCTCCAGGAGCTCCATGGCTCCCTTGTACTACTGAGGAGCCCAGAACTGGACACAGTAGGAGACACACACTGCTCTCCCTCTCAGGCAGCTGTAAGGAAAGGGCTGGTAATTTGCACTATATGCCTTAGACAAGGCATTGGTGGTGAACTTGTCACAGGAAAAAAGTCACGAGTGCCTATGCACAACCCACGAAGGAAGCAAGGTTTCAGTTTTGGTTCAGTTCAACTGAACCAAAACTGTTTAGGTCAAAATTCAACTGTGGTGTGTTGGATAAGAAGTGAACTATAACTATTGTGCAAGTGCTAGAAGTGGGGTCACAAATAGTACAGTTGTTTTTTGAGATACTTGTCTCACACAACCCCCAGAACAGAACCCGGGTGACCATCAAGTTAAGATCTGAGTATGTGTGATGGCAGAACCATGCCTACTCTTGCCTCATGTGTTAATGTGGAACTGAAGGTCACTTCTACCTCTGCTTTTTACCCAAATAGGGGACTGCATAAGAATTATTCACGAAATAAAGTGAACTTAATGTGACCCCACCATCAAGAAGCCCAAGGCACAGAAGGAACAATGTGAGGCTGCTAGATCCATAGAGGTGACTACCTTCTACTTGCCCTATCTTGCTTCTTCTCCCCCTCTCTCTTTTTCTCTCCCTTCCTCTTTTCCATATAAGATTAATTTTGCAAAATATAGTCAGCACTGTTGAACTGGCATTTACTCTCTTTTCCACCTTAATTTGGGCAGATGACTTCAACAGCAAATCGTAACATTTTAATTGACATCACCATTTTCTGACCCAAAGTGCCATTCAACAGTTCTGAACTTTTACTCTTCTTCCTGCCTGGTGGGAGATTGACCCTCTAAGGGAGACTGACCAAGCCTTTACTGTTACTTTTACTGATCCTCTGTGAGTGACAGCTTTCTCCTGCCTGGTGTGCCCAGGTTGTCTCCTCTGAGGGAGACCGAAGGAAAAATGGCTATCAAGGGTGACCAGTGTAAAGGTAAAGTTTTACTCTGTCCTGGAGAAGTTTGGTAGTTGCTTCTTCCTCCAGGGTTGGAATGAGTGTAAACTAATTGTGGTAACGTACAGGCAATAGCTGATCACATTACTAGTCTGCAAGTGGAATGAAAAATGGGATGAGGAAAAGGTAAGTTGCCCATGAAAGGTAAAAAGGTAAGTTACTTGTGCAGTTTTGGGAGGTTGTTTATCTTGCGTGCAAAAATTAAAAGCTTCCTGCCACCTGAAAAAGGGTTGCAGATGTAAAATTTATGAGTTTGAAGTCAGAAAATGAGGTTCTTAGAACAGCATTGTCTTTTGAGAAAGGGACACAGGAAAAATTGTAGAAACTAGTGGATATTCTTTTAAATAAATATGAGTAATTAGAAAAACTACTGTCTGTAGCTGAAATATGAGAAAAACAGATGCAGAAAAATCTAGGTAAATTACTTGATAAAATCCCACATGAATTATCCTCTAATTCAGTCCAGCACATCTATAGGGTGGCACATTGTGAGGATCCTGAAACATGGGATGGGGATATTTGGTACAATGATGATGATTTAGAGACAGACTCTCACCCTACCCCAAAAGCAGTAAAAGTTCAGCCTTTAATTGAAACTGAAACTGTGGATGAAGGGGGTGGAGAAACCCACACTACTGTTCCCCACAGAGTAAGATACATTGCTGGAAGAACATTCTAGATGTTCAGGGGAATACAAAACTGAGTACAAGTTTCCCTTATGGGCAGAGATCAGATCTTGCTGGGTGAGGAAGAGCCAGAAAGATTCTGGTGACATAGAGTATTTTTAACTACTACCCCAGGTAACCAAAACTACTCATTGACTGCCTGAGCTGCCTGCTGGGCTGGGGGCATAGACCCACCGGATACAGGAAAGACTGCTGCTGTTTAGAACTACAGGATTCTCAGATCTGGCAGCCTCTGTGCAAAAGGCAGCCTGTATTTAAGCAATGTGTGAAATACATCAATTAAGGCAAGTCCTGATGGTAGCTTCTGTCAATCCAGCCCTATTAACTCCTCCCCTTCATGGCCTTCCAGATAGGCTGAAAATGTTTGTATCAAATGCCCAAGATCACATTCAAATGGATGGCACCATTAATATTACTGCACAAGTGGCACAACCACCTATAGACCAAATTCACACACCTACCTGGTATGAATTCTCCCAGGAAATAGGGAATTATGGGTGCCATATGGGATGGGTTGGAGCAACCTCTGGAAAGCCACCTGAACCTCCCTGGTGAGTCTGTCAATTTATGCCAGCACAGCAAAGCCAAAATCTAAACCAAGACTTGATTCAATTAACAATACCCGCTGCTGCAGGTATTGATAGGGTGGTGACAGAACTAAAGTTTTCTGTGTTACGCTTGGGAAGTGAAAGATAGTTCTGGAAAAATCCATCAAATTATTGTCAGATAGATAATGCCCTCCTGTTAACCCACTGTGCACTGGTTAGACAGAAACTGAATGATTCCATTTTATGGTTTTTCCAGGTTATAGGAATCCTGCATATTAGAAACTGCTCCTAGAGCTGAGGGTTCTCCTATTCCAACTTTGAGCATTCACAGAGGTTTTCAGCTTTTGTGCATACTATGTTTTGGGGGTTTTAATTTGTGTATGTATCTCTAAGTTTTGTTTACAAATTTAACCAAGTAATGAAGGTTAACAAGTATGGCATTTATAAACTGTGTTGGAAAGATATGCCTTGATTTAATATGTTTATACTTAAGGAAAATAAGCAATTACTGCTTGTTTGCTTTTGCCTAAGTCTGTAGAAGACCTCCTTCTCAGGAGGATATTTACTAAGACTGGAATACCCAGGATACCATTCAGACAGCAAATCCTTACTCCCCAGATTGAAAGCGAGTTACTGTGCCATTTAGCCAGCCATTCAATTTTACTCCAATATTTGAGAAGGGGACCCTGGGCTCTGTATTATCCCTGGGATGGCTGCAGGGCAGCAGTGTGATGGGAAGCTGTGTACAGTTATGCTGCGGACACAGCAGCGTGGTGGGAAAGAGACCAAGAAAACACCATCCCCAGCACTGGTTCCTGCTGGTTCAGCCCTGGAGGTTTCACCAACAGTTTCAGCGTCCTCCACAGTAAACAAATTTCCCAAGCCTGCTGGACTTTATGACCCCTTGCTCGTGGGAAACACCTCCAGGGAAGGAGTGCTTATCAGCACTTCTTTCTTCAGGGTGTTTTAGGGAAGGGTAGAAGCTGTGTACCAGCTGTCCGTGCAGCAGCAGGAGCTCTCAGGTGCTCTCTGTAGGGCTTGGGAGGGGGACTGAGGGATGTCTGGTCTCCTGAGCCTTGGCCTCCTCCTCTGTCTCCCTTTTCCACTTGACTTTTGGAGTCTTACAATCAGGGGCACTGTCTACTGACCTAAATTGTAGCTCTTACCTGGGAAGAAGACTGCAGGGGTGATACTCTCCTGTGAGGACAACATTCCTATATCTAAGGATTAGGGAGGATGGGACTATTGAACCTGGTGTGGCCTGGTGTGTGGCTCCTCAGGCTAAAAGATTTGTGTCTAGATGGGGCTTGGATGGGAGGTTGCAGAGAGCTGCCACATATGGGTACTGCAATCCACACAGGTGACTCTAGAGCCACAAGAAGGGAAGGAGCTTGGATGCCACTGTGTCACTCCTGCAAAGTTCACTCCATAACTCATGCCATCTAGAGGGGATGTGTTGGTTGTCCTCTCTTCCAAGCCCCTTTGAGCCCTTCCTCGGAGCACTGTGGGGAAGGATGGTGGAGACCATATTTGTCTGCTGGTATGGATTTTGGAGCTGCCCCTTGCCACAAAAGGAAGGAGCTGGGATGTTTTTTTGGGTGAGCTGTTACACACAGGAAAGAAGTGAAGAAGATGCTGGTCACACATCCTTGGCCAGCTGGGAAGATGTTTGTCCTATCTCCTGTCTAAAGTAGCTGTGTTTCATAGTCCTTCCACTGGGAGCCCGCCAAGGAGGCTGGGACTTGCTTTTATTTCCTGGAATCCCTAGCAAGAAGTGCACATATGGGAGTTTTTTCCTAGGATCAAAGTCTTCTGGCTTAATAGCAGCCACTGGAGCTTTGCAGAGGCAGGAGCCATGTTAATGTGTAAGCCACAGGGAAGTTTAGAGAAGTTTAGAGCTGTAAGATCCTATGTGCAAAGCATTTCTGAGCTGAACTGCTGGTGTCTCCCTACCTGGTTACTCTGCCCTCTGAGGAAAATGCCTGTAAGGGCTGCTGCTCCTGTCCTCTGTCACCCAGGGTCCTCAGCCCAGCAAGGCTGAGTGAGACTGGCAAGTCATAGCTACTCTCACCACTTCCATTTCTTGGGCAGCATTGGCTTTCCACCAAACCCTGGGCAGTGCCCCTCTGCTTTAACCCTCTTTGTATCTCTGCTGTCCTGCTTTCTCTTCATTCTGCTGAGGACAAGCCAGTTTTCACTTCCTCTCTCTCTGATGTCTCTTCTCTCTTGCAGGTTTCACTCAGCCCACTCTTCTCTGACTGAATGAGAAGTTCACACAAGACCTGCAGCGTGGAGGGTTTTGTCATGACAGGAGCACCAGCTGAGAGCAATAGATGTTCTCCTGGCTGGGATGCCTCCAAGCAGCACCCTCTCAATTGAAGTGGCAAGTCAGGAGGAATGGCTGAAGGAGCCCCACAGACTAATTTTCTCTGCCTTAGGGAAATATTGAAATCTTAAACCTGAATGTGAAGCCTGAGAACACCCTGAAGGTGAAGGGCAAAATATCTGCTGATTCTGTTGGGTAAGCACAAAGAAACCACCTTGGCATGCCAGGGTTGAAGGTGGGCTAGAGAAGAAGGTGGTTTTCCGAGGTTACCAGATACAAAATAGCACATTGTTATGCCACCTGCAGCACTGATGCAGGAACTGAGTGCAGAGATGTGTGTTGGATCTCAAGTCTTCCAGGACCCTCTCCTGTCCATACATATGACTTTCCTCATGCTCATTTACAGCTTCAGCATCAATCTTGGCTGCAGCTCAAGAGATCTGGCATTTCACTTCAATCCCCGCTTCAATGAGTGTGTCATCATCTGTAACTCCAAGTTCTCCAGTTCCTGGCAGACAGAACATCGTGACTGCCACCTCCCTTTCTCCAGGGGCTGCACTGTCAAGGTGAGGGTGCCAGCATGGGGTTATGGGGTATGTGTGGTGTTGGGGGAGGTGTGGGGTGTGAGGGAAGCCCCTGGTCAGCAGATTCCCATGCCATAGTTTTCCTGGTCCCATCCAATACCTCCTGCTCCCTCACAATGGTCCCTCTTCTGGGTTTTTGGTCCTGATTGCCATTTCTGCTCCTCTTTCAAAACTGTAATGCTGTTTCTGGGAATTTTAAGTGAGTCCTGTCTGTCTCATGCTTAGTAAGTTCCTCCTAGCCCCTCCATCTGCCTAGCAGGTGAGTGTACCTGGGGCATTTATGAAAGTAAAGGGAGTCTCCAAGAAGCAGAGTCTTGCTGCTGTTTACCTTATTTCTCTCCCTCCTTCCTATGTAAACACAGGCTTTAAGGCAACCCCGAGTTTGGAGCAATGTCCAAAAGCCTCTCCCTCAACTCTCCTGTCCTAATTACTCCTGGATCCATGCTGCCAATCTGTCTTTTCTCTCTTCCTGCCAGGGATGCTGTCCTAGTTGCTGCCTCACCTTGTCTGATGTCCCAAATCATTAACAGGGCTGCATTTAGGAGTAGTCCAGTTGCTATAACTGTGGAGAGAAAGCTTGTTTCCTCAGACAGAACTGGCTCTTGGGGAAGGGGTAGTGAGGTGATGGCTTTGGGGAACATTGCCTTTAGTTTTCAATGATCAGTGATGCATTCTTGTCCTGTCTGCTTGTGCATGTTTATCAGCAAAGCTCCTTTTTCTGTGTCCTGGTGAGCTGCTGAGGGCATTGGGGGGTCAGGTTTATTCTGCCCTGTTCAGAGGAGAATGGTGGTATACACATTCCATATGCTCTACGAAGACATGTAAAGACATACCTGGGTTTAGCTGCTCTGAGTTTACAGCCTGAGTAGCTGAGACAGCCTCGGGAGAGATCCTGTCCCCGGTCATAGACTGTATTCCTGCTTAGACCCTTGACATCAACTGCTCATTTCCTGAATCATCCTCACCTCAACCCCCAGCACCTTGCTTAAGGTTGTAGTGGACAGGTCTGACCCTCTTACGTAACAGTCAGGCCTTTTGCCTAAATGCTGACCTCTGAATACCCTCCTTGCCCCCAATTCCTGCCATTCTTTCTCTTTTTTTTCTCCCAGTTCTTCACTGAAATGCTGTCAGACAAATTCTGTGTGAAGCTGCCGGATGGTCACCACGTGTGCTTCCCCAACCGGCACAGCTACCACAACATCAACTACATAAGCGTCGTGGGAGGCTCAAAGATCATCTCCTTCAAGCTGAGCTGATGGGCACTGCTTCCTAGCTCTAATAAAAACCCAAGCCAGCAGAAGACTGCTTGTTCCAGCTGCTTTGTCTTCTGTGAGAGCTTTGTGTCCCTGTGCAAGCCACTGACAAAGTCCAAGGTTCTCCCACCAACAGGAAAGAAGCCATTGTTGGATAATGCCAGGTATCTTCCAGGTCAGAACAGGCTGTGGGGTTGAAGGGGTCGCAGGTAGACCAAAGCAGGCTGTAGGTGGGGTCCAGGATGAGGAGACTATATGATTACTTGGGAAATGGTTGGGTAATCTTTTCACAAAGCTCCATTACTTCCTACAGCCAAGCTTTTGGGGAGGGGAGATGTTGGAATGGGAAGGAAGGCATAAATGTAAATGAAGTGGCATTTGATGTGGCATTAGGTGCTACAAAAGTGCATAATTAAAAGGTGGCATGGGGAGGACAGCACAGGTGTGCCCCCAGACAGCATTCCTGCCATAGATAAGGGATTGTCTCCAACTTTCCCTTCTACCTCACCTCACTTATCTGCTGGCACATTCCAGTCAGGTTAGCCATTACTCTGACATTTCCACAGCGGATCCTACTCATTGAACATGAGGCAGGGGAGGCAGTGGGGTTTGGGCTGAGTTATGTGGCTCAGTACCTCCTTACACAGGACTACAGGCAAATAGTCCCAATTATTACATGCTGCTGCTCTAATTGATAAGTATTTTGCCAGTTCAAAACTGAGACTGATGTTTGGCAGCAAACATTGGGACACTTCAGGATGGGTGGGAGGAGAGCAGAATAGAAGAACATCTTACAGAGAGCCTGGTCCAAGGCAAGGTGCAGCGTCCTTGCCCTCCCTCTTCACCTCCTCACTGCCAAAGATGGAGGGATTGGTGGCTGGGGCTCCAGCAGACATAGCAAGGAAGACAATAAGGTCACAGCAGCCAAGGGGATGCACCAGAGAAGTTAGTATCAAAACTGTTTTAATAAGGACAATAATAAGTGCATGGGATACAGAAGGGAGGCAGAAAGGGTAATTCCACAGATATGGGTCTTTGGTCTTGTGTTATGGTCTGGGAAGCAGAGGGCAGAGGGGAGCTCATCCTGAGAGCCCAGGTCCCTGCCCTGGAAGGTGCAAGGGAGAATAAGGCTGATCCTGCTGGGTGCCAGTGGCCAGACCTGGGGACTTCCTGAAGCTGGTGCCTGCCCTGGTTTGCTGCTGGTGGCTGGCATGAGGCAGCCCCTTGGGGAGGCTGGGGAACAGGGGCTTGCCCTTAACCTTGGTGGTCTGGCTGCAAGTGGCACTTCCACATGCAGTATGTGCACACCCTGCAGCTCTTTATCCTGCTCTGAAGAGCTTCCTGGCCAAAGCAGCTGGGTGGCGGGTGAGCTGTGTGGGAGCCGAGTCCCGCAGCCGTGGCCCAGCATCTCCTCCCTCTGCACACCCCCTCCTGTCCCAGAGAACAAGGGGGGTCCTGTGAGGGTCCCTCCGGTGACCTCAGCCCCCGAGCACGTTGGCTCCACACCATGGCACAAAGGCGCTTCTATGAGGGCCAGTCTGCACACGGGCCAGCGTGGGGGGCAGCTCATTCCAGGGCGGCTGTGTCACCCAGGGCCACTCGGCGAGGGACATCAGCCATGGCCCACATTACCCTTGGGTAGGGGTGTGCTGCACAGAGGGGCGTGTGTGTGGGGAATGGGAGGGGGACAAGGATGGGGACACAAACTGTGCCACCAGCACGAGGATGGTGGCACAAACCGAGTGGCTGCAGAGGAGTCTCCTTGTTCTGAGGCAGGCGGAAAAGAAGGGATTTTTAGGGCCTGAACTGCAGAATTTGGTGATCTGACAACCTGCCTGTGCCACCAGTCAGCCAATAAGTTTCTCTCCTCTCAATTGCTGAGGGGAGTGGGGGTCAGGAAGGAAGCTGTCCTAAGTGATGCCCAGCAGCAGGAGGCAAGTGGAAACATTCCTGATTATTTTTGTGCATGCTCTCACCTCCTGAACACTGAGCACACAGCTTTTGGGGGGGGGGGGCAGAGGAAAAGAGAAAGCTCAGCTCTGTGGGGTTTGCCTGCCCCTTGGGACCCCAGCTGACCTTCCCCTGTTGACAGATGTGCTGTTCTGAAGGGTCTTGCACCAGCTAGAGCTGGGGAAGCCCCATCCCCTACGTGCCAGAGCTATCAGTGGCAATATCTCGGGGGAGGCATGAGTGCCATTGCAGAGGATGGTTGGGGACGTCAGTGGAAGGATGGACTATGTCCCCAGACATGCTGGTGGATCTAAGCTGAGGGCTGAGAGAGGGTGCTGGGAAGAATGGGATGGGGTAGGAAGGATTTGGGGTTCCTTTGGCACATGGGAATGTTCCTTTGATGTCTAATGGCCATGAGGCTGGAGAAGGGGTGCTATGCCTGGCTCTGTGGAGCCCACTGGCCCTCTGCAGCAGCCTGGCCCAGCCCCAGGGAGCCCTCCAGGACAGGGGCTCTCCTCCTGCCCTCCCCGGCCTGCCCAGAACCCCCACTTGGCAAGGAGGTCACCCACCAGGGTCTGCTGGTGACACTGGCACCAGCGGGTGGGGCACAGGGAGGAGGGCAAAGACCCTGGCACCAGTGTCTCTGGTGGGGCCTGTGATGGGCGGGATGGCTGTTCACACCTTGACTTCATCGTCCTCTTCCTCCTCCTCATCGGCATACTCGAAGGAATTGCTGCGGCCCCCTCGGGCACCACTGTAGCTTTCCTGCAGGCTGGAGAGCTTGGTCTCCTCCTCCTCCTCTCCTTGGTTCCAGCTGGCCTCGGGGGACGGGCTCTCCCTTGTCACTTGTGACCCCCACAAGCTGCTGCTGGGGCTCTCCCACGGGGTCTGTGTCCGGGCCTGCCGGGGACCCTCACCCTTCTCCGAGCTCCGTGGGGTGCTGGTCCCACCGTAATGGCGGGCCAGGACCTGGGTTGCTCGGTCAAACTCTCCAGCCTCAATGGTGCAGTCGTTCCAGTGGCCTTGCCACGGGGACCCTCTGGACACCGCCCCTGGCCCCGAAGCCCAGGCAGAGTTCGCTCCAGCGCCTTCAATGGCACGTGCCTCTCCGTTGGCGTGGACCGACAGACCCGGCAGTGAGCTGGCCCCTGACAGGTTGCTCTGCCTGGAGTGGTCCCAGAAGCTGGATGCTGCCTTGTCCTCTTCGTGGGATGCATGCACTGCTGGAGGGACCCTGTCCTTGGTCCCCTCTTCACACAGGAGGTGTGGGCCATCCTCCCCCACCTCGCTGCCATTGGTTTCAGAGAAGCTCATCACCTGGAGGAGCTCACTCATCAGGGAGGGCCCAAGGTCTAGGCGGAAGGACAGCAGGGAGTCGGAGCGATCCAGCTCGTCTTCCCCGGGACAGGTGCTCTCTTGGGCCTTTTCCAAACGAGGGACACGAGGGATGGTACAAAATCCGGACTCCAGCCCTGTGAGACAGAAGGTATGGCTGGTGAGGGAGGAAGCCTGACTTACTTCTGCAGGGGATAAGGGACACTGCTGCCAAAGTGGCTCAGGTCACGCTCCTGTCAGTGGCACTGGCCTCTAAAGGACAGGTCAGTGTCTCTGTGGACATCTCTAAAGCCCAGAGTTACAGCAGAGGGTCTCCAGGTGGGCTCTGGGCTCGGCAAGATGGCAGTGGGGGCTGAGCCAGGCAGGTGAGACCAGGAGATGGCAGCATTGCCTCAGCCTGCCTTTCCCTCTGAGCCCGGCCACCTCCCCCGGCTGCTGCAGGCACCCCAGATCCAACCCCCACCTGAGACCTTCTGCTCCAGACCTCCCTCCCTGGGGAAAAGCTGAGCACAGCCCAGTGCTGTGAGGCTGGAGAGGAGCCACACAGATGTCCTTTCCCATCCTTCCCACAACCCTTCCCCAAAGGGCATCCTGGCTGGCAGGGAGGGATGTGGACACGATGGAGAAGGGTGGATGGAATCCCTTGGGAGCAATACATGGAGATGTAGAGGTTGGCAGAGCTAGGGACAGGGTTGGAGCATCTGTGTGGCGGTGGGGAAGGCCATGCTGTGGGTCCCCTTGACCTCACAACCTTGGAGTGGGGATTGCTCCACTGTCCCAGCACCTTTTTGGCTTCCTCAGGGAGGCTGCTCAAGTGAAAGGTGTAGGGCTGAGGGTAGATGGGGGGTGGTCCCTTACAGCCACTGCACACAGGCTGCCAACTGTGTGGGGCTACAGGAGAGGGGCAGGAACAGAGAAACCATCCCTGCCCCGCTTCGAGGGACACCCTGGGAGGAGACCTTCCAAGGGTAGGAGCAAGGACCGTGGTTCAGAGCAAGGTTAGGTTTATCTGCTTGGAGGGATTGTCAAGACCGGGCAGTCTTAAATATCCCTTCTCTCCTTAAAACCCCAAGTTCCTCACTGCGGAGGAAACTGAGGCATGGGGCAACGGAGAAGGGCTGCAGAGGATGCTCAGTACCTGGGCACCAGCCTCTGCCTCGCGCTTCACTCACCGTAGGCCTGGTGTGTTTTGGAGAAGCTGTTGGAGGCACTTTTGAAGGAGAACTTGCTGGTCGAGCCCCGGCCGGCGCTGCCTCCATCGTACGTGCCCTCGTTGAGCTGTGGCAGCGAGACGGCGTTCTTGATGATGGGCGAGACGGCCGGGGGGGCGGGCGAGGCCCCCACCTGGCCCCCGCTGCCCCGTCTCTTCAGCGGGCTCCGGCGGACGTGCCGCAGCGTCCGGGCGAAGAAGTTGTTGGGTTTGGCCGCGTCGGCCCCGCCGTGGTTGCTGAGGAACGAGGTGTCCCCGAAGACGTCCCCGCCGCGCCCCACGTGCATGGTGTGCCGGAAGTCGCCCAGCGGCGGGCTGATCATGTCCGGCGTCAGCTCCGACTTCAGCCGCCGCTTGCCGTGGGAGCCTGAGACCCAGCTGAGCACCGGCAGCTTCCCCAGGCTCATGTTGCTCCCTTCACCCTGCCTTTGAAAAAGCTCCAAAAAATCAGCCCTCAGCAGGCTTCCGGCACTGGGGTGCTCTGTCACATCCCCAGCCTCCCCATTGCTTCTGCCCCGATGCTCCTGGGGTGACGGTGCATGTCACTTTGGCTTTCGGCAGGTTTCCCGCTTCCCTGCGCTACGTCGCGCTCATGAAATCACCCTCAGAGGGCACGTCCTCGGTGGTGAGGACAGTGGTGGCACGGAGATGTCCCCAGGGGGTGTCTGGGTCACCCCCCCGGTTCTGTGGAGGTCACTGGAAGCTGTGTCTGGTCGTGGACTTAGAGGTTAATCCACTGTCTTCTGCTGCCGCTGGGTGAGTGGGAGCCAGTCACGGATGGGGCAGCAGGAAACGAAGAGAGCTTCAGGTGGACTGGCAGGGCAAGAGCATTTGTCCCCTTGTTGGCCACCTAAACAAGGCAAGAGGAACCGTGAAACCCTTGGACAGGATTTTCCCAATCCCATTGGCTGTATCCACAGGACTGCCTGAGGTGGTTAAAGGCGGTGCATAAGGCAGTGGCCAGCTTGCTGCTGGCTGCCCCCTTATCTGGCCCTTCTCTTGGGGAGGAAGAAAAAGGCTTTCCTCCACAAACCTGTGCTCTCTCTCACCTTGCTGACCTACCTCAGTATGCCTTAGTTTCCCGTCTGCAAAGCAGCTTTGCCAGAGCCACGCCACAACACAGGCTGAGGATTTCCCTCCGAGGCAGAACCTCCTCCCAGAGCAGTGCCCTGCTTGGCTGCCCCAGCTCCTGGGGCGAGAAACCTCTCCCTCCTTTTTGCTATTCAGATGAACCCTTGAGGAGAGGGTGAGGCCTGGGGCCCATGTGCTTCTCGGGGAGGAGTGGTGGGAAGCAAAAATGCAATATTTGTATATTGCTTTGTTTGTCCTTCACTGGCTGGGTCCCCGGGTGCTGGGCAGACATGTTGGAGAAGCAGGGAGTCGGCAGTGTGGGGAGGGCAGCCGCTCTGCAGACAGGGGAAACTGAGGCACGGCAAGGGAGGTGATTGCCAGAGGCTGGAGGAGAAGGTGGGGTGGGTGCCTGCACTCAGGCCGCTCCCAGAGGCACTGAGGGGCAGGCAGGAAGCAGCAGCTGGATGCACAGCAGGGTGATGACCTCCCAGTCCGTGGGGACGACTCTCAGATCAGCAGATCCCCTGTTGGTGTGCATAGCAAGTGGGAGAGGGTGGGCTGGGGAAAGGAGAGGATTTGGTTGTGGGGCATCTCAGAGTGTCAGTGGCCTGGGTAGCCAGCTGGAGACGTATCCTTTCCTGGGCTCAGTACTGCGGCTGGGGCATCAGGACAGAGCTGAGTCCCTCCAGCAGGGCTGGCTGTGGAGGATAGCATGCCCAGATGTGACACAGGAGCCTCACATCTCTTGATCTCCATGTGCTGGGACCCCCAGTGCTGCTTGGCTTCCCCTGCCACGTTCCCTGCCTCTCCTGCTTGTCCGTGCATCGCCTTGGAGCAGCCAGGCAGTGCCAGGATGCCAAAGGCTCTGGTGAAGGGGAGTCCTGGACATGAAATTGCTTTCCTGGCTGGCTAGATGCATTTTTGCTTTGCCCTGGCCTTGTTTGCTCACCCGGGGCCTCTCTTATCTGCCAGGGGTTAATGACTGGGGAAGGGAAAACAAACCTCCCCCAGCAGCGCCCAGCACCATTGGCTGCCTCCCCAGGGTGGCAGTGGCCTCCTGGGGTGGCAGTGGCTGGTGGCAGCAGGGACAGAATGGTGGCAGGTTTGGTTCCTGCTGGCCCTCAGCTCCTGCAGCTCATGTGTTCCTCCTGCTCACAGAGGCCATGCAGTGCTGCCTTGCAGCCAGGACAAACCAGGAATGTGGCAGATTTGGGGTGAGGGGACATCTGGGGAGCTATTTCCTTTCTGTGGCAGAAGCCCACCCCTAGCCATTGGCTCAGGGCTTTCCTGGAGTGCAAAGGAAACTACTGGGGTGGTCCCTGCAGCACAACTGGGGTCTTGGGACCACAGGGAGAGAGATGCAACCATATTTTTGAGCTGTTCCCAGGATCTCCCAGGAAAGCAGGTGACTCTGAGAGAGGGGATTAGGTGAGCTACAGCTCTCAAGTTTTCCCTTTCCTCTGCACATTGGAGTTCTTGGGAAACCCGAAGTGGGGACTGTTCCGTTTAGCATGTGCTGCACCAGACAGGGCTACTCTGAGGGGGGACCCTCCTACCCCACCCCAGATGCCCCACACAACACAGCTGCCCTGCACACCCCTATTGGGGACAACACACCTTGGGATGGGGTGGGGAGACGAGGGAAAGGGGGGATGTGGAAGGAGAGCATCCCCTTGTTCCCTATCTGGACAACTACTGAGTGAGGGAGTGGGGTGGAGGAAAGTGTTTCTCCTTCCTTGTCCCTTGGTCACCACAGGGAATCAAGCCAGCAACTCCTGGCCCCTGGCTCTCCTTGCCTGCTGGCAGGCAGCAAGCGCTGGGAAGAGGAGGGAGGGAGAGAGTGAGGGAGGGAGTGAAGCAGCTGGTGCCCAACCCTACCTGGATGGCAGGTTTCTGGCAGGCCTGTTGGGTTTTTCCTCCTTCCAATCTCCCCCTTTCTCTTCTTTCCTTCTGTCCCTGGTGCGGCTCCCTGCCCCCTTTGAGCCCTCCCCTTCACCCGAACAGACTCCTCCAGGCCAGGGAAACTCGTGATTCTGCGGGCAAAGGGTGACCTGTGTGCTGTCCTTTCCTCCACTGGGCAAAGGGACCCCCCTGCCTGGCCATCTCTCTGTCCGGGTGCCACCGCTGCCATCTGGCAGCCCTCGGTGTTCGCCAGTTCCTGGCACAGCAAGCCCACAGCCCACCCTGACCTCCCCTTCCCTGGCATACTCTCTCAGGTATTGCCTCTTCTGGGAAGCCCCCTGCCTCAAAGAACCACCTCCTCGTCCTCCTCCCAGCCCGGCCTCCCCCGTTTCCCCCCGAGTTCAGCTGGCTACCACTGGTTTTCCACTAGCTGGGAATGGCCAGAGCTGTTCTGCTTGCTGGGAAGAGCGGAAACCAGAAAGGGGGGGAAAATAATCCAGATGTCTAGTTGGATAGAGCTGCTGAAAGCAGCCTCTTCCCTCCCCCAAAGGGGACATACTGCAAAAAGAGAGTGAGAAATTTGGGGTGGTCTCAACAGCAGGAAGAGCGGGTGGAAATGGCTGTGGGTGGCCAGGAAGGCTTTCCCAGCCTTCCTGAGTGATGAAAAACCTCCCTTTCCCCGAAGGAAGGGAGGCAGAGTTCCCCTATTGGGTGACTGCTTTGGGATGAGGAAAGCCAGCAGGGACAGGCTTTTGGGGAAGGGGAAAAGGGGCTTGGCTGGCTGGGTTGGGCCTCCTTCAGCTTCCCTGGAGCAGTGCCGGGCAGTAGGCAGACGCCTAAATCTGACTCCTGTGCTGCTGCTGGCTGCTATATATACACATAGTGATATCTCTGTATAACAAGGATATTTTTCCAAGCAGACATTCTGGAACATAGAGGGAGGCTGGTGCTATGGAGCTGGGCAGTTTCCAGCCATCCCTTCCCTGCCCACTTGTGAAGAAGCGCTCCCTTTCTTCCTCCATACCCCTAAAACTGAGGTGCCGAGAGCCTGTGGGGCTTTGAGGGGTATCCTGAGCAAGGCTCGGGAGACAAGCGTCCTCCTGCCTTCCCCCATCCGCGGGACCCTCTT
>VZRH01002112.1:127137-142101 GCA_013397555.1 Urocynchramus pylzowi
CCCGTCCCGTGTCCCCTCTCCTCACTCCCAGTTTCCTGTTGCATTCCTGCTTTCTGCTCCCTTTCTTTTTTACCATCCTTCCCGTCTCTATCGCTTTGCCACCCCTCCCGCTTCTCCCCTCTCTAAACACCCTCTCCACCCTTTTCCTTCTTGTCCCAACACCCCTCTGCTCCCATCTCTACAAACTGATGAACCAAAACTTTCAGGATTTACCTCTTTCGAACCAGGGTTCTTATTTTTTCTCCGTCCTCCAGACAAAAAGTTGTGAGACACTCTCCGCAGGCCCCTGTAACTTGTTCCAAGTATCACCGGTGCTGTGTTCCGGAATGGAGGGGGGGAGAAAGGGGGGGCATTGCCCCCCTCCTTTTCCCACGGCTGTCCCCCCAAGGCTGGCTCTCCCAGGCTGACGCCCTGATGCCACGGGAGAGAGGGAGCGAAGCTGGCGGGGAGGGGACGTGGGAAGGAGGAGGGCGGGCTGCAGCACTGCTGAGCCAATCCTCGACTCGGCAAGGCGACCAGAGAAAATGAGATTTATTCCAACTATCCAGGACAGAAAACTTCAGGAACTTCTCTGCCGCTCCCCTCCTCCTCCCCGCTTCCCCGGTGCCATTTCCCGTCTGCCGGCATTGGCTGCCTCCCGCTCCCGGGTGCCGGCTTCTACGGGTTTGGGGGAAGGGGGAAGGCCAGGTTGTTGTCCAACCTGGTTAGAGGAGCCCGGCTGCAGGGCAAAGGAAAGGGGTTTGAGCCCTGTGTGTGTGTGTGTGTGACCCCTCGGGTATCACACAGGCTCCCCCGATCCCGTATTGGATGGAAGTTCCCAGTGGTGCAGCCCTGCAGTCAGGACTGGGGTCTGCGGGTGGGTGGTCATACCAGGAGCTGTGGGCAGCACTGGGTTGGGCATTAGCAGGATGACAGCCGCCCTGACGGCCACGTGGGCCACGCTGGTGTTTGTTACAGGGTCAGACAAGCGTTAATGCTTCAGGACAAGCCTCATACCAGCCACAGTGTGTCAGACCAGGGTGAGGGGGTGGCAGCGGATAAATGCAAGGAGGTGCTCTTTGGTGGCACCAGGGAGAGCTTCTGTCCACACGTGGGACACCACGTCCCTCTGGCATCATGTGTTATTCCTTGATGGTCACAGGGCAGAAGACCCTATCAGTGCCAATGAGGGGCAGCCTGCTGGTGGGTGTAGCATCATCAGTGCCATTGGTGACCCTCATGGCCTTCAGGCTTGGCTTGGTGGCACTGCTGGGGACCACTTGGCCATGCACAAGCACCTATTCAGGGCCCTGTTGAGGAGAAGGGAGGTGTCTCTGCTGGTGAAGGCGAGACAGGACTTGTTGGGGTTAAGTAGGGCTTGGCTGAAGGGATGACAAGATGTCTGCGGAGGAGATGTCAAAATGGAGCCAGGCCGTTCACTGGGCTGGGGTGGCTTGTGCTGGGGTGCCCAGGCAGGAGCACCTTATTGCTCAGAGGTTTGCTAAGCAGCAGTAGTAGGGTTTGGCACCGTTCTCTGGCTTCTCTTCTGCGAAATGGAAGTTGGAGTTTCTGCCTTCTGTGGAAATTTTCTCCATTAGGAATTAAGACCATATGTGCATGGTGGTGGTACTTTAGGTGGGTCTGTGTCTTGGAGGAAGATGGAAGCTTAGCTCTGATAGGAGATGAGCTCTGCCATCATTGAGGAAAGGAGGAGAAACCATGACATGCATCCTCCCAGCTTGCCAGGGGTATGGTAGGCATTCCTTCCCCTAGGTCCTGCTCAGCGAAAGCTAATGGGGGTGATGGGAGAGGCAGGAAAAGACCCTTTCTTTGGGTCTCCTCCCTCTGCATGGCCTGCCAGGGCATTTCCCCCCACCCTGCCTGAGGGGCTCTCCCTCACCCCCAGCCCTGTGCCCTGCAGCAGAGGCTGTGTCAGGAAGCAGAGCCTGGGCGACGGCAGCCACCTCCACTGGGGAATGCAGAACAAATCTTTTCCAGATGGGACAGGGGCCATGTTCTGCTTCTTGCAGGGCGGCCGGCTCTCCGCTGCCTTCTTCTCCTCACTCTTACTCCAAGCACCTCTGTGCTCTGGGCCAGAATGGGTTTCATTTCCAGGAAAGCATCTGGAAATGCCTTCTCTTCAGCATCCTTCCCCAAACCTGTGATCTTGCAGCCATGCCAGCCAAGCTCTGACTTTTGTACTTCTAGGGCTAGCACTGAAGTGCTTTGGTGACTCAAGGGTCAGGGGATGTGCCAGCTCCGGGTCTCAGTACTCATCCTGGCCTCTGGCTGCTCGGTTACACCCCCTTCTTTCATACACAACAGCCTGGAAAGTCAGTCCATACCATCCTGCTTCTCAGCCTATTTATCCACCTCGTCTGATAAATGGGAGGTGGCTGTGAGGCTGGACAGTGCTGCAGAGTCACTGTACCACCCATGGGTGCCCTGGGCAGGAGCTTATGCCTGGACCCCTCCCAGCTCAGCTACCTCATTTACCTCCAGTCACCCCAACCTTTCATCCCATCTGTAACCCTAAGCCCCAGGCACAGTACCAGTCTCACCATGACAGAGAGACCGGCTACTGGGCTTATCATGGAGCAGACAAGTGGCCCGGCAGCTTTCCCAGGTGAGGATTTGCTTTGACTGCCACAACATCAAAGACGGGGCTGTGCAAATTGCATCCCCTCATCTTCCCAGCACCCATCCCTCCAACACAAGGTTGAGGTCTTATGTATGACTGGATCTGATGGGGAGGGAGAGAGGAAGGGATGGATGTGGGGGGCTGAAGTCTCTGCCCCACGCCTCCTGGTGCTCAGTCCTTCGTCCTATCTCACTTTGCAGTGCCTTCCGCTCGCAGACTCGATGCCTGAAGGAGGCTGATACAAGACTCTCCTCCAGTAAAGAAAAAATCCCTCTACTCCCTTTCCCCAGTGCCTGGGAGAAGCCAAGGGATGGTGATGAGGGCATCCCAGCTTGGGAGAGGATCCACTCCATATAAACACCCTTGAGTTTATATTCCCTGCCATTTCACTTTGCTGCCATCCCACCTGCCCTCCTTCCCTGGGAAATTTCTAGGGATGGACCTCCAAGAGCACAACAGGGCTGGAAACTTCCTGAGGAGGAAGGGCAGGCAGGGGGCTCTGTGGGAAGGGGGTGCCTTGCTCAGTGCACAAGAAGCAGATATCCTGTTGCTGCCCAGGGTCTCTGGCTCATATTTCCTCATTAACTGAAAGTGCTCCTCGTTTGCAGGTGACTTCCAGATGTTTCCATTCTTCTCTTGGGGCCGTGAGGGCACATACCACATGGGTATGGGGATTACTGCCAGCAGCAGGGTGGGGGACAGAACCCTGCCACGATGGGGATGGGGGTGCAGAGAGCTCCCTTGCCCCACCTGGCATGGCCTCATCCAGCTCCCCCTCGCCCTGGTGCTGTCAGGTCCCTCCTCCCTGCTCCCAGCCCATGGCCCTCGGTGCTGCCTCCAGCCCATGTCTCGCTGCCCTGGGGGTGAGCTGAAGGCAAAGCCGGTTTCAGGGTGAGCAAGCCAGGGTGGTGGCAGGAGGTGACACCCTGGGGCAAGGGATAGGTGTAGGCACCCAGCGTCTTGCCAAGAGCATCCCTGGTCCGATGCCAGCTCTGGCTTTGTAGGCACTGGCTCCTTCATGCCCTATGGTTTCTCCACTGGGGCAATTTCTCCTCTGGCTGAACCAGATGTGATCTGAACCCCCAGATGTGCTTGGCCAGGCTCAGCCCATTTTTGCTGTGAGTCCCCCACACTGTGCCTGTTGCCTTTGGGATAACCAGGGAAAGGGACTGGAGCAGTCTGGTTCCCAGAATCCTTGTGCTGCACTGGGGAAGGAAGGCAGGGGGGATGGTGGTGAGCACCACCAGGCAGGCAGCAGCATTGGGTTAGACCCACTCACGCTAGAAGTGGGGTGGATAACCCTGTAAACACCCACTTCTAACTTTCCTCACCAACTCCTCCCCTCCCCTGGAGCAGTGGGAGGCCGAAGGAATGGGACTGACCACGTCCTGCTTGTGGGATTTGCAGTGGGGGGAGTGTGTGCTTTTCCCCTGGGAGCAGGGCTGGGAACTCAAAGCCTCGGGGTTTGCCAAAGCCCAGGAGGAGGTACGGATGAGTTCCCAGGCTTGTTGGCGGGCTGCCTCCCTCCCTCTGCCCATCTCCTCCTATCCCAAATATTTTCATCTTTCCTCCTCCCCCCACAGTCCCCAGCTTCCTCCTGGTATGCTATTCCTGTCTGCTGGCCAGGGATGTGGGGTGCTGTAGGGCTGCTGTGGGTGTTGCGGGGTTGTTGTTGGGTGTGCAGATGGAGGGACAGACCCCAGCACAGTCCCTGATCTATGCTTTCCCTCCGAGTTTTACATGGGCACAGAGGAGAGGGAAGGGGGGTTTGGGACATAGCTGGGAGGGGGAGGGAGGATGTTGCATAAACCAGAAGTAATCCAGGAACAGCTGCCTGTGGCCTGGAAACACTTCTGTGATTCCACATACTAGGAGAGGAGATGTAAATATAAAGATATATATTTATGTATGTAGAATAGATCTCCCCAGAACAGCCCCACCCTTGATTCTCCAGTTCTTTTTCACAGACCTTGTAAAAGTCAGTGCAGGAGGGACTGGGGGTAGGGCCTAGATATAAATTTGTTGCTTGGGGAAGCAGCTCCCTGTGTGCAGGGGGATCTGTGAGTCTCTTTGCCCTCCCTCAAATATGTTCCCTTGGCAGGACAAGGAGGGGGAACACATCTACATGAGTTTAAGGCCCATGCAGGCTGGAGGGAGCTGGGATGGAAGTTGTTAGGGTGGGGAGAGAAAGGAGGAGATGGTGAGGGTAGGAGGGATGCAGAGGGGAAGGAGGGGATGGGGATGAGTGGGAAACTCTGGGCCTTTGGGAGAAAAGAGCCTTTTGGAAATGAATTGCATGAGGAGGTGCAGAAAGGTGTTTTGGGGAAAGGAGGAGCTGGGAGATTTCAAGGGAAAGGGAGTAGGTCTGCAGGGCTGGCATGGCATGGGAGAGGGGACCATCAAGGAATGGCAGATCATCCACAGAGGAGAGGGGGAGTGGCATGAGGGGTGAGGAAGGGTAGAGTGCACAGAGAGAGGATATGGGGATATAGGGAATGGGGATTAAGAGATAAGTCATCCATGTTGGGAGTGGGAGACCATGCTTGGGGAACCTGTTCTGGTCAAAGGGAAGAGGTGAAAGCCAGGGGAGTGGTTGGACACAAGGCCTGGACAACTCTTTTATCCTAATGATTTTGCCTGTCCATCCAGCCCATGTATTTTTGGCCCACGGAAGGAAGGGGGTGGGGATGCAGGAGCAGCTAAAAATAGGGGTGTCCCTGCCCATTCCCCCAAGGCGGGCATCCGTCTGCCTGCCTGTGGGGTTGCTGCGGGATCTGGAGGAGGGGAGCAGATCCAGCCTCCTCCCCATGGCGTCTGGCTCTGCTTTTGTTTGTCTCACAGCCCTACAGGGACAGGAAGAGGCTGCGGGGCTGGGGAACAATGGCTCATTCTCCGGGAGTCTGCGCCTGCGGAGGAGCGATAGGGGACGCGGGATGGTGGCCAGAAGGCACAACCTCCTAATGCCAGTGCTGCAGGAGTTCAGCCCCCAGGAGATGATGGGCTCCACTGGTGGGATGCAGGGGGACCTTCCCCAGCCCACCCCTCTTCCCCAGGTTCCTGTGCCCGGTGCAGAGGGGATGAGGGGCTGACTCACAGTGGGTGCACTTTATAGAGGAGACCAGGGAGGCAATGCTGCCAACCTGAAGAGCGGTGGGAACACGTTTCCAACCAGCACTGGGAATGCACTGTCAGCCTCTTACTTGAGCCTCTGAAACCTGGAGTGTGGCTGGAGCTTGCACCCCCCCCAGTGAGAATGTCCCCAGGTGGGGCTGGGAAGGTATTTATCTGGGAGCTGTACTGTGCCTCTGTCCCAGCTGTCACTGTGCTCCCCGAGGCACTGCCAGTAATCGTGGAAGCTCCCTCCACGCTCTGTGCTCCCTGCTGTCTGGGAGATTGCCAAGGGGCATGGATATGTGTGCATGGTGGGGGGTGATAAATCCTTTTATCCTACCTCTTTCTTCTCCAGACCCTCCTTTTGAGGCAGTGTCTCTCCCGGATGTTAGATCTAACAGCATGGTGCTGGAAACTCCGCAGGGAGAGTCTCTCCTCACACTTCTTCTCCAGACTCGCTAGGGATATGAGGAGGTGGTGTTAGCACCTGAGGTAGGGGAGAGGTTAGGACATATTTTGCAAAGATTGAGCAAGAAGGGGACAGAAGAACCTCCCTGTTTCCAAACCCCTTTTTTTCAAGGTCTTGGATAGTTGGGGCTGAACGCTTGCCAGGGCTCCTCTTGTTTACTCAGCCGGGGAGCTGACACATCCAAGGTCTCTGCTGCCTCCACTTTCCCACATGCTGCTGGCCGGCACATTCCAGGGCAGAGTGGAGATCAGTGCAGAGGCATACCAGAGGTTTCCATCCGGGATGCCATCCCTCCTCCCTGCTCTCCCCAGGCATCCGGCACCTCTTGCCAGGTTGTGAAGAGCAGGCATCACGTGTGGTCAGCATCCTGGGCTTTTAGAAGCCAGGGCTTGCACAGAGCCCAAGCATGGATTGAGACCCCAGAGACAGGGATATGCCTCTTAAACGGAATGCCTTCAGCAAGGCTCTGTCCTTCTTCCTGGTTCCCTCTGCAGGTCTCAGTCCTGTTCCCTGTCATGATCCATGGGACATGTGTGGAGGAGTCGGGGATGCCTGTCTCAGCTTAGTCCTCCCTAGAGGGACCTGGGGGAAAGGGGTAACACCCACCTAGGCAATTTTAGGATGGGCACCTATTCCTGCAGCTGGGTTTAGCTTGCTGAGGGTTAACAGTGCTGGGCTTTGCAGCTGCAGCCTTCTCCTGCAGGCACGGACTCTGCTCCCTCCTGGGCAGCGGCCCAGACCTGGTGTGGCTGCCTTTGGTTTTGGGACAGAAGGCCACAAAGCTTTTAAAAATAAACGCCAGGAGATAAAGAAGGGTTTGGAGAGCTGGCTGCAGGGTGGGGGCAGGAGCATGGCCCTCGCCCTGTCATTTCGGCTGGACGCCTGTGTCCCGGCCGTGCTCCCACCTCCACCGGGGCTGCTGGCATCTCTTCGCCTCCTCCGACCCCGGGCTGCTGCAGCCAAAGGACCGCCATGACCTTTCCTTTTCCCCCGCAGGCTGGCCCATAGAGGCCCCTTTACGCCCAGCCCCAGCGTCTGGAAGAAGGGGCCTCGTCTCCCTCCTGGGCTGCCACAGGAAATGCGGAGCCTGGAGGTCAGGGGCCAGCCGGCAGCTCCTCCCGAGGGGGGCGAGCAGCCCAGCGCTGGGCCTTGCATCATGCCGGCGCCCGCCGCCGAGGAGGGGAGGGAGGCAGAGCCCTGGAAGGGGGAGGGAGAGGGCCAGGCTCTTCCTGTTTATGTGACTACCAGACCCCCAAGAAAGGGAAAGGACTTGGAAAGCTCATTGCTCTTGGGCGGGCTCCAGCAAGCGACTGTCTGCGACTCTTAGCCCAGGGATTGCATCTATGTGGCAGGGTGTGACTTCTTTGCAGGGGAAATGGGCATCCAGCTCCAGGGAAGGCTAGGATTGCATTCTGGGGCCTTGTGAAGCTCTGTTCTAAGGCAGAGACTGTGGTTAGCTTCTTGGGAAGTGAAGGACAGCTCCTGCCACATGCCAGGCTTTGATTCTGCCCATGGTTGTCTCTGGCTGATGCTGGTCTCTGTGGGATGGTCTAAAGGGCAAAGACCCACCCAGACCACGACGAGGAGGTAGCTGGGTATTTTGGCTTTGGGACAGAGGAATGGGGAGCACAGGGAATGGAGGAGTGTTTAGGGAAGAGTGCCTGTTCAGCCATGATGGCTCCAGAGCAGATTCCATACAGCCACCAGAAGGGCTGGAGACCTCCCATGTTATCTAGGGTCACATCCTGCAGGGCATCTGGCCGTGGTGGTATGTGGAGGAGGAAATGAGGTCCAAGATGCCGTGCTCTTTTCTTCACCTCTGGCACCATACTGCTCTGGCTTAGGTCACATCTGTACCGAATTTGTCATATTTCAGCTTTGGTTTGTAGTCCTTGGCTCATGCTGAGTGTGGGTGGAGGGGTGCTCTGTGCCACCTCTGGTGAATGCCCTGGAGGACACACCATTAAGCAGCATTAACAGGAGCAGATGGGAGTTACAGCCCCTTTGCAGTCCCACAAGTAAGCCCAGGCCTGGCTCAGTGCAGCAGCTGTAGGATAAGACTAGCTGAATGCAGTGTAGGTCATAGAATCACTGAGTAATAAAAGTGTTTGGGTTGGAAGGGATCTTAAAGTTCATCCAGTTCCAACCCCCTTGCCAAGGGCAGGGATACCTTTCACTAGACCAGGTTGCCCAGAGCCCCATCCAACCTGGCCTTGAACACTTCCAGGGATGAAGCATCCACTGTTTCTCTGGGCAACCTGTTCTGGTGCCTCACTACCCTCACAGTTAAGAATTTCTTCCTGTATCTAATCTATATCTGCTCTCTGTCATTTTAAAGCCATTCCATGAAAGGTCTTGGGAAGGGTCACACAGTCAGAAGCAAGGAGCCCTGGCAGGTCTGTGGGGCAGGAACAGGCACAGCCCTTGACCCCCCATATCCTTCCCTTCGCAAAGGCTCCAGTTTGAGGCCAGCCCAACCCAAAGCATTTTGGCTTTGTCCAACCACCTCCTTCCCCAAGGGGTTGGCTGGTGGGGTGGTGACACCCTATGGCTCTGGAGCAGTGTTACAAGCGATGGTAGCACTTGGCTGTTCTCTGCCCTCTCTACAGAGACTTTGTCCTCTTAGCATGTACTCAGCTCTTTTCCCTGTTCATGTCCTGGACAGGTTTGCTCTCCAGCCAAGAGGAAAAGGTCCTGATACAGTTCTGACCTGTCCCTTTCCCTGATATGGCATCTGTTTAGTATGAGTGTTGTGGGATGGTATCACCCCTCCTGCCTCACCTCCGTCAGCATCTGGCCAGTCTCAGCCTGACAGCGACTCAGGGACTCTGGCAGCTCAGGAGAGGAGCCATACAGGACCTGGATCATCTCAGAGAAGAGGAAAGGAAGACAGAAGTGGTGTTTTCTATCTATGCTTCTTCCTTTCCTCCCGTTGAAGCATTCAGAGTATTTCTGAATGGAGGTGAGCAGAGCTCCCAGCTAAGCAGTTGATGTCTTGGTGACAATTCATTCTTCTGAATTCAAACTGCTTACAGACAGTTTGCTCATCTCTATGATGACATCTGAGCTGGTTCTTCTCACTGTCTTTGTGTCTTTGCCTTCATCTGCCCTGCAAAGACAAGCCAGGGTTTGCCTCTTGGTCCTTTTTTGCTCCCATCCTAAGCTGATGTTCCTGGGAGATGGTGGAAACACACTTGATGTGGGCAGCTGGCCTGGAGGAGGGGGTCACTGGTGATCCTGCAGTGCAGTGGAGTCTTTTTGGAGAGGATGATGTGTGTTGTCTGGGGAAAGCTGTCCATCCCACAAGGCTGGAGCTCTGCTGGGGGTGCAGTAGGAGTGTTTTGTTTGCTCTGACTAGGTGAGTGTCCTCATAGTGATGGAGGGGTTGGGAGGCCAGGATGGAAAGGGCTTCCAGGTGACTGTTTGAGGAGGTCTAGGGGCAGACACAGGGGAGATAGAGAAGAGAACTGGTACACGTGGGAGTGCAGAGGAATGGCTGGCTGTTACAAAGCTATCTAGACACATTGATTTCTGTTCTGCAGTCTCATCATCCCTCTCTGACTTCTAACCCAGACTGATGACCCTGCCTCTTTTAACCCATTGCTGCAGGTCAGCTACTTGTTTTATCCAGCCAGCCTGGATCTGGGGCAGACCTCATTCACTATGACAGACCTATATCCCAGAAAACAGAAGTGGGACTTAGGGAAGGACAGATTGCCTATTTCTACCCCTTTCCTGCTACCAAGGCTGAGATTAGTGAGAATACCTGAGTGACACTGAAACCAGCAGGACTGAGACATGCCCGGGGTGTCAGGAGAACTTGTGGGGTCCACAGCCAAGTAAGAGTCTCAATTTAGTGGGCATGCAGGATGCTAACTGGAGACATTGTCATTCCCAAACTTTTTTCTTTTTTTTTTTTTCCCCAGGAAAATGCTGAGGTCCTATTGTGATTAATGCTTTGAATGTTGGTTTCCATGCAAATCTGTCCCAAAGTTATGTCCTAGGAGGTGGAAAACACTACTTCATGCTTGTGTTCGACGTCCCAGTTTCAAAGGGGTGCAGCACCCAGCAGCTGGGTGAGGTTCATGTGGTCACATTGACCTCTGGTGGCTGCAGCCCTGGCGTGCAAGGAGGCACTAAGGCAGTCGGGCTGGGTTTGGTGAGCTGCTGCTTGCTGCAGTTGAAATGCCGTTGGGTTTGTTCCCTCTCGAGGCTCCATTCCCCACCACCTCTCCTCTTAGACAGTAATTTGTTTTCCTCTCGAAGCAGGTAACCACTCTTTGTGAGTACACCCTCAGTCCATGTGGCTCTCCTCCCTGGGAAGCAAATTCTGCTTGCACACAGCCCAGTAAACAGCAAAGGTGGATCCTTTGTTGGAGAGCTGAATTCACTCCCAGTTTCTAGACAGAGTGGGTCATATGTGGGGAGAGCAGACTGCTCCCCTGCATGCACCGTAACCTCTGTGCTGTCACTCTTCAGACCCTTCTTATGCAGCCGAGGGCAGACTTCAATGGTCCTCTTGCAAAGGGTCACCAACTAGACTGGATTCATGACCTGTGAGATGGACTCTTGATTGGCTTATATTCTGGAGAGAGAGGGGAAAAAAGCTGAGACTAATCCCAGTGGGATAATGGTGTAAGAATAAAGCAACTGCTGAGTTGGAGCCGCTTTGCCAGGGGCAGCTGGGCAGCCTTGGAGTGAGAAAGCTCTTCCCAGTGACTCTAATCCCGCCATTCTGCTCTAATTCAGGTCTTCTTGTGACCCTGCACACCTCTGGTGCCCTAAGGAGGACACAGATTTCTTGCCAATATCTTACCAAAAGGCTCCCACATGCTTTTGCCTCCTGTAGCTCCAGGCGATGGGTGTGTGCGTGTGGTGAGGGGGAGGAATGCTGAAGGAATTATTTGCTTGTTTTGCTATCTCCACACAGATACACGCATTTCCTTCCTGCTATAAAGGCCACTCGGTTTTTCAGGGGGGACCTCATTCCTCCTCCCTTCTGCAGCCACTACTGTGAAGGGAATAAACCACTGTCAGTGTGCTGCAGCCTTTCATCTGCTATTAAAAGTGTCGGGCAAAAGAGCAGGTAGTCAAAGTCCTTGCAAAGGCTGTTAATATAAACACTGAGTTTGATGAGTGTCATTAAGAAAAGCTTTTTTTCTGTGTGTGCTAACTAATCTGGCGTGAAGCAGTGTATGAGCCAATTAGACCAGGTTGGTGTGGATAATTCTGTTTCACAAGTCCTTTTGTGTTTTTGGCATTTGTTTTGTTCCACACAGGAACAGAAACTGCAGAGAGTTTTTTCATGACACCAAATCGTGTTGGGACAGCTATTGCAGAGTGGAAGTTTTTATTATGAGGGGAATTATTTCAAACTCACTTCCTCAGTCTGTCTTGGGAGATCACCCTGGAGACGGTAGGAAACCTCCCCCCTAAAACTTCAATGGAAACTGTAAGTCTCTACAAATCACCAAGCTGCAAGAAGAATAGCTTATTTTGATTGAGGAAAAAAAAAAAAAGGACCAAGTAAGAAATATATTGCTGAAGATGTTCTGACTGGCTTGCATTCTGGACACTGTGTGGGTAGGCAGTTTCAGCTTTGTAAATTTACTTTGTAAATTCACCGTGCTTCCCAAAACACAGGGCAGGACTTTACAGAGCACCCAGCTCACCATCTGTAACCACAGCTTGAGCTTTGTACCAATGGCATTTTAGCCACACAATCAGGAATTTATTGAATTCCTGCCCTGCTGCAGACCTTCCTAAAGCTATTTCCAGGCAGGGGCAAACAATGCAGTGCTGAGGCATGGCCAGCCCAGCTCGCCACAGCACGGGCTCCCTCGCCTCGGCAGGATCCCTCTGACCTCTTAGTCCCACCGGTCACCCCACACCACAAGAAACCCAGCAGCTGCCACACCCTCTGGCCATGTGTGCTAAGCCCCTCCTCTGGTGCTGGAAAGGACATGTGGCTCACCATTTGCTAGCCTGTCATAGATTTCCTCTGTGAGCCCGTGTGGCTTGGAAAGTTTTAGCAGTGCGACTATTTTGGTTAGGATTTGCTAAAAACCCAAAACAACAAACCAAACCAACAATACAAGAACAAAATACCCCCACCCAAACACCCCAGTGTCATTTCTAGTGTGAACTCAAGTGTGCCAGCACAAAAGCAAGTGCTACTGCTAAAGCTATTTTGGAAATGTAATATCTGGCTGTGAGCATGTACAGTCTGGTGGGACTGGGGTTGTCTTATACAACAAACTGGGGTTGTCTTATACAACTGAAGCTTCCCTCCAAAGCATGAGCTTTGCTTCCCTGTGCCTCCACACCAGGCCAAAAAAACAAGTATGGAATGTATTGTTCCTCTCAGGAGCTGTTGGGATCAGTTACCCAGCCCAGAGCCAGGGGTGGTCTTCTTGCTTGTGGAATACCTGCCAAGCTCAGAGACTCTCCATGAAGGAGAACAGGTAATAGAGCTTGTAAAAAAAATTAAGGAAATTAGTCACTTAGTCAGACTGAGGACCTGCCCTTATTGCAGTACCAGTCAATTATTGAATTATTTATTTTTCTCTGGACTTGGATGTCTGAGACTCTTCCGTGGGCAATCTAGGGTGAAGTTGTTTCTTTAGCTGTTCTTGATGTGGGACCTGCTCTGTCTGATGTCTGAGTGCTCTGAGTCACAAAGCAGTGCAGCCACTGCCCGTGGGGTCAGGGTGGGTGGAGGAAGAGGATTTCTTTGTCATCAGCCTTGAGTTGGTCTCTGTGAATGACAGAAACCAACTCTTGCTTTGGGACTTTTATCAGGATTGTGAAGATCTTATCTTCTATCACCACATAATACCCAGCTCAGGAAGTCTTTTCACTAGAGGGGGAGAGAGAGAGACCTGAGTTGTTTTTGAGAGAATACCTAGCAGGCAAAAATTGACATGGCCTGAGTCAGAATGGGTTTCCAGCAGGCAGCTCTGCTTGTACTTGCTTTTCATCACTGAGCTGGATGCCTCTGGCTGGAGGTGAGGGCTGGAGACAGGAGTTGTGCCCTGCTGCTGGTGGTCCTGGGTCACCATGCGCCCTCTGTGTGGGAGCTGTGCCGTGCTGGGCTTACAGGGGAGGGGAGGGGGCTGTTGGGACCCCTCCCAGGGTGGGTGAGTCAACAACAAATTCATGTGCTCAGAGTGTCAACCAGTGCCTGTTGTGATGGATGCCATCCAAGGGCAGTTTGCTGAAGGCCCCACGTGCGTGTGTGTGCCTGGCATTTGCTCAATGTCTGTGTATATTTTGCAACAAAAAGGCTGTGTGCTCTGTGCATCACACAGATGCACTCTCAGTTCCCAGGGGGTGGTCGTGCTTGATTTTGAAAGGAACTATGCAGCATGGGGAAAGGGGCTTGTGAAAGCCTCCCTTCCCTCAAATTACCTTATTAAAACTGGTGCAGGAGCCCTGCCATTGGCCCTGAAGGAGAAACAAATGACTATGTTCAGTTTGGGTGCAGCAGAAATTCTTTAGGAAAGGGTGGCCCAGTTCATACATCTGCTTCTTCACTTATGTGAATGAGGAGAGAAAGATTTCCATGGAGAGGTGGGGTCTAGAAGCTGCAGTGGTGGGGTGCTAAAGGTACCTCCCTTTTCCAAGGGTGTTGGCAGGGGCAGGAGCAATGCAGGGCTCCTTCATGTTGTGTTCAGAGCCCTGGAGGAATGCACAGCAGTACTCTGCCCTGTGGGCTGCCTCCAAGGCTGGGGAGAATCAGGGAGCTCCCATTTCTTAGGAGGTTGATAATGCACTGGGAATTTCTTGTACAGAGCTTGCACTACATAGCCTGGCTATTGAGGTCTGACACAGCTGAGAAAGAAGAAATGAGAGCAAAATAGGGTTGCTAGAGAAAATGAAGAACAACTTAGCCTTGAAGGGGGAGGCTTGATGTTGGTGTCCAGTTCCATCTCTCCCAGAGCCCTCTTTGTTCAGAGGTATGCATAGATTTGGGCAGCTGAGTATGTGGCAGGTGTGGAGGGTACTCTGTGCAAACTTTGGGATGCTGTGTGGACACACAGGTCCACTCCTGGGATTGCTGTGGCCACTTGGACCAGAGGAAGGCTTCCCAGCATCCACTGCTGGCATGTGCCAGGCCCAGGTTGCAAGCCCCTGCATGCCCTGGAGTACATCTCCATCACACTGCCCTGGGGTGTCTCCACACCCAGTTCCACCCACGGACACAGCTGAGGACTGGGGCCAAAATCTAGCCTGTGGGATCTCTTCTTGGCTTGCATCAGACATCTTTCCAGCTCTTGCTTGGATTCCCCCTCCATCCAGAACCAGGTCTACAGCTTGGGTGGCCTGGCTACAATTTCTGCAGCCCTGGAACCAAAGGAAGCCTCTCCTAATGAATCTCTTTGCATCAGAATGTGGGGGAGGCTGTGCCTTGCCGAGGAAACCCCCATCCTGCCCGGGCAGGGTCCTGGACAAGGCGAGCACCCCCTTCCCCCGCCGGTCCGTCGGGTGCGTTTCAGAAAAGAAGTGGCTGNGGGGAGCAGCTCTGTCCCCGGGGCTGCGGACCGAGGTGGGTTAGAAGGACAGGGCACACGCAGAGAAAAACCCTTCCCCGGCTCGCCCAGGTGAGGAGCGGCCGGAGGCTCTCAGGACCCGGGAGTGGCCGNCGCCGGTGAGTGCCCCCGCGACCCCGGAGGTGGGCAGAGCTGAGCTCTCCACAGCCCGGGGGGGTGCCGGCTTCTTTCCAGCCGGCTGGACGAGGGAGGGAAGGAGGGAGAGGGAGGGA
>VZRH01002112.1:142985-153221 GCA_013397555.1 Urocynchramus pylzowi
AAAAAAATCCAAAACCAACAAACAGAACTCCACCCTCAAATTTCCAAAGAAAAGGAAAAAGACTAGGACGTTTCCTTTCTCCATGGAATGTGAACCTCTGCCCTGCCCCTGGGGATGTTTGTGTGCCTTGGCTACCAAAGCTGGACTTGATGCCAGCACCACAGCAGCAGGTAACTGTGCACACGTTGGAGGAGAAATGGCTTCTGAGTCTCAGGAGATCTTTGCTGTGCTTTGCCTTGACAGCTGAAAGGATTTGTGCTGGCCTGTGAAGCAGACTTCATTTCTCGAGTGAAAACAGATGACACTGCTTGAGTTGATCCATAGCTGGAGAGAGGGCACATTGCACATACCTGCTCCATCACAGCTTGTAGGACTTAATGGAGCAGGTTCACCATGGCTCTGGGAGCTTTTGGCCCATTCACTTGTTACGCTCTCTCTTGCTTTATTTGGTTGGCAGAGTGCTTGCCTTGTTGCTGCATATTTTCAGGGCTCCGTAGGGCTGTGTGGAAGATACACCAAAGATAAGCTCATGTGATTCCCTGCTGATTCCAGTACCTGTAGCCAAGCTTCTCTGTGGGATGGTGCCCTTGAGAACTTGTTTGGTCACCAATGCTTTGTGCAGAGTGCCAGGGATTCATTTGCTGGATACTTTCCAGCCCCAAGGATGAGAAAGCATGTCCCAGGCTGCAAAAACTCTTGGTCCTGAGAGTTTCCCATTCTCAGGAATGGGACAAAAGAGAAGGTGTGTGATGGCTGGGGGAGATTTGAGAATGTTTGTGAGATAAGGATGATATCTTGTCTAGACTTCCTACCAGATAGGCTTCTAACTCCCTTATGCACCACTTGCCTTCTACATATCTAAGGCTCTAGGTGGACACTCAAGATCCTGCTGAACCCACTTGTATGTAAAATATTTTCTAATGTATCTGAGTCCCATTTGCAAGATTGGACAAATGGATCATTTGCAGGATCCTACCTCAACTCACGTTGTCCCTTATGCCTTCTAGTGGTGCTTCTCCATCATTCCTCATAATTTTCTCCTTTCCTTTTATCCTTTCAGCCGTGGAGAATGCACCTCTCCAAGGCAGCAGCCTCTCAGAGCAGGAGGAGGAGGAGGAGGACACCATCTGGGAGAAGATCGAGAGTGCCCGGCACCAGCTGACCCGCTCCCTGAACCCGGCCAAGCTCACCCCGTACCTGCGCCAGTGCCGCGTCATAGACGAGCAGGACGAGGAGGAGGTGCTGAACTCCTGCCGGTTCCCTTGCAAGAGCAACCAGACAGGTGGGAGAAGACACAAACTGCTGCTTGGATGGGCCTGCTTTGGGGGGATAACCTGGTTTTGACTCGGAGTGGGCGCTGCACACACTCCCTCAGCTTTGTCGTTCTCTGAGGTGCCCTGTACCCAGGGCCTCCCCCTGCACGCACGCAGAAGAGGGCAGTGCTCTCACCTCATTCCCTCTCCTCTAGCCATTCCCATTTTTGTGGATGGAAGTAGATCTGATGGAGATGCTATTTTCATATCTTGAAGTGAGGCTACACAGTGTTCTCTCTGTTCTGCAGGGAATTCATCCCAGCTCTTTATCTGTTCTTCCAGGTTACCTGATGGACATCCTTCGGCGTCGTGGAAAGCGAGGCTACGAAGCCTTCCTGGAATCCTTGGAGTTTTACTACCCAGAGCACTACACACGGCTCACGGGGAGGGAACCAGCCCAGCGCTGCTCTATGATCCTGGGTAGGAGCAGCTGCTCTGTTCTCCCTTCAGCTGCTGCTTGCATGGGAAGGGCCAGAAAATTTAGTGCGAGTTCACGTGCCTGCGTAAAAACTGGGTTCATGCTGGCAGTGTGTGAGGAATCCTGACAGTTCTGTACTCTGGAACTGTCAGGGAGGGGGCCATGTATACAGGTGTGACAGACTGTGGTGCCATGAGCCTGGGACAACAAGGGCTGCGAGCCCCCAGGAGAACTTGTCACCTCTTGATGCAAAACAGGTCATTGGGCAAATCTGTTTCTTGGGGTTATCCCTGTTTCAGCAGCCAGGAACGGGTTCTCCTTTGTCTCTCCCCAGATGAGGAAGGCCCTGAGGGGCTAACTCAGTTCCTGATGATGGAGGTGAAGAAGGTGAGGGCTCAACGGAAAGAGCACCTGCTGAAGGAGCACCAGCTCCAGGTGAAAAACCAGGCTTTGGAGCAAGAGCAGGTGCGGCTGGAGCAGCAGCTGAAGGAGCTCCTGAAGGTGCAGGAGCGTTGCCAGCGGCTGAGAGAGGAGTGGGACTCCAACAGCGTGGAGCTGCTGCGGCTGAAGGACGAGAACTACATGATGGCCATGCGCTACGCCCAGCTCTGCGAGGAGAAGAACGTGGCCGTGCTGCGGAGCAGGGACCTGCAGCTGCTGGTAGGATCCTGGGGAGCACAGGGTGGGCAGAGGGATGTGGTGGGGTCTAGGAGGATGCACACGGATGTCTGCACATGAAGGAGCTGATGGCACGCAGGGTGCGTGATGGGGATCCTGCCCTGCTCTTGATGGAAGTGTGCCCTGCAGAGAGGCTGAGGCGTGGGCACAGTGCAGGAGGCTGGCCACTGCCCGAGGGCAGCTGGAGGTACATCACCAGCTCCTGTCAACTGGTGTAGCTGGAGGTATATCGCTAGAGGAGCCAGAAGCAGGGCTGATGCCTTCCCTGGCATCCCTTGATGCTCAGCCTGGCTGCTGGCACCACAAGATGCCCTGTGTGATCCTGCCTGTGCTTGCTGCCCTGTGCTGCCTGCACTGCTCTCTGGGCAGCACAGGCAGGCAGCTGGCAGCTCCACTCTGTCAAGCTGTATGTTTGTATTTACTTTTTCTCCTTCAAGGGTTTTTGTATTTTCCTCTCCCTCGGGAGGCCAGTGGCTGTGCAGCCACCCACACTGGGTGTGAGTGTGCTGCCTGCAGCTGCCCAGCCTGCCTTGCTGAGTTTAGGAGCCTTTTGGCCCAGACTCCATTCCCCCTGCCACTCCCCACCGCCTCCTTATGTCTCTCATGACGTTGCTAAGACTCATGCCCTGCATAGCTGCAGGAATTCGTGACACTGCACTCCAGCTGCCAGGCTCTCACCTCCCGCAAACATGCACCCATTTCCTGCCTGGGCAAGGACAGCCCTACCTTGAACCTGTTAATAACCTGTATTTTTAAGTGCTCTGCTGCCTTCTGGCATTCCCCCTATCAGTCTGGGCCTGGACTCTCACACAGCCTTTTGATTACCTTTCATACCTCATTCTGTTCTGCCAGTGGCGGGATCCTCCCCTACCTTTTTTCCGGTATTCCTGCCAATACCAGCTCCCTGGGCCTCTTTGGAGCAGGGAGGTGAATCACTTGTAGGTAACTGTGGGCTGAAGAAATCCCCCTGGAAGCAGTGTCTCAGCTTGCCTTCCCCTCCTGACTCTTGGGTCCAGAAGTGTCTGGTCCCCAAAAGTCATTGTAGGTCTTTTGGGCAGATTCATAGAAGTAATTCAGTTCCTGAATCCCTCCATGCCAGTTTTGGCAGTGCTTCTTGGTGGCTTTGATAGGCTTCTCTGGTCCCATTTCCTCTTATTACGTGTGAAATTGGTTCTCTGATCAATCTGATCAGTCATTACAGGTCTGGGAGGACCTTTCTTATCCTTAAAAGTTGCTGACCTCTGTTGTCTCCTGTGACATGTTGGTGGAGGAATGTGGGACCAGGCCAGGGAATGATGATGCCCCTGTAGTACTCTGCAGCCTCCAGCAGCTTGAACCTCAAACACCTCCCAGGCCAGAGGTGGCCTCCCACACTGAGTAGCCTCCAGTGGATTTTGCTGCTGTGAATTAGTTTGTCAGCTGCTCTAGGAATCTTTGAGATACTCACAGCTGCTGGCCCTGGCAGCGCACCAGAGGTCCCACGTCAACCCACGGTCAAGGCCAGCTGCACTGTGGATGCCCCAGGGTAGCAAGAAAGTTGTTGCACCAAGAGATGATCCTGAATGTGCTTATGCAAGTGTGTCTTCCTCCTTTCCCTGAAGGAGAAGCTTTTGTGTGCAGCTGTGCTGCTAACCTCTGCCTGGCAGTAGGATTCTCCTTCACATGGCTGCCTGTGCCTGCCTCCTGTGCCTTATGCGCCTCCAGACCTGTTTTCTTCTCAGCACCTTCTCTGCTTCGCTCTCCTAGTAAGGCAGTGGTGCAGGGCCATGTGTGTCAGACTGTTTCTTCCCTGGGCTGCAGGTGGACCAGCTGAAATGCAAAGTCTCCAGCCTGGAGGAGGAGTGCAGCCTGCTGCAGAAACAGGCGTCGGCACCGCCCCAGCGAGAGGCGGAGGAGCGGGGCCACCCTGACACCGTCTCTGAGCTGTGGGCTGAGAACCAGCGGCTCACGGCATCGCTGCAGGAGCTGCAGGGCATGTTGCAGGTACCTGCTAGGGCAGGGCAGGCTCCAGGTCACCTCCTTTCCTGGGCCATCTCCAGTGCTGTTTACACAGCCACTGGAAAGATGGGGAAATTGTTGGTTTGGGCTGGCCTGTCGATCCTCTGAGCATATTGCTTGGCTGTGGTGGCTGCCGTTGTGTCTGGGTAGCGATGGGTGCTTTTTTCCATGGAGAGCTGTTGAGCTCTGTAATTCTTGGTTGGGCTCACAAATGTGACTTTGTGCCTTGGAGTGCACAGCAGATTGATACTGGATGATGATGGCAGCTGTGCCAGTCTGCCAGTCACAGCCCTGGTCTGTTGCTCCCTTGGTGCTTGTGGTGCAGTGACAGTGCCCTCTTGCCTCTTAGAAACCCGGTGAGGGCCCAGTGCCAGGCTCTGAGCAGATCCTCCTGGACATCCTGGAGCATGACTGGAAGGAAGCCCAAGATGACCGGCAGGATCTCTGTCAGAAACTCAACTCCCTGCAGAATGAGCTGCAGTGGGCCGAAGAGCTGAGGGATAAGGTAGAGCATTCATCACCGCCCCTGTCCCTGCACACCAAGCAGGGCCTGGAAGAGAGGGCAGGGATGCTGTAAAGCAGTTGCTTTCAGGAAGGCTAATGCTCGTTGCTTGCTGTTACCAGTACCTCCAGGAGGTGGAAGATCTGCAGCTGAAATACCGAACGCTGCAGAAGGACTGTGATCTCTACAAGCATCGTATGAACACAGTGCTGCTGCAGCTGGAGGAGATCGAAAAAGAGCGGGACCAGGTAAGTTAATTTTGAACAGGTATCCGGAACAGGCTCTGGATACCTCTCCTTCCCCAGTGGACCTTGTGCAGCCAGCCAGGGTGGGAGGTGTGGATCAGTGCAGTCCTGTGTCTCTTCTCTCTCTCGGTCTGGCTCCTTGCAGGCCATCCGGAGCCGTGATGGGGTGCAGCTGCAATACTCCCAGAGCCTGATTGAGAAGGACCAGTACCGCAAACGTGTGCGGGCCCTGGAGGAGGAGCGGGATGAGCTCCTGAGCAAGCTGAGCCAGGCAGAAGGGCTGAACAGCACGCTGGAGGCACAGCTGCAGCGGTGCCAAGGCAGCCGCAGCCTCAGCAAGGTGAGGGTGGCGAGAAGGAAGGGGAACGAGGGAAGGCAAAGGGGTCAGGACTGATTTCAGGAGGATGCAAATGGGATGATGGAGTCCCTTCTCTCCCAGATGTGCAGCTCTTCCTACTCCCTCTGCTCCAACCTCAGCAGCACCTGGAGCCTCATAGACAACCCTACAAATGGACTCATGAATACCCTAGGGACTTCTGTAACCCCATTCCCAGGGGATTCAGCCATTCAGAGCATGGTGAGTGCTTGACCATGTGAGGCTGGCCCTCAGCTGAGGCCAGTGGGGACACTGCTCAGGAAGGGCACACAGGCATTGGAGTGGTTTCGTCATGAGGTTGTGCCCTGGTGGAAGACGGGGCGTGGGGTGGTGTGTAAGGTGTCAGATCTCAGATGCAAAGCTCTCAGTCTCTAACAAGACTGGCCAATGCTGCCCTAAAGGGTGTGAAAACCCTTCATTCCATATGACACCCTAGAAACCAACAGCTTCATGTAAGATGCTATCCTCCGTAAAATGCTATTTAATATACACATGCTGGAGGAGAAATCCAGACTCTTTTGAACCCTATAGCAGCACTGTGTTGTTTTTAAGGGAGTCAGGTTCTTTCCTTTGACTCCTTGAACTGTCATCCCAGAGCACCCTGAAATGGGCAGTCCCACAGGTTACTCACACCTCTGGGTGTGTGGTGGCTAAAACAGAAACATAAGGACAAGGTTTGGATAGTCTGTTCATCTGCTACTGCTCCCACAGCTCGTGCTTTGCAAAAAGATGGGGATGCAGTGTCGTGGATCTCTAGCTGAGCTATCTGCTTGGGAAAACAAGGTGCCCCTGGGAGTTTGGAGGGATGTGGATTATCCTTAAGAGAGTTGTGGTGGCCAAGGATCTGTTTGCTCCCTTGGCCACCACAACTGGGTGGTGAGGGAGGGGAGAAGTGGTGCTGGGTGTTGGTGTTAGCAAGCATGTCTCTCACTCTGCCCAAGGACGAGACTCCTGACAGTGAGAAGGACATCAACCGCCTTTCCACCTTCCCCTTCCCTCCCTGCATCGGCTCCATCCTCCGTCGGCAGCGGGAAGAGAGGTGCATGCCCCACAAAAGGTGATTGCTGAGGGCTGCTTGCCTCCTCTGTGGGGCTTGTGGGGTCCAGGAGGAGATGCCTGGCAGGGTTGGGAGAGAACCTGGAGTGGGAACTGAGTGGAAAGGCTGTCTGGAAGTTGTGTGGTGGCTCCAGGGGTGCTTGGGGGTGGTGGGGAAGTCTGTGGAGCTGAGATTGAGGATGGGATGCAAACACACTCTGGAAAAGCCACTACCTTACAGATCCATTTTGTGTCTCCTTTTTAGCTTGTCCTGTGGCTCCTTTAGCAGCATGGAAGATGCAACAGGTACAAGGCTTTCCTCAATGGCCTTAGCTAAAAAGGAGTGGGGGCTGTGGGGAGAGGGGTTGGACAAGTGACTCTCCCTCACACCTCTGCTTTGTGCAGCTCATTGCGAGGGCTCTGAACCTGTAGTGTGGTGATATGGGCCCTCATATCCCCTGTGCCTTGTCAGGCACAGCAGCTGGAAAAGCTGGCTTTTCCTCTGCAGAGCAGGTAGCTATTTGCATCAGCTCTGTTTGGCTCATGGAGAGCTGTTGAGGGGAGTAGGTAATAGAAGAGGGAAATACCTTTGCCCTGGGGTGTTACTGGATACTCCCTTTATCTGCTACTACCTGTGTGATGGGTTGTAAGTCTCCTGGAGTAAAGAGGAGCATCCTGCATCCTGGTGCTGGCAGGTCCTGTGATGGGTGCTGATGGCTGATCACTGGGCACATCCAGATGGCCTGGCTGCTGCTGCCTTCTGACTGAAATGCTGACGAAGGGAACCAAGATTTGCTTGTTCTCAGGGAGCATGGCAAACCCTTTTCTTGAGGGTGACCATTCAAAGCCCTCCTGCAGCCTCAGTTTCCCAGTCAGATGCTAGAAAACGGTCAGGAGAGGATAGCAGACCCTTGCCACCCCCAGAACACGAGCTCCCTGTGGCATTAGCACACGTGAAGTGCTCCCTCTCCCTTCTGCTCTTTCCTAGGCAGCAGTTTTCCTGGCACCTTGCTGGGGGCCTTCTCCTCTTCTTCCAGCAGCACCTACACCAGAGTGAAGTCAGAGATCTGCTTGTCCACGCTTTCCAGCCGCAAGGAGGTCACCAGGAGGTGACTGCTGCTCTCTGAGCTGGGCACTCTGTGGTGGTGCTTGAGGGGGCATTTTGTGGTGCCAGGGACCATGCTTGGGAGACCCTTCCTTTCTGCCACTCCCTTGCAGTTGCAGGCCCTTTCTCGCTAGTGGGAGAGGAGAGAAATGAAGATCCTATAGTCCTTGCTTCCTAGCAGGACTTCAAGTTTTTGCACCCTCCTATTGGTTATGGCAGGGGTGGGGATGTTGCTCTGGGCTGGACATGCATCTGTCTAGGTAGGAAGGACTGTGGGAGCCCAGCTTGGCTTTAGTGGTGGGGCTGGTGAGATAGAAGGGGCTGTGGGGCTTTGTAAGCTCTGTGTGCCCTGGTGAGTCATGAGCTCCGTGCTGCAGTAAACACCCTGTAGCTGGACACAGGGCATGGGGGACTGGCTCTTAGAAAAGGCAGTAAACCTCAGTTGTCAGACTTGGCTTTTCTCCTTGCCAGGTCACTGGTGGTGCAGCTCACTAGTGTGGGTCATCCCAGCCACCCCTCACCCCAGGAGAAGAGGCTCGGAGCAGATGTGTCCATCCTTGGAGGGAACAGGACAGGAATTTATGTCCAGTGGGTCAAGCCGGGCTCACGGGTTGAAAAAGCAGGACTCAGGGAAGGGTGCAGGCTCATTGAGGTGAGTCTGGGAGTGGGCTACTTTTGTGGGTTTGCACAGCACCTTTGATGATGCAAGGAGTGCAGAGGGATCCCCAGTGCAAGATGACCTCTCCCTAGCTTGAAGTCCACCTCCATTTCTCTTATTTTCCAGGGCTGTTCCCTGTCTAGAGCTTTGCACAGCACAAACACCCACCCAGGTCTCATGGTACTTGAGTGTACCTGTGCATGTAAAAATGCCAAGACCTTCCGAAACCCTTCCTTGAGCCGTGGGAAGGGAGAAACAAAAATGAGTCACACAATTAAGATGCCAGTACAGCTTTGTGTCCCTCACCTTTGTGTCTGTCACCTTGTGGCTTTTCAGAGCAGTTTGCATTCTGCATCTTGCACATGCCCATTGTAAACCAATCAATTCTGGAGCAAGATTTCTCAGGCCTTTGTGACCCTCCTGAGTTATAGAGAAGAATTGCTCTGAAGAAAGCTCCTGAAAGGAGGGAAGGGCATTTGTTTTGCCAAGAATGACACCACTTGAAATACAGCTGCACTGCTTGAATTAATATCCCACCTGTAACTGAAAACAAGCCAGTGCTCCTGCTCCCACACACGTTCATGCACACAGACATTTCCTTTCACGACAGCCCACCATCCAGACTGGGTGATGGCTGGCAGCAGGTATTTCAGAGGCAGGGGAGGGAGCCAGGGGCAGACTGAGGATGCCTTGTCCTCAGATACAGTTTTTCCCAGACCTGCCTCACTCTGTAAACCTTTTGTGTAACCCTGATGGGTGAGGGAGCCTGGGGGGTGCGTGCTCTTCCAGCCTTTAGGTCTAACGGCATCGGGTCCTTGCTAGCTGAGGGTGCCATCGCTGAAGGAAGAGGTGCTTTCCCTGGAGAACTGCACACGGGAGGTTGCCTACCTGAGCCTGCTGCACTGGGATGAGCCATCTAGTCTCATCTTTCAGCTTGACCTAGAAGGTAAGGTGCTGGCAGCTAGGTCACCTTTGAACCTGAGCTCTCTGCCTCCTTTTCTAGACCCTCCACTCAAACCTGGAGATTAATCTCAGTTATTCTCTCTCCTCTCCTCTTTGGTCCTAGGCCACCATGTCAGACACAGGGGTTGGCCGTAGCTCCAGTAGCTTTCCCTCTCTGGTGTGACTTGTGCATCCTCTGAGTTACGGGACAGAGGTACAGACCTTCTGTCTGTTTGCCTCCTCTGCACCCCACCCCAACCCAGAGCGTCACAACTGTGCTGGGGACTTGGCTTTCTCGCTGGCGACTGTTGCCTACCGCGTCCCCGCCTGTGCTGACCCGTGTTTTACGCTCCAGGATACCAGCCTCTGCGGGCAGCCCTGGAGGAAGGGAAGAAATTTCCTGGAGACTCGTTCTACGTCCGCACCAACGTGTCCCTCCTGGAGCCGTCGGACCCGTACACGCTGTGCGTGAAGTGCCGGGAGATCCTGCACGTCACGGACACCATGCACAGGGGCCGCCCGGAGTGGTACTGCTCGCGCGTGGATCCCCTGACCCTGCGGGACCTGGACAAGGGCACGGTGCCCAACTACAGCAGGTAACCAGCGTGAGGAGGGAGGCACAGGCTGCCTGCCCCGTTTGTCTGTGCTGGCCATCCCCTAGCGGTCCTGGGGCTGCAGACTGGCCTCTCGGTGGTGTAGGATGACTGAGTCTTGCTCAGGGACCAGTGTCATAGTGTTTGGTGTTGTAGTGTGTTTTTATATTTTGTAATACTTTGTAATAGTTTTTTGTATTCCTTTAGTTTTCCTAAGTAGTTTTCCCCAAACTGTACCCCTTCCCTATACCTATGTTATCATTCTCCTGGGTTGAGATCTTCCCCAAACCCCCCCGCCCTGACCCTCTGTCAATCATTCAGCATCCCATCCTCTCTATCCAGAACCTTCGGCCAAATCCGTCGTGTGATTAGC
>VZRH01002112.1:153289-244163 GCA_013397555.1 Urocynchramus pylzowi
TACAGGAGTCCCTCGGGAGCTCTGAATAAACCTTGGAATTACCCCTGCTGAGAGTCGGCCTTTTCCTCTACCACTGTCTCCAGTGTCTCTCCTGCTGCAAAGGCACTGGCCCAGCTGCCATCAGTACCCTCGGGGCACAGAGAGTGTCCCCCCTCTGTCGGACGCATCGGGGGAGCCCCCCCCGTTGTCTGCCGAGCCGGGGCTGGCCGGGGTCCCTGAGAGGCTCGCAGGGAGACCAAAAGACAGTTTGGGAGCCCTGGAGGGACTGGGAGGTTGAGTGAGGGCTTGTGCTTCAGCAGGTCTCTGGGATTGGTGAAAAGGATCCCAGCAAGCTATGGTCCCTGGGGCTTCTGGAGTTGCTTGAGTGCAAGCCCTCTGTCTTTTCAGGGCTCATCAGCTTTTGAAGATCCAGGAGAAGCGCCAGATGCCTGGGCAGCAGAGAGGCCACAGAAATACCGTAAGCCAAAGAAGCGGGTGATGAGAGCCGTGGTGCCCATGGCCATCTCACCACCTCAGGGACAATCTGCCCCACTCTGTTGGTAAACCAACTTGTGTAGAGGTGGCAGATGGGTTAGCAAGCAAAGCTTTTAGGCCAGGCAGTGTTACTGCTCTGTGGCTGCTTTTCTACCACTTCCCCGCTTCCCAGACTGAACCTAATGGATGACAGTCCTAATCCCTTACTTTTTGTAAGGGTGCTCCATCCTTTTTTGCCAGAGGGTGTTCTGTAGCCAGTTCTTTGTCTGTGAAAAGGGCAGTGTTCTCAGCCTAACTGCCCTCACTTTCTCCTCAGCTAAAGAAACGGGCCTTGGGCCAACTGCGTTTGGTGAAATCCAAACCACAGAGGAGCCCAGAACAGCCTCCCCAGCAGCTGTGGCGGGACCCCTGCTCAGGTGAGCTGATAGCCCTGTGCCTGCCCTGTCACCCTTGCAGACCCAGTTGTCCCCTGGTCATCCAGCCTTTTCTGGAGAATAAACTGCTGCGTAACTCAAGGGAGTCCCAGAAAATGGGCAGGGGGTCTACATCCAGGGTATCTGTCCATGAGTGAGTGTTGCAACCAGGGTAGGGTCTCTCCTGGGATACAAGATGGTTTAGTAGATGCCTCCATGATTCAGGATGAGGAGGTAGTACAGAACAATGGGATGGTCTGTACATTGTCCTGGTCTCCTGTGTTCTCACCTTTGGCTTTCTCTTCTTCAATGCTGTCTCCCAGACCCAGACACGAACCTGAAGCCTTACAGCCTGGTGCGCCCTGTGGTGACCAAGGCACCCCGTCCTGTGGTGCTGTTGCCAAGCTGCATTGCACCACGGCTCATCAGGAACCTGCTGGACCTGCCCACCTCTCGCCTGGACTTCCACCTGTGCCCAGCAGGTAGGCAGCAATACGTGGTTGCTCCGTCCATTTCAGTGAAGAGCTGCTCTATTCTTGGAAGGTTGAGTTCTGGTCTCATGGGAGTCTTGGAAAGCCCATGAGACCTCTCTCCAGAGGGTAAGTGTGGGAACCTCTCACTCTTCCCATGTAATACCTGTTGACAGGTCACTTTTTTGGGCTGAGTGCCTGTAATATATTCCCTGCTATTTTTAACTGTGTCCTAGCCCTTTGGCCCACAGGGAAGCCAGCCCTCCCTTCTGGTCGCCTGAGGCATGGGGATCTTCTCTCTTCCCTTGAGTGGGTGGTGGTGTAGCATTGCCTTGCTGCTCTGGGTGGCTCTTCCCAGAGATGAAAGCCCTGGCTGATGTGGGATCTGCAGGTTGTCTTCATGCCAGCTCTTCCTGCCCAGGAACAGGGGGATCCAGCCTTAGTGCTGTTACCCCCCTCCCTCTGCCGGGAGATGCGAGGCTGACACACGGCTGAAGAGGCTGCTGGGGAAAGGCCATTTCTCCCATAGGGAATGTTCAGAGAGGACAACTCCCTCTTTCCTCCTCCCTCCTCCCTCCTCATTTCTCACTTCTCCAGTGCTCTCTTTTCCTGGTGTTTAGAGTTCTCCCTTTGCCAACTGCAGGACTGAAAAATGAGTTGGTTTATTTGTTTGCGGGGTAATGATGGAGGTAGTGAAAAATCTCTGGTTTGCTGAAGGATGGCTCTGAAAATTTTGGCTGCTGGGCTTCTCAGCTGAGTGACTTGGTCATATATCCTATCCTGCTGAGCCCTCTGCAGGGTCCCCCTCACACTGCACGGGGCACCTGCTTCCAAGCTTTTACTGCAATTGGGAATATACACTGAGGGCAAAAGCTCCATTGTCCCCTGCTGGTTTTGATGGCTGTGAGGGAAGGAAAATAATCCATGAACCCCAAGCCATTTCTCTTTCGTTTGCTGCCTGTATTTTCTTTAGATCTTCCAGGAGAGTCTGCTGCCTGCAGAGGAAACATGGCTTTGCAGTATCCAGGTGTGCCTGGGAGGTACTGTGTCACCAGGCAGAGTATGCCCAGCCAGCCTGGAACCTGGGATAACTGGAACGTGCTCTGGACCCAGTTCCAAACATGCCTTCTGCTAAAAATATTACTTTATTTCCATGTTAGGGACAAGCAGCTCCTAAAAGCCTTTTTATGATGCCTCCTCATGTTTCTGTGGCAGTGTGGGCAGCTGCCTAGAGCAGCATCATGGTGGGCAGGTAAAGCCTGGCTGCTGCCTCAGCCACACTGGGATGCAGGGCCTGTGGCTCCCAAGCCAGGTCTGGGTGTGTGTGTTGTGTCAGCCTCCTTTGGGAGTTACCAGGGGCACCTGGCTGTCCTTGCTTTGACCCTGCTGCATCCAGCTCTGCCCCCAGTTCTCTGTCCCAGCATCACCTCTCTGCTGCTTTCCAGGTGCTGGCTGCTGTGTGCTGTCCTGCCTCTGAGCAGGCTGCCACCAGCAAAAGGAGGTTCAGCTCATTCCCATTTTCCTCCCACTCTCCCAGCATACACCCACTCCTCTTGCTTCCCCAGCCGTGGTGCTCACTTACAGGAGCTGTCTGTAAGCCTGAGTAGCACTCAAACCCTGCAGAAAACCTATCTGGCAAGATAAAGTGGTTATTTTCCTGCCATGCTGTGTTAGGGAGGGGTTGGGACAGTGTGGCAGTGGGTGGATAATGTCTGTGAGCTAGCTTAGGCTGCTGTGGTACAACACAAGGTGCTGCTCTTGCCATGCAAGGTGTCTTCAGCTGTGATATCTCACTTGTTGCCTACCAGAAAGCTGCAGGAGATCCATGCCCAAAGTGTGATGCTGTATAATTGGTCTTGCTCTCTGTAAACACTGATCTTGATAAGCACCAGTGCAGCAGCCAGCGTGTGGGATCTGAGGTAGAAAGTCCATGCAAGAGGGAGAAGGGGCTGACATCTCTCTCTTCCTATTTCCTCTTGGCTTGCAGAGAAGCTGGCAGGAGGGGATCCCAGCACAGCCCATGCTCAGGAGCACCCTGTGTCTAGAACTGCCCCCCAGGACCAGAGGGAGAGTGGACAAATCCACATGATTCGGGAGGCAATGGAGAAGGTGCTGAGGCTTTTGGTGTGGGGAGAAAGGGCCAGGATGGGGCAGCTCATTCAGACTGGAGGAGAGGAGGGGGCAGCTGAGTGGGGGAAGAGGGAGAGTGGTGTGGAGATAGAGAAGGAGCTGCTTGCTTGGGGGTTGTGTAATTTGGAGAGTGTTTCAGGTTGAGGTGCGGTGGAGTTGTGGAGCAGCAGATATGGACACTTCCCTGAGTCTCTGATGAGCTCAGAAAAAATAAATGGCAAATGGGGATTTGTGGGGGAGGCAGCGGGATGTGCCATACTCAGAAGTGACCTCTCTGCTCTCACATTCCTCATGTTCACCAACGTGGCAACAGCTCTGCTCAGGGCAGAAGTGTGAGGCCGTGGGTGACAGCGATGACAAAGAGGATGTGAAGATGAGCTGTGGCTGAGAGAGGGGTCCAGTGAGCTCTTGGGTTGGATTGGCAGTGATGGAGTGGGTGACCCTGCTCTTTAATTCTCCCCTTTTCTATTGGCACTGTCCATAAATCTCACTTTTAATGGAATTAGTATTGGAAAAGCAATGATATTGCACAGTATGGGGTTTGATTTAATGTAACTGTCAGGGGCTGGGGTTATTTTTTCTCCATTTAAATCAGTAAATCTATTCAATTTCCTTTCCAGAATAAACACTGCCTGCTAGAGCTGGGAGTTGAGGGCGTGAGGGATCTAATTAAAAGTGAAATATACCCCATCGTTATCCACGTCGAGGTCACTGAGAAGAACGTTAGAGGGCTCAGGTGAGGAAAGACGGCGTGGCATGGATGGAGGGCATCACGGCAGGAGAGAGGAGCCCTGGTCTCTGTTCAGAACAAGCATCTCTTGTTCAGAACAAGGCAAGAGCACTGCATGTGTGTGTTGGGGTTGGGCTGTCAGGGGAGTAATTCCTTTCTGAACGTGCTTTTGCCGCCCCACCCCTTCATGCCGAGGGTGACATTGTGCCGGTGTTTTCCCTAGGAGCTTGCTGGGGAAGGCGGGCCAGCGGGACTCGGAGGTGCTGAAGGTGTGCCGTGCTGTGGAGCGGGCTCTCCATACCCTGCCCTGCTCCTGGGCCCGAGTGGAGCCCCACGCCTGGAGCCACGCCGAGGAGCTGCCCAAGGTGGTTCGTGGATGCATCTTCCAGGAGCAAACCCGCCCGCTGTGGATTGAGGAGGGCGATGACTGAGTGGGGATGGGGGTAGCAGAGCGGCTACTGCCACCTACTGTCCCCAAGAGCTGCTCTCAGAGGTCCCTGCCTCCCCAAGCCCCTCCAGGCAGTGTGTTCTTCCTCCCTGAGGGGATGCTGGTAGCTAAGGCTCACCAGGGTAGCCTTTCTCGTCCCCTTGAGGGCCACCGAGAGGCAGGAAGTAACAGATGACAGTGCCTCCCCTGTCTGAGCTGCCTGTATTTCATTGGAAAGACATCTTCCACCATCGTGCTGGAGACTACCCCTGTGGGCTGTTCCCTGTCACCTTGGGCTGCCCTTGTACCTGGTCAGATTGGCAGACAGGGAATGCAGGGCAGCTGTGTGGGATCAGGCTGCCTAGGAGCGTTTCTCACCCACGTTTGAAGCTTCTCTCCCGTCACCACCATCTGCCCTGGTGGTGGCACCGTGTGCTCTGTGTCCTCTCTTCCCATCTACCTCTCCTCTGGCCCCAGGGCACGGGGAGCATGGCTCATACACCCGTGACCCACTGTGGCTGGAGTGACACTAAGGTTGCAACAAACCCTGGTTTTATAGGAGCTGTACTCTTTATTGCTTGTAAATTATTAATGGAGCCTTTCATTGGCAAACCGCCTGTAAAGGAGAATTAAATACCATTCATAATGGGAATGGGTGGCAGGCTGTGGGCTTGTGTGTTACTGGGAAGGTGTGGGTGATGCACAATGGGATATTTTTCTCCTGCTTTAGGTGAGACCCAACTGCCCAGCCCTCCAGGGGAAGGAGGGAGCACTGCCATTGCTCTTGTAGGGCAGCAAGAAGCGTGGGGAGAGGACAGGCTAAGTGTGCCACAGACTAAGTCCCCTCCCTTTTCTACTTGGCCCCTGGTTTTCAGTCCCTTGCTCTCCCCAGCTCTGATGTTGGTCAGGATGCTTTAGGAAAGTCAGGGAAAAGCTCACTTGAGTTTTGAATTGTGTCTGGCTGGGGTCCCTAGAGCTTTGCATCCCTCCATGCCCTGGTTAGTGTGATGTGACAAGCCAGCTACCTCACCTTCCTGGGGGACAACAAGGAGACTGAGCCCAGCCATGCTGCTAGGAGAAAGGGGGACAGTGCCCCTGCAAGGTGGGGGTCTCACCCTGACATGGGACCAAGAGTGGGTTCAGACTCTTCAGACTGGAGGCTTTGGGTAGCCACAGCAGTGCTCACTTAAACTGCATGGTCCTGAAGCCTGTTATGCAGCCACCATTATCAGATGCCATAGGAAAGGGGTGCCAGGATACCCACTGTGGAGAGGTGGTAGTTGTGGTGGTAGGTGGTCTTTCCTGAGGCATGCCAGAGGAAATGAAGGCTGCAGCTCTGGGAGGCTTGGGGCTCTTGGGGCATGAGGTCAGGCAGAGTCTGCTGATGCTGGGGTCAGTGGGAGAAGATGGGCAACCAGCACCAGAGTCAGGTCCTCTCTGTGTCCCCCTTGCCCCTGTGGTTTGGCACTGCTGGTGCCATGCACTTGTGAAGCCCTGAGCAAAGATTACCTCGCTGATCTTCACGAGTCCCCTGTGAGGTGTTATTTCAGGCTCTAAACCAGTTGCCTGTGTCTTTTATGAGGACGAGAGTGAAGGGGGGAGGAAAGAAAATGAAGATTTTAACTTGCAGTCACTAAAATGTAGAGCAAAGTCCTCGCTCTGCCCTGGAGCCATGCAGCTCTTCTCTCAGGGAAGGGGGAACTGGCATACACAGGGCTCCAGATGAAAGCTCCCAAGTGGCATCCACTCCAGGGGATGCAGCCTGAGCATCCGAGCACAGCCAGTCCCCTGGGAGGGTGCTTGCCCTGCAGGCAAACAAAGTGGGATTCTTGTTGAGCTGATGAGAAGACAAGTCCCAAAACAAGTTCCCATTCACCCTGTCATGGATTTGGAGATTGGAATTTGCATCTTTGCTGGGGAAAAGTAGCGCTTGAATATTCAGGGAAAACACTGTGTGTGAGGCACTGTGACTCAGGGCTTGAAACTTCCTCGTGTCCCTGCTGGCACTGGGAACCAGCCCCAGCCCTATGGGCTGGGCTGAAGGGGCTCAAAAGCAGCCCCTCCACCTCGGGTAGTCAGGCTGTGCTCCCTCCCAAAGAATCACATCAGCAGCCCTTGCTGCCCCCCCACAGAATCACCTCCCCCAGCACTTCCCTGGGCCATCGGTGCTCTCAACCACAGAGAAAGGGAGGCTGCAGGGAGGCAGGCTGGCAGTGCCCAGCTAGCCAAGCAGCAGCAGCACCGCCTCCCCTGCTCCCAGGCTTCTTCCAGGCTCTCTCTTTATCCAGCTTCTCTCCCCTGAGGCTTTCAAAATCTAGCTTTAACTTGTTCTGGACGTGGGTGAGAAGTGGAGCAGAGGGCTCCAAGGCAAACATAAATGACCCTCTCTGCCCTGCACACCCCAGCCCACCTTTTTTTTACCTCCTAGGGGGGTGGCTGCCTGCTTGGAGGAATGAGTCACGGGTTAGGTAACAGGCACAATGCAATTAGCAGTCCTGGGCACCAATTACCAGCTGTAGCAGCCTTGTGCAAACCCCTGTAAAGAGTCACTGAGAGCAAGATTTCTCTCTCTGGGAGGGGATTGTCAAGGTGGCACATGTGTCACCCTGGGAAGTCCACTGCCCCAGCAGAGTTTCCTGGCACCATGTTCTGTATCAGGTGGCTTTGAATTGTATTTGTAATGTCTTCTGGGGCCATCACTAAGGGTCTGTGCCCCACCTGTGCCTCCCAAATGACCTCCTAAGCCGGAGCTGGGAGGTGCTGCAGGATGCCTTGGAGCTACAGAAGCTTCCTTTACAGGTGCCTGAGGCTGTTGGCATGTGGCTAGAGCACTCAGGGAGGTTAATTTCTGGTATAGGAGCATTGGCCAGCCGTGTGAGCAATCCCAGTCACACCAGGTTCACATCCCTGCAGTAATGTAGGGCCTGAAGGTGAATGACTCCCCCCATGCCTCAAGTCAGTGTTAGAAAGCATCAGTATTCAAAGGGAACTAAAATTAAAACCTGCAGGGACTCTCCAAAGGGATATGGGAGATGCTCTGGAGATGTTCTTGCTTCAGGGGTAGACAGGAGCCTTTGAGACTTAGAAAAATACAGGGGAGGAGGGAAGACAAGTGGATTCAGTGGTTTCTTCCTTACAAAAATAAAAAGTTGTAGGCAGGGACAGGGGCAGAGTGAAAGTGTGTCTGAAGTGTGGAGAAACTGAGCAGACGGGTTCAGCCCCGCAGGGAGGTCTTCCCTGTGTGCCTGGGAAGTGCCTGTGGCTGGACACACGGAGGGAGTGTGGAACAGAGGGACCCTGGCAGGCTGCCCTGCCCCTCTGTTCTAAGGTCCCATGATCTGACATGTGCATGGAGCGGGGTGTCCTTTTCCACATGGAGCCATTCCACACCCCCGCCGATTCTCCTGGGCCCCAACTTATTACTTTTTATTTTTATTTTTTTGGTATGCTGAGATTGGATGCCCACAGCTTGTAGCTCCCTGAGGAGGCGCTCTGATTTCAGTGCTTATGTAGAGCACTGCCATCCTGCTGTCCCCACGGTTGCTGCACAGGGAAGCTGAGATGGGGGCATGGATACCATCCCCCCTCCTGGGCTGGTTGTCTCTCTGGATCTCTCTGGCTACTCTGTAAAGTGGCCTGCAGGTAGTGTGAAGGGGACTGCATGGTCACCTGCCCCATATCTAACTGAACCAGCAAAAGCATGCTGCAATCTGTGGTACTGAGCCCAAAATTTCCCTTCCATGGTGGTCTCTGTCCCTGTCTCTATCCTCTGATATCCCTATCCCTTGCTGGCACCCAGAGGGCTGGAAGTGAAGGTGGCTCAGGGGAGACCAGTGATGAAGGTGGGGGGTGAGGAAGGAGCTGGAGGTGCCACTTTGCTGCTGTGCCTGCAGGTCTCTGAGGTTTTCCAAAGAGAGAGGACATGCCCTTTCCTTTCCCAGGGAAAAGGAAGCTACATCTTGGACAGCACGAAAGCCACAAGGGACAAGTTGCTGAGCTCAGGGATCAAAGACCTGGCTGGGATATAAACTCAGCAGTGACACTGCACCCACCTGCCCCCACCCCGTGCTCCCCCAGGAATGTTCAAGGCCAGGTTGGATGGGGCTCTGAACAACCTGGTCTAGTGGAAGGTGTCCCTGCCTGTGGCAGTGGGCTTGGATCTTTAAACTTCCTTCCAACTCAAGTCATTATGTGAGTCTACAACTGGAAGGAGGGCAGTAGGCCCTTCCTCATGCTTTTGGTTGCTGGTGCACCTCTTCCTGTGAGTGTGACTGGTTCTGCAGCCACCTGGGCAGCAGAATGTCCTTGGACATCCTGGTGAGGATGTGAGATGGGGCAGAGGGCGGGGTTGCAGGACTGGAGGCAGAGGAAAAGAGACCTTCCAGAGAAGAGTCATGGTTTGGGGAGAGGGGTGTCAGAAGTGGGGATCACACCCCACCTTGAGACTCTGGGGTGTGGCAGCAGGAGGGACAGCAGGGAACACACGATCCTGTTTTGGGAGGCAAGCTGGGACTAAAAGGCAGGGGCAGCAACTCAGACCTGTATCCATAGGAAAAGATTGGGGCTGAGGGAATTCCTGGGGAAAAATCGTTCAACAACAGAGGACCCCGCACCTTAACTTCAGCAGAGCCCACAGCAGTGTCACCGTCCTCTCTCAAGAGCACCGGGATGAGCAGGGCTGCAGAGATCGGGCCGAGCTGTCACAGAGAAGTGGGGAAATCGGTCAAGCAACAGGCTTGTCCTGCCAGATCTGCCGTTTGTCACCTCGCGGGTGTCCGGGCGCGGGGATGCCCTGGTGAGGCAAACCCCCTGTCAGTCGCGGGCCTGCCCCCTTCTCCATCCTTCCTCCCGCGGGCTGGCGCCCCGCCCCGTGCCCGGAGGCGGGTCCGGGGCTGGCGGGAGCGGGAGCTGCGGCGGGGAGCAGGTGGGGAGCGAGCCCNCGTCCTGCCCCGCGTCCTGCCCCGCGTCCTGCCGGCTGCCGCAGCCGCTGGCCCGCCTCCGTGCCCGGGTGTCTTCTGATGCCTTCGGTCCACACTGGCCACTCACGGCTCTGACCTCCTTGGCCGCCCCCTCGACACCCAGCCGGGGACACTCGGCCCCTCCTCGGGAGCAGGGATGCTCGCCTTCCTCCTGGCAGGCTGTGCCAGCCACGTGCCGTCGCCTCGGAGTGTTTTCCAGCCGTGTGTCCCTGCCTCGCTGGGTCGTGGAGCTCTCCGCAGGCTGTGAAAATCCCCCTGCTTCCGCGGGATCCTTCAGCTCCGCTGACTCTTTGGCTTCCTGCTCTTTACCCACCAGATGTTGCTTGGCCACATCTGTTCAGACCGTGCTCTTGACTAATCTTGCCCCTTCGGAGCTTCGGGAAGAGCAGACAGCATCCCGTGGAGGTGCGGGCAGAGCTGTCCTTGTCCGGTAGGATTCCGCCTGCGGCAGGATCGCTTGGGGAGCCATGGGCCGCCGGCTCCTCCGCGGTGTCTCTGGAGCCGCAGTCGTCCTCGCCAGCGTGGCTCTCCTCTCCATGCGGCACCGAGGGGCTCGGGAAGCAGCTCAGGACCCAGGGATCGGGGAGGGGATGTTGGAGAAGCCAGAGGAGCAGAGCGAAGGGAGCCCAGAGGGAGCTGGTGGCAGGGGGCAGAAGGACCTCAGACTCCATCCTCCGGAGGTATACGGGACTGAGGGAAGCCTGACGCTCGGGGACATTTTCATAGCTGTGAAGACAACCAAGAGGTTTCACCAGAGCAGGATGGAGCTGCTCCTGGACACGTGGATATCCCAGGCCAGCCAACAGGTGAGTGTGTGGATTCTGACTAGAGAGAAGGTGTTAGAAATGGGACAAGAATGGGGTGTCAGGGCAAGGGGATAAAAGCCAGAGGGAGGGGAGGCTGGGCACTGTAGTGCCCCTCAGTACTTTGCCTTATTTTCTCTATTTCTCACTTCACATTCAAAGGGAGATGCTATTCAGCAAAATGTTTCACCAGTAGCTGCTTCATGGGAAAGGCTGGTGAAGATGCCATGCCAGACTGAATGCACAGCCCATCCTGTGTCTGTATGAAACGGTGGCTTTCCATTTCTCCTAGTGCCATGAGTTTGTTGGGTTTGGAGCTGACAGGCTTCCCTGGCCCTTTGTCAGGATGCCTACACTGTGCCTGAGCACCCATTGCCCTGGAAAGGTGCAGTGCATTGGGCAAAAGAACAAGGCAGGCAGGCTCCTGGAGACCTCCTGTAGTTAGCCCTGTTCACCCCCCAGCACATCCCAGCACATCAGCACAGTCCATGATGCTTTCCTTTCTTGGGCAGATGCCTTTGTGTGCGTGATCTTGAAGTGATGCAGGTGTATTTTTGATTTTTTTTTTTAAACTGATGTTTCCATACTTTGCTAAAACAGTTTGGAGAGTTTCCTTCCTGCTAGAGAAACTGATGTGGGGCACCACGTTAGTGGTGCTGTGCAGGCTGGCTGACTGGGGGTCAGGACTGCTCCCCAGAGCTCCGGTGCTTTTCTCCCTCCCTCGCAGAGCTGCTCCTCAAGAAAGAAGAAATCCTGTGGCTGCCCTGAAGGGTTTTTTTTTTTTGGTTTTTTTTTTTTTTTTGCCTCTGCCTATGTGTGATGGGTGCCTATAAGGCAAATTCAGGCCCCAGCGAGGAAGGGGGACGGGGGCGGAGGCGCTGGGGAGGAGAGCACTGCCTGAAGCAATGCAGGGTTTTCTGGGTAAGGGTGGTTTTCCACTTCATGGTGCTGCAACTGTCTGGTCTGCTGCGGTCGTCACAGGAAGCCATGTCCTATTTTGAGCATGCTTCCTCTCCTGGCTGCGTGTCCCTCTCAGCCTCTGAGATGCCCTGCTTCCTCCTGCAGATGCACTTCTCCTCTCCAGCCAGCTCCAGCCCAGCAGCTCCTTGGAGAAACCAAGTCCAGCCACGTGGCTGCACTGGCATTAGGACATTGCTCCTGGGGCCTTCCCAGAGGGTTTTTAAGGAGCAGTTCACCTGTCCCTCCTTTGACAAATCAGGGCCTGGCCATTCTGCTGATGACAGGAATTAGATACTAGCTCCCCAGACTCATCTGATCTCCTATGGAATGCAAGGGATGTCCAAACCTTGGAAGAGGTGTTGAATTTTCCATGCTGCTGCCAGCCTCTGGAGAGCTACACAGACTGAGCAGAAAAATAGGCAGGAAGAGGTAGAATGGGAGTGTGACTCATTTTTAAACAGAGTTTTTTAGTGTTATCAATTTTTGGTGCAAGCTTAGTATTCTCCTTCTCCCTCCTCAATTTTCTGCATGTTTCTTCTTTTTTTACGAAATGGTTTTGAGGGAAAGGGGAGTGGGAGCAGAAAGGGACGTAAAGAGAAGTACATGAAAGTCAAAATCTTTTTTTTTTTTTAATATATTCTTGCTTAAGGGATTTTTTAAGTTTACAGGAAAGGGTTAGTTTTGAAAATTTGACAATATAGAAAACCTCACTTAGCAAAAAAAAAAAAACAGCTTCCAATTTGAAAAGGACATTTAATTGTTGTGGGGACAGGAATAGTGCACTAGACCTTCTATTACTGAGTCCTTATGGAGAGACATAGGCTTTAGGAACCAGTCCTGGAGAAATTCAGATCTCAGAAGTCCTGATGTGCAGAGCCTGCCTTCTCCTAGGGCTGATCCAGCATCTTACTGTCTCACTTGCCCTTAATCATGGCTGGAGACCAATTCAGTGAGTGTTTCTCCACCAGAGGACAGCAGGGAAATTTTAGCAGCTGGCTGTGTTGCTGATGCCAAGCCTGGCTTCAGAGCTGAATATCTGCATGGTTTCCTCCTGGAGAAAGCAACCCAGACCTCCCAGGTCAGGCTTAGTTGACTGTAACAGGAGGCAGGAGCAGCTGTGGTTTTGATGGCAAGGACAGACTGTATAGAAGACAAATTAAAAATCCTCTGTGTTGGACTCTGTTGGGGTAGAAAATAAGAGAGAGAGAGACTGCTCTGTTAAATGTGAAGATTTATTAAATGATTAATCTGATTAAACTGCTCTGTTTAATCTGAAGACAAGCAGTTGGTGAGAGATGGGGAAGTGTGAGATGGGCACTCTGCTCGACCATGCTCTGCCTCTTGAGAACTGATCCATGACAAACTTCCCACTGGAGATTGATGTGAAAGCCATTTTAGTGAAAGGCCTTTTCCACAGCAAAAGCTTAATCTAAATGGGAGTGTGGGTTCTGATGATTATTTAGCTGGGCAAAATCTTGGAGTGACTTACACTCCTGGCCCCAGTAGTTTTGATGGAGATAAGTCCAGCTTTCTGGTGTGGTTTGGTAATGTGAACTATTTCTAGCACTTCCCCTCCTTTTGGAAGCCCACACACCCAGCCAATTGGAAGGAAACCTTTGAATGGCCCATCCTGAACTAGCTTTCAGATTTTCAGTGATGTGAACACACCCCAGATTTTGAAGCTTTTCTCTGTGCAGGACACAGCAGTAATCCTGCTGATATGTTTGCATTTTGGAGAGGGTTTCTTCACAGAGAAATGACACTCTGGGAGCTTAGGCGATGAACATGGCCCTGGATTGTCAGGTTCCACATCTTTATTCCCTTTTCCTAGTTTTTTTGTTGCTAGGCTATTTCCCCAGTTTGGAGTGAGGAGGTCTCACAGTCTAGTGTTTATCCATTGCCTGGGCTCTTATGTTCATGGAGAGCTGCCAGAAAAAGCTGTTTGACACAGTGGCTCCGTATCACTGCTTGCACTGCTGTCCAGCAGACATCCTTTCCTACACAGACATCTTCTCCACTCCAGAATGAATGGATACTTTCTGTGCTTCATCTCTGGAGCAACTGCTGTTCCAGGTTTCCCACCCTCAGGTGTGTGAGAGATGGAGAGACAAGGATGGAGGCAGCTGCATGTGATCTTTTGCACTTCTCAAGCACTGCTAGGTGTGCCATGGAGATCAGAGTTTGAAAGTGCCAGAAGAATTGGACTTGCCTGGTCCCCATGCTCATATTTCCCTTTTCCCAGTTACTTTGCACAGTCTGGTGTTGCCTGTGGTGACAGTGTACTTTCATCCTTGGGTTCCACAGGAACATGTTGGATGTCTGCAAGAAAAAAAAACCCCAAACATTTCTCATCTTGCATCAAGAGAAAACTGGGAACCTCGGAATATTTTTGCAAGTAGAAAATTTGGAAAAGATGCCTCTTGCTATTTTAAGTCAATCGAATGTGATGTTTGTTAGACATGTGATATCAAGTTGGTTTTATATCTGTAAGCAAGTAATTTCCAGCAACAATATTTCTTGGGGTTTTTTTTTTTGAAAATGTCAGAAAGTTTCAACGTTTTCAGATTTTGTTTTTCTGAAGTTAGAAATATTTGCCATAGTGGAAATTTCTAGCTCTGACATGCTGGCAAGGGAAATCCCATGCTGCTGACAATCCCTGCCTTGCCTGAAGGTTGTGATGTGGTCTCCTGACCCAGAGCAGTTCCTTTACCTGAGACTTGGCTAATTGCTGCTTGTCACATGATCCCCTTGAAAGTGGTTTTAACTAAGAGACTTCACTGGTGGGGTGGGGTAGGAATGTGTGCATGCTCCATTGCTGCAGCTCAGCTCTTGCAGGGTAATTCACCAAGCACTGTAGCTCATCCATCTGAGATCAGGAAACCATCCTGCTGCCTCTGCTTGAGCCAGCTATCTCTGAGGGTCCTGCACTGCCTTATTTTCACGTACACAACACTTCTCCTGCTGTGTCCTCGAGATAGGGGTATATCTCCCAAATGCTGGGTGGGTGTGGGAAGATGAAGAGACTCGTGTCTCCCTGCCAGAGCCTTTGGGAGCAGAGATGGCTCCTGGTGCTGTTGTCTGCCTGCCTTGTTCCCTTTGTGCCTGCGCAGGTGCTGTGTTTAACCAGCCTGTGGGCAGCTGCTGGGGAGACTGTTTATGGCTCGCGACTCCTTTTTCATTCCATGAAAGCTCATTTTCTGCCTGAGGAAAGCTTTTCTCCACCAGCCCTGATCCTCGCCTGGCTCTGAAGAGGGGGAGATGTGCCACATAATGGCAGCAAGGGGGATTAGAGAAGCCTGGGAGTGGAGGAAGAGGAGGAGGAGGGGGCAGAAAGTGGTAGGGGGCTGTGCACACTTCACACACAAGCAGATGTTCTTTTAACCCAAGCATCATTTAACCACAATGCTTTAATTTTTCTACCACTGACACCTAATCCGGGGCTACCTCACCCCCTCACTCTATCATGGGTCCCCTGTTCCCAAGGCAGTGGGATGGGGGTGAAAATGAAGCCACACAAGTACTGGTGGTTGTGCCCTGCAGGAAGGGGGAGCACAGCCATCCTTCTGTTCATCTGCTGCCTGGGAGTGTGTACAGCAGCAGAGGATGGAGTGGGGTAACCATGTCAAGTGTGTCCAGCTGTGGGAGGAAGAAGTGGGCAGCCAGGAACAGCACCAGCTCCATCCCCGAGAGTAATCTCTTTTCCTTGTTTTCCCAGACCTACATCTTCACTGATGAAGAAGATGGTGCCTTGAAAAGGAGAATGGGTAATGACCTGTCCTATGACATCACCTTTCTACTCTGCCTTCAGCCACTGAACTGCTCTGGCCTTGAGAGGGGGTCTGGTGTGAGGGCTGGCTGTCCTGCACCAGCACTGCCCATTGAAATGTGCCCCTTGCCATATCCTGTGGTGGTGATGGTTTGGTGTAGCTGGCTTACCCCAGGGCGTGCAGCCGACTGGAGGCAGGGTGCTGGCTGCTTTAAAGCATCCATCCATCCATCCATCCATCCATCCATCCATCCATCCATCCATCCATCCAGCACATGACAGAGCCCCTCAGTCTCTGCATTGTGGTTGGCAGTGGGCAGGGTGGAAGTGTGGATGGCAGGTGTCCTAGTCTTGGCCAAGTTGCTTGGCTCTGTCCATGTTTCATCTCCTGGTAGGGGGAGGAGTGGAACCCGTGTCTCCATGGGCTTGGATGCCTTTTGGGGGGGCCATGAGGAGACTGTCTGTGAACAAACCCCTTCCCTCCTGCCCTCCTTCCCTCCTGCCTCCCTGTGACTGTGCAAAGCAGGCTGGCTCTGAGCTTTCCCTCCTCTGGCAGGTGGCCACGTGATCTTCACCAACTGCTCTGCCGAGCACAGCCACCTGGCCCTGTCCTGCAAGATGGCTGCAGAGTTCGATGCCTTCCTGGCCAGCGGCCTGAGGTGAGGCAGGGCTGCCCTGGGGACCCTTGAGAGCAAGAGGCACCCTCCTCACTGCAAACTTCTTGTGTCTTCCTGTCTGCCCCAGCTGGTTTTGCCACTTGGATGATGACAACTACCTGAACCCTCGGGCGCTCCTGAAGCTCTTGTCCTCCTACGCGGCGACGTGGGATGTGTACCTGGGCAAACCCAGCCTGAACCGACCCATCAGGGCCTCCGAAACGCTGCCAAACAACCAGACGGTACAGCCTGTGCTGGTGTGGGGGCAGTGGGCTGTTTTGGTGCTCTGGCTCACATTTGTTGTGGTTTAACCCCAGCCAGAAGCCAAACCCCACACAGCCGCTCGCTCACTCTCCCACCAGAGGGAGTGGGGAGAGAATTGAAAGGGCAGAAGGTAGAAAACTTGTGGGTTGAGATAAACAGGGAAAGCAAAAGCCGTGTACACAAGCAAAGTAAAACAAGGAATTAAATCACTGCTTCCCATGGGCAGGCAGGTGTTCAGCCACCCCCAGGGCCCCATCATGCATCGTGGTGACTTGGGAGGACAAACAGCATCACTCCAAATGTCCCTCCCTTTCCTCCTTCTTCCCACACTTTATGTACTAAGCGTGGTGTCATATGGGCTGGAAAATCCCTTTGGTCAGTTGGGATCACCTGTCCTGGCAATGTCTCCCCACAACCACCCTTGCACCCCCAGTTTCCTCACCAGTGTGGCAGTATGAAAAGCAGAAAAGGCCTTGGCTGTTGTGTAAACCCTGCTTAGCAATAACAAAAACATCTCTGTATTGTCAACACTGTATTCAGCACAAATCCAAAACACAGCCCCACACCAGCCACTGTGAAAAAAGTTAACTCTACCCGGCCAAAACCAGCACAGTATTGCAGGGAGAGACAGGTCCCAGGAGCAATGGCAACAACTGAAAACTTGCCATCTTGTCTAAACGTGGCTGTAGGTGTTGACTAAATTTGATCATCCAAGGGGCAGAGTCCCACATTGCTGCTCTGACAGGACAAAAGCCTGCCCTAGGCACCCCACCTGTTGCTGCCAGCAGTAGCAACTGGCTGTTCCAGTTATGAGGAAGTGAAAATCCACACTGTACTTCTAGCAAGTCCTTCCTCTGGGCAGGAGTCAGGGAGCTGGGGTGAGAATAAGGCTATGTTTGTCCTGACATCAAAGCTGGGTTTCCAGCATTCCCACCTCTGGAATGGTATTGTCTGAGCCCCTGCTGTTGATTTTCTCTGGTGTTTCTCTCCAGAAATCCGTGCGCTTCTGGTTTGCCACGGGAGGGGCTGGGTTCTGCATCAGCCACAAGCTGGCAAGGAAGATGGTGCCCTGGGCCAGGTGAGCTGGGGAGTGTGGGAGCCTTTGGGGATGAGCAACATGGCTGCACATTAATTCCTGGCAGTGTCAGACCTGGATTTGTGCATGTGGTGTTTGCAGAGGCGCAGAATGCCACGTGCTGCATGGCTGCGAGATGTGAGACTGGAGGAAGGATGTAGTGGGTGGGTCTGCCAACTGACTGAAAACTGGCAAGAGCAGGCACATCAGTAAACATGGTCACAGGATGATGTACTCCTCTCTCCCCATCTCCTTTAGGCTCTTGGTTACTCCCCACACTGCTTCCAATCCCTTTCAGCTTTGTGTGACTCTTTTCCCATCTGCCTATCTCATCTCCCCTTCATTTGCCTCTTTCCAGCTTTCTGTACCTCCCTCCTGAGCTAATGTTCTGTTCCCTCACTCCAAACCCTTTTTGGCTTCTCAGGTGTCCACTGTCATTTCCTCAGCTTGATGCATGGAGAACAGAGGTAGGTCCCAAGGTCATGTTATCCCAGCCTAGAACAAGATGATGCCCTAGGTTATACCACAAGCCTGTACCTTGGTAGGCATTGGCTGTGCCTTAACCAGCCTTAACCAGATCTGAGCACAACCAGAAGGGCAGAACTGATCCACACCAGGTGGCTGCTTTAGCCAAATCCCATGATAGGTATTTTATGGTAGACCCAGTCAAGAGGATGATCTGTGATCTAGGGTGAAGTGAAAGTGGCACAGATAGACAATGCCTAACCTGGCATAAAGTCTGCCACTTCTGTTTTTAAAATGCTTAAAACACATTTCACTTTGCTGGGGGTTGTTGTAGTAGACAGCACTTCATACTGTGTAAATAATTACAATTCCAGAAGCCTTAAAATTTGGTTTAGCCTGTCATCAAAAGGTGTCCAAGTGTGTGGTGTTAGATTACGGTAGGTGGCTTATCCAAGCTTCCTGTCCTGTTTTTACATCCCCCTGGACCTGGCCATGTGCTCCCACTGTTTCTCTTGTGGTGGCTTGTCTGACCCGCCAGGGGCTCAATGCACTTCACCAAACATGTGGAGAAGTGACTCAGTGAAGTCTGTCAGCTCTCTACATCAACTTACCAAGGACCTGGATTATGTATCAGGGTCAGCATGGCTGGGAATGGTTGGGAAAGAGCAAGCCCGTTCCCGAGTATGTCCAGGTGGAACTCAGGGATTTCTTGCCTAGTTATAGGATTTACTCTGGTTTTCAGTAATCTCCTGCCCAAGTGGATGCCTACATCTCCCTCTACCCTTTTCCTAACCCATGCAGCCCTACTCTCTTCCAGTGGCAGGAACTTCCTGAGCACGTCCGAGCTGATCCGCCTGCCGGATGACTGCACCGTGGGTTACATCATCGAGTGCAAGGTCGGTGGGCAGCTGATTCCCAATGCACTCTTCCACTCCCACCTGGAGAACCTGCAGCTCATCCCCACCTCTCAGCTCATGCAGCAGGTGAGGAGGGGAAAGGAAGCAAGAGGGAGGCGTGTGAGGAAGGAGAAGTGGAGGGGAGCTTACAGGCACGTTGTTCTGCTGATGGCACTGATGTGCACTGAATCAATCATCTGCTCTTCTGGGGAGGCTTTCCTGACAAGTGCTTCTTGGAAATAAGGAGCAGATGTTGCCTCCAGCACAGTTGCCAGTCACAGTGCCCTGGGATCAGTGGTGGGGAGCACATGTATGGGGAGTGATGGGAGGATTGAGGGCATCCCTGGGAGAATGTGGCACAAGGACAAGCAGAAATGATGATTGATTGGGAAAGGGCCTTTGACATGGCACTCTGTCTGCCTTGCAAAGGGCTAGCGGGCAAAGGACTAGTAGGGTGGACCATCATGGGAAGGAAGACAGGAGAGAGGTGGAAGGCAAAGGCTAAGCCAGCAGAGAAAGAACTAGAATGGGAATTTTTGACATCCACAGCAAATTCCTTGCTCCTGAACTCATCTCATTCTCTCTACTCCTTTCTGACCACTACTTTGTAGGTCACCCTCAGCTATGGTGTGTTTGAGAACAAACTCAATGTCATTGAGCTCGGCGGCCCCTTCTCACCCCAGGAGGATCCCTCAAGGTGTGGGGCATGAGTGCTCTGGGTGCTGCTGCTGTGTGAGCCCTCAGAGAACAGGCTGGGAGGGGGAGGCAGCCCAACAGGCTAGAGGGAGGGACAGGAACCTTACAGTCACATGGCTTATTGGGTGAGGGGCACCCCAGCATTAAGCTGTTTGGCAATGCTTGTAAACGTTGCAAATCTTTTTGGGTGAGTGGGAAGAAATGAAGCATTCAAAACATTTTATTTAGACAATGCCTAAGCCAAAAGTATTGCTGTTTATTTCCCATTTTGAGACTGAACAAGCTAACCTTTTACCTTAGGGACAGGAACAGAAATGTTCTTTTAAACTCAGGAAAGGAAATTCTGCTTGTTTTTTCATTTTATACTTTGCTGAGAAAACTGAAGGAAAAAAAGAAAAAGGTTCACTTCAGGCTGACTGCAAACAAAACTGTTCTTTGATTTACCTTCTCCTCTTTGAGTGAACAAACCTAAAGTTGTTATTTGCAGAGCATGAGTAGGAAGATCCTGGCTGGAGATAGGAGGGGTGGGAATCAGCTAGGTGATTAAAGAGCATCAGCAGAACCATGTAGCAGGGGCTGATGCAGTGCCCATCTCCCTGCCTGTGATCAGGGTGAACTGTGGGCTTGGGCTCCATGGGCTAGAGCTGGATTTGGGTATCAGAGGGAGGCTTTGCTGAGAAAAGACATCTTGGGGTGAACAACCAGTCCTGAGCTCTGTGGTGCAGGGTGTGCACCTGGTGTGGAACACAGCATGAGGGAGAGGTCTTCCATCTTCTAGCTGTGTGCTGGTGTTAAAACTGTCCTCTGACCTTACTTTGCCTTCTCCCCAGCAGGTTTCGATCACTCCACTGCCACCTCTATCCCGACACCCCCTGGTGCCTGCAGGCTGTTGGCTGGTGAAGCCTGAGCCCCAGCTGCAGCGGATCCAGGTGACTCCTGTTCACCTGCAGGGAGTGGGACACTGAAGAAGCTTGGTGCTCCCAGTTCCACCTTCACTCTGGTGGTCTTGGTGCTCTGTGATGGCTTTCTTGGTCCTCGCTCAGTACTGGTGACACAGGACAAGAGACAAGGTCTGATCCAAAGATGGATAAGATTGGCTGGACACACGAATGAGCTTCTCATCTGAGCTGGGATACGTGCAAGGGACGGGAGCAGTATGCCTTCTGAGCAGATCAAGGATCAGGCACTGACTGCTGGGCATCTGGGTAGAGATGAGGACTTGCTGCTGCTGCTCTGTGCCCTGGCTGCATCTTGCTAGACTAGAGGAGCCCTGTGTGTGCATACCTGGTGCCCAGCTCCTGGTGGGTGGCAGCGTGTCGTGGCTCCAGGCTCTCTGAGCAGGGCCTCTTCCTCCATATTGCTGCTTTCCCTACTGCCCACACTTCTCAGCTACACACCTGCTGAGTCTCTGCATAGTCAAAGTCTGTAGAAATGGGAAATGTGACCATTTTTGGGCTGAATGAATCCTGGAAAAGCATAGTCCTTGCTCAACAGAGAGGTTAGATGGGCAGGAAGTGCAAAGAATCAGGAATCCCCTGCTCTGCTGGGACAAAAGAGAGGGCATGGAGTAAGGAGCCAGGGGGAAACTGAGTGAGATGGGGATGGTTCCCACATTGAATGTTGAAGGTTTGATCTTGTATGGTGCTGCATTATTCCTCTCCTTTTACCTTCTTGATGTGGGGTCAGGATAATCTCTTGCTCTAATTACCAACCTGTCGTCTGAGATTAGAGTCCAGCTCCTATCTGTGAGAAGAGACATAAAGGATTAGAGCTGGCTGAAAGAGAGGAGGAGGGAAGAGATGGAGAAGGAGCGCTCAGGAGCGGATTAGAGGTTACAGCTTTATAATCTCTTCTGTGCCCAACCAAAAAAATTAAGTCATGAAGGAATGGAAACAGCAAGGCAAAGAGCTTTTTATCTCTGTGGGGCTTCCCTCCAGATGCCAATAGCAGCCTTCTGCCTTGCTGCTCTCCCTGCTGAGCGTAACAGGGGGAAGGAGTGGACCCAAGTAGGTTACAGGCTTTCTGGCATGTGTGTGAAGGGTCCTTTTCTCTATATGGTGCCCAGTGTGAAAGCTGGGCAATGGTCCTTGCTGGAGAATGAACTTTGGCATCATTTGGTCCTTGTACACACAGTGAAGTGGCTGGGGGAGGGTTTTGCAGGGAAACCTGGAAGGCAGAGAGGCTGTTTTAAATGGCAGGTGGTGCCACAAACAGGTATTTTTCTTTAAAGAGTATTTCAAAACAGACTGCTGGGATCTGTGAGAGATCCTGTAATCTCCAGATGAAAGGACAAATGCCCTTTCTCTAAAGAGCTGCTCAGCTTTGATGCTGCTGTTGTGACTAAGCCTGCTGCTGGTGGGCTGGAAGAGCCAAAGGCGACTGTCACTGTGGCTTTGCCGTTTTGAAAACTGGCCACTCTGTCACCTCCTTCCACCCCCAAGCACCAGCATCTCCTACACAGTGCACACAAAGTTTAAAGGAAAGGCGTCAGAAAGACCTTCCACCTCTGTGAAGGGGGATCTGGAAAGGAACGAGCACTTTAATTTCTGGGGAAAACAGGAAGCAGGAGCCTGCAGAGCTGTTTTCCAGCCTGGTCATTCTTACTGGCATTTAGTCAGCTTGTGTAGTAGCACACAGCCTTGCTCTCTTCTGTTGCACAGCAGGCCTTTGAAGCAGAAGTTCGTCCTGAGCAGGCACAGGAGCGAGCTGATGCCAGTGACCATTCCTTGAGCTGTGGAAAGCCCTTGGCTCACACGGCTGAGCCGGCCAAGAATCCACGTGGCACAAAACAGAGACACAGCTATTGGAAGAGGGATGCAGCACCAAGAAGTCCTGCCCCACAGGACTAATGGTTGGGTTTGCACACAACCAGAAGATGAAATACGGCTTTGTGAGAAGAAATGAGTCTTCAACAGAAACCTGCGCTACTTGGATGTATCATTTTTCCCCATTCAGATTTTCAGCTGATGTTAATAGAGACTTTGAGTTAAAAGCTGGCTGTAGATGTCCTGGTGACAATCAGAGCAAAATGTGATTCATGTGAGGAAACTGGTACAGCAGCTTCACTTCCCTGGCATAAAAGCAAAGCAGAGAAACTGAAAGCTTGCTTTGGATCCTGGCTTCAGCTGGTCTGAATTGACCTGGTGCCTTTTGCATGGCTGAAGATCAGGTGTTTAATGGGTTGAATCCTTGAGTGGCTGCATGGGGACCCGTTTAAGACTGGGTTTTGTTGCTGGAGCAGTTAAGTGCTACTTTTGTGGAAAATGTCTTGTCTCATAAGGAAACAGAACAGATGAGAAGATGTCTGGGGCAGGGCATCTCTTGGGCCATAGAGAAATGAACGACAGAAAAGTCCTGCTATGCCTGTGACGACAATACGCTGGAAAGAAAATAGCTTCTGAGTCGACAAAAGAAACCAGGTTTTCTCTAAGAACAGAGAGACAGCTTAATGGGACGTTCACCACATGAAATCTGATCAATGTTAAAACATGAGTTAAAATTAGTTTCAGGAACGGTTCCTGCCCCTGGGGCTTGCTGTCAGATATTGTGGTTTTACAGTCTCATTTTCCTAGTTTATTAAAATGTTTAGCTGCTTGGGAAAATGAGAAACAATCTCATCTGAAACTTTTCAGGGGGCTGTCTTTTTTTATTCTCTTTCTCTTGATGTAACAAAGATTTTGGGAAGGTTCTTCTGGGTCTATTAAATTTGTATTTCTTTTTTTTTTTTAATATCTCTACCTTTCTGACCTTTCTGTAGCTCACACTTCCTTTTCTCATTGCAAGGGAAAAAAAAAAACCCTCTCCCAAGAACCAAAAGGAATGGAGACATGGTCTTCATATTTTACTGGGAAAAATGGGGTCAAAGTCAAGGGTGTTGGCACGACCCTGCTGTTGTACAACATTAAGTGTAGTTCAAGGTTTCAAGTACAGACACCTCTGCCTGCCCAACACCATAGCAACCAACACTATTAATGATGTTTAAACTGTATACTGAAAATTCAGAAAAAGGAGGAGGAGGGGGAAAAAAAAGCAGTTACAGTATTTGAAATGTAAAATATTAAGTAAGGCTTTCATGTTAACAATATCTTTTCTTCACTTTCCCCTTAGCGTGAAGAATTTTTATAAGAAAAGCCCTATTTGACAGTGCAAAAAAAATGCTAATGACTATCCTTTCTTTAGGGGAAAAGAAGTTAGCTGAAATAGGTGGGGAAATGCAGTTGTTGCTAAAGACTTGAAGGGGAGAGAGAAGAATAGCAACACTAGACAATGGTTCTGTCTCTGGTGCCAACTCCTCTTAACAGCTCTGCTGCCAAAGAAAAACAGATTCCTGAGCCACTGTGGGATTTGCCCAACTTGTACCCAGACTGCAGCCTTCAGCTCTCTCCCCAGGCTTCTTGCTAAGGAAGCAGCCTTCAAAAGATGGGCAGTTTATCAGAGAGAAGTCAAAGGATGAGAAATAGGAATAGGAAGAAAGGAGATTGGAAGGAAAGAAACCACTGAGCGAGGCCTTAGAGGAGCATGGGAGTTTGAGCAGTGCTTTGAAAGTGCTGTTTGGGAGCTGCCCAGCAAGAGCAGGAGAGGGGGTGTTGCCTGGCCCTCCAGGTCTGGTTTTTTTTTTGTGATCAGGGCAACTGCAGCTCACCAATGCCACTGAGGATGCCAGTCTGTGAGATAGAGTCCACCTTGGAAGAGGTGAGATCAGTTTGGTTGGCCCTGAACCTCTTCTTTTTTTAATATCACTCCAGATAAGTCAGTGGCTTTTAATCAGTGTTACAGTCACTTGCTTACAACAGATTCAGCTTCTTAATTTACTTCTTCTGCCCTTGCTTACAATGCAGGCTTTTCAGACAGCCCAGAGTGGGATCAGCAGCTCTTGTAATTAATTAGTTAAATTTCTTTTGTCTTCAATCTCTGAAAAACCCGACTTGACAACCAGCTCTACACACTTCTGGGATGGATGCAGTTGGTGCCCGAGATGGAATCTCAGACTAACTGGAACTTTCTCCTCTGCCAAATAGTGCTCATCATGTGGCTCCACTGAAGAGGATGCAAATGTTGCCATAGACATAAGCAAGGCCAGGAAGAAGAGCAGCATCATAAATATTAAAGTAACTGTGCCTCTTCTCACCAGCTGGTGCAGGAATTTTTCCTGTAGACTTTCTGCCTAAATACCTGGGAGGTTAAAGGAGTGCAGAACTGAGCTGTTGTTGCTCAGATGGCATTGCCTCTTAAGGCTGTTCCTTGACAGCCTGAGATTATTTTCCCTTCCTGTTTGATCCAGCTTGGACTCCAAGAAAGCTGGGAACTTATCTCTCTCCCTGTTTGAACTGTAAGTGATTAATTACAGACCCCGAGAATGGGCTCCTTGCCTATCTCTTTTGTTTAAATTGCCTTCCAGGATTTTGCAAAGCTAAGGAGCCTCTTCTGACTGTACAGCTGACTGTGCCTCGGTTAAGCCGCTCTTGGTTTTCTTGGGAGCTGCATCTGATCCACAGTGAACTTTAAGAACAAATTAAACAGGATTTGCTGGCCCTGACCCTTCTGCCACTGCTTGAAAACAAGACAGTGTTGATTTTAGCAGTGTAGGAAGAAGAAGTGCCATGAAACAGGGCGTTTGGATGGGGAGAGATGCTGCTATTCTGAAACCCCATCCCACCCCCAGAAGTGGGGCACAGAGACAACCCGCAGCTGGTGCCTTTGGCCACGTTGTATCAGATGGAGGATAGGCTATGAAATATCCAGCAATTGCACTGCCAAAGAATCCAGCAGCCCTGGTTCTGAGCCAAGGCAAGCTTGGACTTTGTGCTGGACAGGGTGCCTACTCTGAATTACTTACAAGCAGGGACAGGGTGAGGAAGGAGGAAAGGGCTTACAGGATGGATGAGGCAGTATTGTTATGTCTAAGCAGGGAGAAGAAGATGCTTTTTGGGCCAGGGAGGGGCAGAGTTCAGGAGCAGAGTTTCCTTTCCACCCAGAAATAGCATGAAGATCTGAAAGAGTTTTGGTATAAGAAACATGTGAAGGGAGAAGTGAGGGATGAAGCAAGTGGTTTGGATAAGAGAAAGAACCAGAGGAAAAAAACCTACATCCTCTTCATGGCTGTGCTGGCAAATAATGAATGGTGGTCTGATGACCAGTACCATGGGGCTTAGGGGTTCAAAAAAAAGAGGGGAAAGCCAGAAGGAAAAAGGTAAGGACTGTCTTCCCCTCTCCACACACTCGTTGCTGGCTGGTGGTTTCTCACTCATGGCTCTCCCAGTAGCACAGGAGGAGTTGTGGGGCTGGCAAAGCTTCTGCTCTGTGCTCTGTCTCCTGCCTGAGCATACCCCACGTAACTCAGCTTCCATGAGCACTGGGAGAATAAGCAGGCTGGGGCAAAGAGCAGGATGGGTGTGCTGACAAGAGCCTGCCCCTTCCACCCTGCCCCACCTTTCCCACATCACCATCAGTTTTGGTTGGAGTGAGGCTGACTGTAGAAGCTGGCCAAGCTCTCTGCTTGCCACGGTGTTTTTTTCTGCAGGGGAGAAGCTCCTCTCTGGGCTCTCTGACAAGCTTGTTTCCCAAAGGCATGGTGTAGGGTGCAGACAGAGTCTTGCTGCAGCTGGCAGGGAGAGCAGGCCCCCCCCACACCCTCTTCTTTCTCCCTGCCATTCAGCTGTATTGGACGGTGTCTGTTTTTAGCAAAAGTCGCAGATTCAACAGCTGAGCTGATTTTCCAAAGGGACATATAAAACAAACAGCCTGCCATCTGCTCTATTGTCCTGGAATAGCGGCTTGGAGAGTGGGGGAGAGGGAAGGAGGGGAATGAGAGGAATGAGAAGGGGACTGGGGGGAAGAGGGTGGGAAGGAGTGGGAGCAGATGAGAGGAAAAGGCAGAAACAGGAGGCAGGGAGGTCATGGCAGAGAGGGGAGGCTGAAGGGAGAGAGAGAAAGAAGGACACAAACAGAAAGGAAAGCTGTGTGGAAGTGGGGATTTGTTGTGGGGAGAGGACCAGAGGCAGGCATGGGGGCAAACAGGGCTTGCTTGGGATCACCCTGGCTGGATTCCTCAGCCCTGTGAGCCACAGAGGCAGGCAGTTTGAGCACCAGTACTTGCTGAGCCAGAGCCTGACTGCAAAAGAAACAAACTGGACATGGTGGCCTGGATAATCACTCCTCTTCCACCCACTCAGCCCTGCCTGCTGCACACCCCCACCTCTGCGCTGACTTTTATTGAGTGCCGCAGGGCAGGGATTGAACTCCAGGTTTGGCAGCAGAGTAAATAACAGCAACATTGGTCTCTCTGGCCTGGGAGGGAGGAGGGCTGGTTTTAATCAAAGGTAAATAACAGTCTGTATTGTCTGAACCTTAATCCAATTTCCTAGAACTGGAGAATAATGTTCCAACTTAAATGTGTGGCACTAGCCCACCAGAGAGGGATGGCTACTCAGCCAGCAAGCTACTGGGCACAGGACAGCCAAGGAGAGCAGAGCTGGGGGAGATGCCACAAGGCAGGTAATTCATCCTAGCTAACCTGGGACTGGGCTGTTCTGTTTCTTCCTGGTTTATTTTCCTGGCTTCAGTCATTCCAAAAGATAGGGCTGGCTTGCTGACAGGCAGCACATCTTCATGTAATGTGGGCCCAGTTGATTAAAAGCTCCCTGATTTGCTTGGTTCACAGGAGAGTTAGGACCAAGCTGATGCCCTGCATCTGCATCCCTGGAGGTCATTTTGCCTCTTATGGTGACCTGGAGAAAGGTGCCTATAGGGTCATGCTTGCTGTTACATGGACATGGCACGAATCATGATTGTGCCATATCAAGTTCCTGCTACACATGACATATAAGATTCCAGTGTTGGAAAACAGTGTTAGTGTTGTTGTTAGTTTGGTAGGACAACCATCTGTGTGACTGGAAACTGCACTCTGACTTGGTCAGATATTAGAATCACAGAGAGTTAGAGAGGTGCTGTTATTCAGCTATCAGTGGGTTATCTAATCCTACAGCAGGGCCAGCCACTTTATACCCCTTCCCTCAGATGTTTGTCCAACTGGCTCTTAAAACACATTGTTCTGGTCCAGACCATCAGTGCTGGAATTGAAAACCCAGTTTCTGACAGTAAAGCACTGATACCTGGTTGATTTTGAAAAGATGGGTTTGTTCTGCAGGGCTGTGCCAACACCATTTGTCGATGCCCATTGAGCAGCTCTGTCAGGGTCCTGGGCACTGCTTTCTCCTCTGTGGGGCAGCTGATTTGCAATTCTCTGGAACAAAAGTGGCCTGGTGAGGCCAGGACGTGTTTGGGAAGTGGCAGAGACACATCCTAGAGCTGAGGGCAGAGGAGGCCAAGCTCCATTCCAGCCCTTTCATCTTTCGAGATGGCTTGGCAGTCCACAGTCACAGCTGAAACTGCTGTGTGGACAGAGCAGCTGTCCACCTGTGGGTGGACCCCACGGTTTTAAGACCTCTTTTCAGAGTAAGCCTTTTGTAAGCATTGAGGCCATGGAGCGAAACCTCCCCGCCAAAAGCTCCCTGGTGGCAAACATGGCCCAACACACACCGTGCTTTCATGACTGCCAATTCCTGGTTGTATAATCTGGGCAGATCAGGGGCAGGTGGGATAGCTGTGAGTTCATCCTCCCATCTCTATCTCTGACAGCCTGGGATCCAGCAGCAAAAGAGACACAGGGCACCCAGACACATCCAAGGCAGCACAGGCTAGTTCAAGGAGGAGTGAGGGGTGTCCTTCACGGAGGGGATGTCCAATCCATACAATGACCTTTCCAGACAGGTCAGAAGTGCAGCTCCAGAGGTGCCTTGTGCTCATTCACTTCACATGCACATACACTTTACTGCTGGTCATCCAGTCCTGCCCTGAGAAAGCCCAGCCCCACTGCTGAAAACACAGAGAGGAGAGAGGAATGGGGAAAATATATTTTATTTGTAGCTGACTGTGTGTTTCTTTCCCCGCTGCCCAGCTGGCTCCGGGAAGCACACTGCTTTTGTCTGCCTGCAGTCCCCAGGGTGGCCCCAGCCCTCCGGGACGGGAAGGGGCTGGAGGAGGAGAGCGGGCCGGTCTGGAGGCGGCAGGCTCTGGTCAGCACCCTGGACAGGGACGGACCCGCCGCCCCTGCTCGTCCTTGCCTTCCTCTGCCTTGCCTCGTCTTGCTTTCTTTTCCTTGCCTTGCCTTCCTGTCGTCTTGGTCCAGGCTGGTGGGCAGCCTGGGATGGGCAGCCTGGGGTGGGCAGCCTGGAATGGACACCCTGGGATGGGCAGCCTGGGATGGGCAGCCTGGGGTGGGCAGCCTGGAATGGACAGCCTGGGATGGGCAGCCTGGAATGGACAGCCTGGAATGGACACCCTGGGATGGGCAGCCTGGAATGGACAGCCTGGAATGGACAGCCTGGAATGGACACCCTGGGATGGGCAGCCAGGGGTGGGCAGCCTGGAATGGACAGCCTGGAATGGACAGCCTCCTGGTGTGGCACGACCCTGCTTTGCCTTGCAACCTGCACCAGCACATTTTTTCTCTTATTTAAGAGCAAATAGTGCTGTGGCTGTGTGCGCAGCTGCTCTGAAGCTGTGGCTTAGATCTGGGTTATTTTTGCAGATAAATCCTCTTTTCTATCAGATTTGACATCAGGCAATCTCTCCAGATCCCTCCCTTTCCCCCTGTCTGACTCCCCCCTTCTCTTCTATGCCCTGTGTTCTCTTTCCTTGCATCTGTGCTCTCCCCTCTATGTGGCTCCCTCCCCTTTTCTTTCCCTATAGCCAGGTTTCTGTGAATATCATTTTATCTTCTCACTTTCTTCTGCTGTGCATCTCCACACTGCTCTTTGTGCTTTCCCTGCCCTCAAATGTGTGCATTTTTCTGCTTTCCTTTTTATATCTCTTTTTCTCATTCGCTCTCCTGGTTGTTTCTCTGTGGTTCTTTCCACAGTGCTGTGAGTTTCTCTGAGAGCCCTCTGTGCCCTGGAGTGCAAAACACCTGGAGTGTTCTTATTTTTTTGGAACCCTGGTACGGCTGATGGAGCTTGGCATCCTCAGCAGGGGAGTTAACTATTTCACACACTGCCCTGTGCCTTCCACGTGATCTAAGGAGGAACTTCCAGCGTGGTGAAGGCAGGAAGCATTCACAGAAAAGGAATTAAAACAGTCTGGCAGACAGTGGGAGTCACTGACTAATGGATGGGTAGATTGGCTAGAGTTCTGATAAAAAAAAAAAAAAAAATTCCTGTATCTCAGAAGAATTCTAGTTTTTGTTTCTCACGTGGTCTGTGCCAACACAGAACAACCAGGCTGGGAATGGGGCAGAAGGCCATAGAGACATTGAGGAAAAGAAGCTTGCAGAGCTTTGTAGTCAGGGCTTGTTCCAGGACTTCAGTGTGGATTTCTATCTCTCAGCTCTTCTCCTGAGAGTCTAGTTTTGATGGCACAGGAATCATCACAGGCTTCTTCCCCCCGGGAGCTTTGCAAACCCTGAGATGCCCCTGAAGCTGTTCCCCAGCTCTGCTGCAGGACAACAGGAGAGGGTATTGACTTACTTGGTAGGAGCTGGTACCTGGTGGGTGAGAAAACAGGCTGAAGGCTTCTGTGCTACTTGGAAGTGATCCAGCGTGGGATAATGGGATCTCAGTTTCAGTAGCAGAAAATCATTTTCATTTAGAGAAGGCCAGGGAGCTCCCAGTCTGACACCACTTTGGTTGGGATTTAGCCAGGGGATCATGGAGAATGGGATCCATGCCAATATCTTATGGATCTGAATTTGTCTGGTGAGGAGAAAGAAAGGAGGTCTTGGCTGCCTGGTTTTGGTGCTTTTTTTAAAATGAGAACCCTTGTGGCAGTGACAGGCCCATCCAGTGACAGATAAATGGACTGCAGATGGAGATTGAGTCGACGGGTCTGGAAAAATAGCAGTTATGTTCCACCTTGCTTGCTCAACAAGCCATGTCATGGCATCCAAAAGAGCTCACAAAGTGTTTGGAAGAGGTGGTGGATTTTCTGTCAAGTTGTAGTTGTCCTCTGTAAAGTGACATTTACATTTTTACCAGGCAAAGTAGTTTTTCTGCCCTGCAATCCTTCCAGCACTTTGGGTTAATAGGAGCAGAGGTTGGCTCCTCATTGTCTGTGGCTCGACATTTAGATGACTATCAGACAGGGAGAGAGAGCAGTGGCTTCAGCACTGCTTAATAAAAAGCTGAGGGAAAGGGAAGTTTTTACTTCACCTTGGATGCTGTCAGCTTATTTTTTACATTGCTCTAATGAAGGCCAGGAAAGAATGGTACCCACTCAAACTCCTTCCCTGGCAGAGAGCTGCCATGCATGCCATTTCCACACCACAAGCAGTCCCAGTGAGGGTGGCAAGTCTTCCTCTTGGTCCCATGATGAAGTCTTTTGATGTACTGCATATCTAAGCAATTTGAATGTTTTCTTCCAGTGCAGGATGCAGCACTGCACCCCTTGATGAGGCTGCAGGACACCTTTTTTTTCTTCATTAAAAAACCGTCCTTCTACTGCATATGATTTTTAAAATTATTTTTTTGCTATCACTTTCTGTAATATTTATAAAGGGCAGTTCCTGATGGAGGTGCATGCAGGGCTCAGCTGCCTACCCATGACATGTGGGAGGAAATTTCTCCTCAGGGATTCTCCTCCAGGGCTCCTCTGGGACTCCTCTCTGCTCTGTCAGGCCTGCTCATACTGGCATGTTCAGCACCTCGCTGCATCTCTCCCTCAGGGGCCCCCAAATTCCTCAACAACCTCAACCCCCAGACCCAAACTCAAGTCATCTCCCTGGATAACCGGTCTCCATTACCTCTTTCCAACTAAAAATTGCCCTGAATAGTAACTCTAGACCTGGTATTCAGCATTTCTGCAGCACTGGAGCTAGGAAGGAGCCTGAGAAGAGCACTGCTAATTAGCTCACCTCCTATCTGTCAGGTCAGTGTGATCCCTGCTTGAATGGCTTATGTGCTGAAGCACCCAGTGACCAGCTCCACAGAGGGACCTGAGCTCCTTGGATTGTCATCTCACTCTCTCTTTTTCTCCACTCCTGAGAGCAATTGGATGTCACCTTTTCAGTTCCAGAGCCCAGAGACAGCGTGTTTTCTGCTGGTGTAAATCAGCATTGATCCACAGGGACTTCAGACCCCCACTCTGCATCCTCAGTCTTGGGGGCTTTCTTAGCATAGCTCAGGAATCCACGGGTGGGTCCAAATCCAGGTGTCCTGGGTCCAGGCAGAATGACTCCAGTCTTCCCTGCCAGTTTCACCGTGGAAGGTTGGCATAGTCAAAACACTGGCAGCTGTCTAGGGGAGCTCTGCAGGAAAATTTGGCATGAGGAATAAGAGAAATAAGATGCATGCACATCCCAGTGTGACAGAAGATCCCAACCACCTGGAACAGGTAAATGCTCGGGATGTTTTGCTCCAGCTCTGCGGAGACTCATTCACAGGGTCAACCATTTGAACGGCACCAAGCCTGAAGGGAGAGAGAGGACAACACACCCTTTCACCACAACTCTCATTTTTATCTTGCCTCTTGAGGCTAAGGAGGAGGAGATGGACGTTTCCTTCCACGGAATGGGGCACGTATCCCGCAGGTTGTCAGCCAGCAATTGCTCTCCTGCTTACCGAGTGCTACGGCGGCGACCGCCGCCGTAGCACTCGGTAAGCAGGAGAGCAATTGCTGGCTGACAACCCCCTCTGTCCCCACCTCCCCACCATGCTGGCTCCTCTGGGGCTCTGCCCAGCACTGGCAGGGCTCCGTGTTGCCCGTGGGCTGGCTCGCGTGGCTGCTGGGGCGGTGCCCGCCGTGGCAGGGCTGTCGGGGGCACTCCGAGAGCCAGCTTTCCATGGCTCCTGGGGGATGAGCAAGGCTTGGGCCGGCCAGATGGTCCGGAAAGGGGGCCAGCAGAGGGCACTCCGATACCACCGCTCACCCAGCAGCCCGAGCCCTCCCATGGGCAACGGGGCCGCCCCCCAAACCCTACAGCCCCTCGGGGCTCTGCCCTGACTGGGGGAGGCGATGATGGTGAAGTGCAGCAGCCTTGCAAGCCGTGTTTTCATCACTGCGGGAGGGGGAAGGAGAAAGTGGGTGGAGGATGCAAGGGAGAGATGTCCCAGGAGTCTCCCGTGCCTGTCTCTATCAGCTCACTCGGACACAGACATGGGTGAGAGATAGAGTACACACAGCCCGGGGTTTGCCCTGCCAAGGCAGTGGCATGGCTCTGGCACAGGGCAGCTGAGTGAAAGGGCAGCTGTCTTTCACTCCTTGGAGCCTCAGGCTCAATAGTAGGACCCATCAGTCCCCTTCCTTTCCCAGCTGCCTGTCCTGGTGAAGTCACTGTGGCAGACCAGCTCTGGGCACATCCCAGCCATCCTCACCTTGCAGACAGTGTCAGCAGCACAGAGTCACAAGTGGGAAATGGTCAAGGTTGGTCCTTTGGCAAATGACAGCATTGCCCTGAATGGAGAAGACAGGAGCCATTTCAGCACTGCTGCTCATGGCACAGGGTGGCCATGGCCATGGAGAGAAGCCCTGATGGGTTGAGACACCCTTGTGAGAGGTGCCTGGCAGCAGACTCTTTGGGGGAGAAGTGTTTTGCAGAGGCCACAGTGTAGCAAAACCTTTCAGGAGATCTGGCAAACCTCTCAGGAAGCCGAGGGTCACTGCAGTGAGCCCTCTCCTGTCTCCTCATCACCTGGAAGCAGCTCAAGGAGTGCCACATGCCAGTGCAGGAGGGATGGCTGGAGCTGTGCTCACAGCAGGAGTGACCAGTGGGATGCCCCACAGGCATCACTGGGCTGCAGCCACAAAGCCAGAGGTGCCTCAGTTGGCCTCCTGCTTCTGCCCAAGGTCTGGACACCTTCCCCTTCATTAAGTCAGTATGACAGCTACATGGGAAACTGGGATTCCCTGGAGTTCTGGAGGGGTGGGGGTCTCCCTGTCTCCTCTGCAGAGATGGCAGGAGCAAAGCACCTTCCTACGTGCTCTGAGAGCCTGAGTGCCTTGTGGTTTTGCTGCAATAAATGTGGAGCAGCTATAAATCTGGAGCAGCTGGCTTAAGTTCCTCCAGGGTTCAGAAGAAAATACATCCAGCCTGATGTGTTTTGTTTGCCCACTCACTGTGTTTCTAATTGGAATGTTTGTAGCTTGGAAAATTGCTCCTTAGACTACAGTACCCACAGTCCTTCACTGGCAGCTTGGCACAGCCTTTTCAGGCAAAGCAAGACCCAGATGTGAACTGGGGCTCTCCTTACCTGAGCCATGCAGGTGCCTGGAGGTCTTCAGTCAGCCTGGCTGACCAGCAGGTGCACATACTCACTGGTGAGATCAGTGAGAGAGAAATGTGCTGTGGCTCCCCACCTTCCCTCAGAGGCCATTTCCAGACCCTGATCCTAGCAAGAAGGGTCTTCTAAGTTTATTTCTCCTCCATTTCTGCACAACCCTGTCCAGATTTTTTTTCTAAATGAACCCTGAAGTCCAGTTTGAGAGAGCTCACAAGATAGAAACAACAAGCATAATGAACCATATTTAAAATGATTTTTTTTTCTGCCTTTGGAGTTTGGTTAATTTATAATCTATAAAAGTCTCTGCATAATTGTATCTTGATTAAAATGGTATAATTAGGTGCTCTGGATCTCTTTCCCCTTTCCCTAAGATTATTTCTGTCTAATTGCTTTAATCTGTGTTTTCATGCACCCACTAGAAAATCAAAGCATGCTCCCATGAGGATGCGGGTGAGAGTGAATAAAGCTGACGACTCATTAAGTGCAGCAGAGAGAGGAAACTGCATCTAAATCACCACTACATTAACGAGGTAAAATAAAAAAATCAAACTGAATAACTAGCAAAAAAAGGAGGACCAAAAAAAAGAACCCACAACAAAACAACCCGACACATATTTTACTATTAATTAAGAACATACTGAATAGAAAATTGTGTGTTGTTAAAACAAACTTCCTCCAGTGTTGAAGGAGAGCAAAAGGTCTGGCAATTTTAATTCTGCAAATCTGGAGATGTTTTGTGCAGGGAGCAGAATGCAGCCCTGCTAGGGACAGAATAAAGCTCACTGAGCAAAGGTTGGAAGATCCAGATAGGAAGGACATCAGTCCAATACAGCAGTTTAACAGCAGTGCCACAATTATTCTCAGTTGGAATGAGAGCTGGATTGGACTCCAGGGAGAAAGGTAATGACTGGCTGACTGCATTTCTGGGGAGGCTTGGCAAATCCCTCAAGAGCTGATGAAGTCAAGTCACTGTCCTGAGACCGGAACAGCTTTGCCTCTCCCTTCCAAGTGACTTTCTGTCTTTTTATCAATGGTGATCTGGTACAGACCTGCCAGCTAGCTCCAATAACCTACAAACAGGCCACTTATTTCCCTCTAAGTGAGATGTCAGGCAAACAAGATACTTTAAAAAATATTCTGGCTGTCTATATGATTTATTAACAAATGCTCTAGTCTCCTGAGAAGACCAAGGTAGTGCTGTCCTCTGGTCTCCTGTTGCAAGGGGGACTAACTGTGCTGTTTGCTATTTGGCTAGCTCAAGGGTAATTCCCACCTGTTGCAGTGCAGAGAGGCTGATTTGTGCCCCAGATGTGACAGGAGAACTTTGTCACCAAGCTGTGCTCAGCACTGTTTGCTTTCAGCAGTGCTGAGCAGCCCACACAGGGCACTGTGCTGGTGCAGCCACTCTCTTCTGGGACCTGGAGCTCTGCACTTTGTGGCACAGATGTGGTTGGTGATCCAGCTGCCCAAGACATGGGTGACTACAATAATTTCCTGCATGGCAGCTGACGGGATAAGACTGAAAAAGAAAGGAAGATCAGCTGCTTTCAGCCCTTGAGTTCAAGAAGAGCCTAATCTAATTAAGTGGAGACCACTATCAAATTACCAGCTCTCTTTTAACGTAGCCATTTTAAGTGGTTTGGTGTATTTATAGCAGGCGAGTTGGGGAGGGCTTTTCTCCCTTGAGGTTATATTTGTGTGTAAGGGAGAGATGTATAATGTTAAGACTTCTGCTTTGAATTACTTCTCATCCCTAGCCTAGAAAACATTTTGCTCAAGGTTTAAGATACTGAAATCTGATCCCAGCTAGTCTCTTCCTATGCCTGTGATTGGAATGTCTCTCTGGCCTGTTCCTGAAACTTGCTGCAAGCCAGCAGCCCAGAAGTTTGCTTTGGGGACTAAGCTTTCCTTAAAACAAGCTCCTGTGCATTTATCTTGGGTCAGTCGACAGCCTTGAAAGGGCGAGAGGAGGGGCAGGCTTGCTCTGGTCAGAAGTCAGCAGCCTTTTCCTGCTGAACTTTGACGGGAGTGGCACCAGTCATCAGAGAGTGAGTGGAAGGCTCTCGGCCCCACAGCCCAGCACGCTGCTGGTTGGTGGAGTGGCCCCAATTTGTCTTCCCCTGATTAGTGTCTCTGGCAGCCTGCAGCCCGCTCCCTGTAATTCCATCTCTGGGGGAGCTCCTGTGTGGCAGGATCTGTGTCAGATGATCCCCCAGGCTCAAAGGAGGGAGGAGATGGGAAATGCTCCTTAGGAGTTGTTTCCATGCATAACAACAGTAATAATCCTTAGCCTTTTATCTAAAGCTTTTACAAATGTTAATTCATTAACCTCTTTCAATCACCCTCTGAGGTGAGGATTGTTATCCACAGGATTGGACAGATGGGAGAAGCTGAGACTTGGAGTGCCCAGCCTGAGGCTGTGGGACAAGTCAGTCAGTGCCACCAGGTCCTCCTTTGCCCTCCAAAAACTTGTCTCTCCTCTCCTGATGAGGGGTGGGCTGGCTTCTACAGGTCACCCTGTCTCTGACAGGAGGAAACCTGGCTGGCAATGTTCCCTGTTTGCCTCTCAGGCTGCAGAAGAGCTTTTCAAGAGGAGGTGGCACACTGAGCCTTGTGCCTGTGTGTCACCGCAGACTGCCACCAAGGGAGGGCTTGACCTGCACCACACCTAGGCCATGGCACTGCCCTTCCTCCAGGTGCTGAGGCCCCCAGTGTGGTGTTCTGTGTCTGTCAGGTCACCTATATTATTGTAAGCAGAGAGGAAAAAGGAAGGAGGGGAGAGAGACATATAGAGAACAGGAACAAGGCAGAAGACTTAGAAGCAAGAGGACTTTTTGTCTCCTTCACCATCCCCATCTCCCTTCCAACTGGCATTTCTTCTGCTCTTAATGATGTGTCTCATTCTTGATGTGAAAGATTAAAAACCGAGAGATTAAAAGGCTACACAAAGTGGACAAGATGGACTTTGCTGCCTCCCTCCCTCTTGCTGGGACAGACCACTGGGAAGCCTCTCCTGCTTTTCCTGTCTTGACTCCCCTCCTTTCCCCGTCTTGACTCCCCTCCTTTCCCCTCCCACACCTTGATCTTTGCAGATCAAAAGGCTATTGCCTTCTGATGGTTTGAGCTGTGCTGGCCACCTTCAAGGCCACTCTGTGAATGCTTGCACAGGGGCAGGTGGAGAGGCAGGATATGTGTGAGCTTGGGGGAGCCCAATGACACAATGCTTTAGCTTGTCTGTCTGCAGGCATTTGTCCTCTGAGGAACACTCCTTCCCTAGGCAGTCTGTATTGCTGGAGAGCTCTGGAATAAGGCAGGAGAAAGCTCCAGGGTGTCCTGAATCCGTTGCAATGGAAGTACCATCCATTGTGATGTGAAGCCCCCTTGGGATGCAAGCGTGTGGGAAGAAGGCTGGAGCAAGCCAAACTGGTGTTGGGTTCCTGTGGCTACTCCTCTTGCAGAGCAGGTGCCAGCACAGGTGAGGGGCCTTCTGAGTAGATCTTCAGTTCTGACAAAGAGGTTTTTTCAGAAGCAAGTCTGATATAGCAGATATCTGCTCCTATTCACTCCTGAGATGTTGGGGGTGTGGAGAGGAACATTTGTTGCACTTTGGTTGTTCCCTCTGTTCTCTGCTCTTCTGTCTCCAGACTGCTTCAACAGTCAGTCTGACTTGAGCTGTCCCACTGTAGTTCCAGGTCAGAGCTGGAGAAACCCAGCACCTTTCTGCCCTTTGATTTTGTTGCTCCATCCTTGCTTGAGTTCACTGTTGCTCTTCTTGAGGGTGCAAGAACCAGGAGAGTTAGAACTGGCTTTCTCTGAGCAGCCACAGCCAGGAGAGGAAGAAGTCTGTTCCATGCCTAGAGGTGCTACTTCATTGCAGGAAAACCTTGTGTCTGTGCCATGCTCTGAGACCTCTTGGAGACAGCAGGGTACAGCTCTTGCCCCCTCCTCTACATCCACAGCTATAAGAAGAGAACCTGGAATCACTTCTATGCTGGAGTCTGTAAGCAGGTTAGTGTCCAATGCACTCATGGATTGAGTGCATTGTTATTTCCAAACATGCTGTCCCTTGTATTGAAAACTGGGCCCCCCTCCATTTGGCAAGGATGGAGGCATTGCCATAGCAGAGCAGGAACCCTTCATGCTGTGCAGTGCCTGCACAGTCCTTGCTGTCTCCCACAGCCACTGCAACGTGCATCTACCCATGGAGAAGGAGCCTCATGCCTTTATTCCTGATAGATGTCAGTTCCTGGAGAACAATCCCTTCCCTCCCTCCTCCTGGAGTCCCCAAGCCAGGCTGGGAGGCTGGGAGCACAAGAGCAGGGAAGGAAATCTGCCAGCTTCATGTTTCTCCCTGTCGCTCCCTCTTTAGCTGCCTGTGAGCGAGGTTGCAGTAAAATAATGAAATAAAAGCCAAGGACCAGAGAAAGCTGATTCATCCACAGCCCAGGGCCAGCGGCCGGCTCCAAGCAGAGCTGTAAAATCAATCTGTCACTGCTCACCGCAGTACAGATCAGCGGAGAGATTCTGACTGCAACGAGGGCAGAGCCCAGCCTTCTCCCTTGGCCTGTTTTCCCCATCCGTGGGACCCAGTTGTGCCCGGCTGGGAGACGGGCAGATGGGCAGGGGAAGAGACAGAGAGGGAGAAGGGCTGATCTGCCGGCTCCCTGAGCTGGAGACGCTGCCAGCAGGCTCCCTTCCCTGGCAGCACGCAGCGCAGGTAGCGCAGGCAGACTGCGCGGCTGCCTCCCCTGCCCGCCTCTCCCTCCTCCCGGGGATAAAGGTGATGGGTGAGAGGGGGATGGATGGCTGCTCTCCCCGCCCCTGCTCCTTACATGGACTGTGGGTACCATCCCCGCTGAGCTGATAGTGCTCAGGCGGGGCTCAGAGAGTTAAAAAATCAGTTTTATCGTCACTTTTGTGATTCCCGGATTCTGGGCTGTTCTAGGACTTAACAACTCCCTGGTATGTGTTGGAAAGACACTGGGGAATTGCTCTAATAAGGTCAGCTCCCTTGTTCACCCCTAACAGCAGCTCCAGTCTTAGAGGATGTGGCAGCCCAACAGAGCAGGAGCTGAGCAGAAAGGTATAAACCAAAGTGCTTTTTGGGGTTGCTTTCATCCCTGTTAAGGGGGCAGAGAGGTCAGGCCTGACTGGAGGTAGTGGTCTCAAAGACATCAGCAGAAAACAATTAGAAGGTGATTCTTTTTCTGTAATGCTGGACATAGGGAATGAGGCACCTCTGCAGCTGATTTAAAGTATCTATGACGTCCTTAGGAGGTTTTTTTTTCCTCTCTCAGTGATTTTTTTTTGTGAAGTAAAAAACAACAGAGTCTTTCCAGGGCTTTTGGCAAGGTCAGAGCCTCTGCAAAATAAACAAGGGGGTGAGCTTCTGTACCCTCTACAGATCATCTGCAATGGGACAAATAGGCATGGAAAGACTGGCTTTGAATCAGATTGAGGACCCAAATGTCCCACACTGCTGTCCCAGACTGCTTCTGCTTGTCTCTTGGGGCACTTCTGTTCTGCTGGAGTTAAGTGTTGTTCCTGGGTCAGTGGGAGTATGAGCAAATACCATTTGACCCCCAGAAACCCTGGTAGTGCAAGGATCCTGCCCCAGCACTTCTGAGTCCTGAAGGGATGTGTGCCAGCAGGAGAGCCTCTGGGAGACTCATCACAAACAGACTGCAAGATGATCCTGGAGGAACTCAAGCAGGAACAAATCCTGCATTAATTTGGAGTTGGAAACCTTTTCTCCTACTTCAACACCCTCCAAAATTAGATACTGTCTGTCCTTGGAGGAAGTAGAGAGAGATGGAAGCAAGTCTCTGTTCCTTCAGCTTTCAGCTTCAAAAGAGCTTGGAGGAAACACCCCACAGTCATAACACCCCAAAGTGATAAAGGCAAGGAAACTCGAGTCTGTAGTTGCCAAGACAAGCTTCCCTCTCTGATTCCGGGAGGTGTGAGTAGTTTTGGCATTTAATCCACTGGGAACAGATGTCTACAGATGGTCCAGGGAACATCCAGAAGTGTCCTCAGAGCTGCATGCCTGTCTGCCTGAGGAGTGTGTGGGTCTCGGTGTGTAATTTTGTGTCTGGGTGATTTTTCCCACTTGGGTTTGCAGGTTTGGAGTACAGGAGGGCACAACAGGCTTTCTGTGGGTCGTTTTCAAAAGGATTGATGACTTGTGTGTTTGTGCCTAGTGGGCCAACTTGTTTCTTCATGCCATCCAGCTGATCTGTGTGACCCTGGGCCTCTAGATGTGGCCTTTGCGCTTCCCTGTGTTTTGAGGGAGGCAGCTCATTCCCTTGGGGCTATTTATTGTTTGCCTTCCCATGCAGAGGTTTATTGGTTTGATGTTCTGTCCATGAGGCTCTTGTATGCATGTGAGAAGATTAGGGCCAGTCCTCTGTTTGCTGGGGTTGGATTTACAGGAGATGATTATGCATGACCCCTCATGCAGGGGGGTCAAAAGAGCTCACCTTCCCTCTATAAAGCTGCAGGCATGAGATAGATGGGGAAATTGCATTGCTCTGTGCTCATATATTAACTAGAAGGATGGGGAGGTGGGCCACAGGTGAGCTTCTTCAGATGCAGTGGGTGTCACAAGAATAGAATAGAATAGAATAGAATAGAATAGAATAGAATAGAATAGAATAGAATAGAATAGAATAGAACAGAAAAGAATATCCTGNGAATAGAACAGAACAGAATATCCTGAATTGGAAGGGATCCACAAGAAACATTGAGTCCAACTCCTGGTTCTGCACAAGACAACCCAAAAATCACACCATGTGCCTCACAGTATTGCTCAAGTGCCTCTGGAATTCTGTCAGGCTGGTGCTGTGACCACTTCCCTGGGGACTCTGTTCAAGTGTCAACCACCCTCTGAGTGAAAAATCTTTTCCTAATATCCAACCTAAACCTCCCCTGCTGCAGTTTCATGCCATTAATATAATACATTTAATAGCAGCGCTGCTTGCAGTGGTGTGTGAGTGTGTCAGCCTAATTCCTCTTCAGTTTCTGGACTGCATGAAGAAAATCATTAGTTTCCCATCAGAGGTTCACACGTTTGTATATTCTGTACCTGAGTGCATGTGAGTGCTGAGGGTGGCAGGCTTAGATGTCTGTTCACCTAGAAGCTGTTGCAAGCATGTTGGTATTTATGCTGAGGGGAAGGTCTTCAGGCAGCTGTTGCATGTGTGTTATGTTTGTGTGAAGCAGGGGGGCAGGAGGTGTCTGTTCAGGTGGGAGCAGAGGTTTCAGAGCACTTCCATTTGCTCTTGCAACCTCTGTGCATGCCTGGGTGAAGAATGTGGCCAGCTGGCCCAGGAACATGTGGGGTTGAATTGGGCTTGGGTAAATGCAGATGTTGGGGCAGGCTTTTAATTTCAACGTGGCTTCTGAGCAGGAAGCAAATAGTCTCACAGCACTCAGGTGGACCTTGAGACGTTTCTGAGCAAGACTGTATGATGTGGTTGCCTGGAATAGCAGGAGGCTGGATTGTACATCCCAGGAAGCCAGCTCCCATCCAGTGTCCCTAAGTTTTTTCAGCTGTTGCCTGGTGTGTGTCTCTGAGTCAGACAGGCAGTCCCTCCACTGCTGTGGTGAGTGTGAGGGTGCATCGTGTCCCTTCAGCTGTGGTCCTGCATGTCTGTGCAGGGATTATTTATGTCTGTCACGTGTGCTTCTGCTTTCTGTCAAGGAACTGGGGAGTAGTTTCTTAAGAGCAGCCCTGTGTTCAGCAATGTGCTTTCCTGGCAGGTATTGCCTGTGTGAAGTATTTGGGGGCCAAGCTGTGGCTGAGTCCCCAACACCTGGTGCACATGGACGCTTGTTTCTGACTGTGAGCAAGATCTCCATTGGCGATGGCACGTGTGGGTTTGGGGAGAGGGAGGTGGAAGGTCTTCCAGACATACAGAGGGTATGTGGCTCCAAGTGTTGTGTTTCTGTGGTGGTGATTTGAGGAGGTGTGTGATAGACAATCTCCCCAGAGCAGTCACATGCGTGTGTTTGTGTGTGGATGAAAGGTTTTCTCCACCTCCTGTTACGTTTTTATGTGTCAATTTTTTTAGCAAATAACACAGGGGCTTGTATCCAGGTGTAGTTTCCCATGGCTGTTGCACGTACCTGTGTCAGTAGGTGTATAGCTGTTGCATGCATCCGTGTGTGTGTGTGTGTGTGTTTGTGCAGCTCCCCAGCAGCTGTTGCTTGTAGCTGTGTGGTTCCTAGAAGCTGTTGTATTTTCATGTGGGTGACCTAATCCTGAGAAGCTGTAGCCTCTGTGTGCGTGTGACTCCCCGGCAGCTGTTGTTTGTGTGTATTCCCGGGAAGCTGTTGTGCGTGGTGTGTAGCTCCCGAGCAGCTGTTGTGGGGAATTGTGTCTGTGTGTGTGTTTGTGCGTGTGTGTGCAGTTCCCAGCAGCTGTTGCATGCGTGTGCTCATGTCTCCGGTGGAGGCCCACCCCTTTCCGCCTGCACCGGAGCAGCGGCTGTGCAGGCGAGGAGAGCTCGGAACTGGCTCCATGGGAGAGGGTCCTTTGCTTGTCAGAGCCTGCCCAGCTGGGAGAAGCAGTGCCGCCGGCTCTGGTCTCAGAGCCCTATCAGCCGAGCCTGTGGCGAATTAATCACTTGCGTTTTAAATGCCAATACAGCCCTTTCTGCCTTCTTCCCCCAGTGATGCGGATGCGGCGAAGGCAGCAAATCCTCCGGCTGTGCGTGCCCTCCCCGGACTGCCGCTCCATCCCCGCCTGTCGTGCCCGCGCGTGTGCCTGGCCGGGAGCGCTGCCTAGGTGCGGCCGGGAATGAGCCAGCTGCGGGGCAGGGAACGCCACAGCTCCAAGGGGTGACACGAGTGGGGGACACCCCCCCACACGAACACATCTGCAGGGCTGCAAGTTGCTTGAGGACCGGGGTCTTTTGTGCCTGCACTTCGTCTCTGTCATGCCCCGTATGGAAGCCGGGAGCGGTCACCGCTCCAGGAGCAGGTAGGTGTGTGTGCGAGTGCGTGTGTGCGTGTGTGTGACACGTTTTTGTGTGCAGTCCTTGTGCTGCTGCCTCGCGTGTCCTCGGCTCCCGGCTGCCGGCCGTGCTGCCTCTCGGAGAAGCAGCTGAGACTGGAAAAGGGGGAGAAGGGCGGGATGCATGGATTGCCCTTTTCCTCCAGCTTGTGCACGCACTCCCTGGGGGTTGGATGCCTCTGATCGGAAGATGAAGGCGAGGGGTGAGTGCAAAGGAGATGGGGAAGTGGCCCAGGGTGTGTGCGTGGGGAGGGGGGGGAGATTATGCCTACATGGGGTGATGGGACGGAGGGAGCGAGGCTTGGAGAGGTGTGTGTGTGTGTGTGTGTGTGTGTGTGTGTGTGTGTGTGTGTGCTCTGCTCAGGATTGGGATGCTGAATAGGTTCAGGGCTTGCTGCACACAGCTGGGTTTGACCCGTCTGCATCTATTTGGACCTTGCAAAAGGAGGCGGTGTGTGTATGTATATGTGCAATTGTACCTGTGTCTGTGTCTGTGAACATGGATATGTGTGAATATGTATGTGAATACGTGATCTGTGTGTGTTCATGTGTGTACCCATGTATAGGTGTAGCTGTAGGTGTATGTACATACCCTCACACATACGTGCATGTGCATGTACAGACAGACAGACAGACCTCTCTGTGTATCGCCTGCAGTCATGGGACAGAGAAGGAGTCAGTCTCACCCCTCAGCCCCCTGTTCCCTGTCTCTCTGCAAACTTTGCAGGGGAGCCTCTGCGGACAGTGGTTTGTCTGTGTCTGTGTGTCTGTCCCTTGTGTGGTGTGTGAATATTCGCCTGGTTTGCATGCAAGGGAGTGAGTAAATCTCTCCTCTGCTCTTACACCGCTCTGCTGGGAGACTGGCTGGCTGCAGAAAAGTCATTGCGTGGTGTCTGTCGGGTGTGTGAATGTGTCTGTGGTGGTGGTGGGAGCCGGTGTTTATGTAGGGGCCCAGGACAGCTACTCGAATGCATATGTAAGTGTATATGTATTGCCTGCAGGGTGTCTGCATGCCCGTTTATTCCACCAGAGAAAGCATGCCCACATTTTTATGCATAAGGATCTTCCTGCTTTGGGGCATGGGATGGGGGGGAGGAGAAGCTGAATGAATGAATGGGAGCAAAAGGAGGGGGAAGGAGGAGTGGTGGGGGGGTGGGGGAGAGAGACGAACAGGCGCATCCTATTCTCATCCCAGGACAGGCAGGAGTGCACAGCTGCCGCTGTTCCCATTCCAGAGCTCGGATCTGGCTGGGGAAAGGCAGCATAAATCAGCTAATACTGCAGGAGGCAGCATATTCGGGAGCCGCTGTGCGTAATGCCCTCTCGCGTGTGAGTGCTGGTGTGCCCCAGCCCTGCATGCAGCACACGCGTGCGTGTCCCGCGCCTGAGTGTGCCCAGAGCCGGGCTGGCTGGGCACCGGCACCAAACACCCTCTCCAGCGCCCAGGCAACGGGGTGTCTGTGATGGGAGGGAGGGCATCGCTCCTGCGCTGCGGGCAAATACATCTGGCACAGCCCGCGGTTTGGCTCCTTCGGCTCCCGCTCCGGGCTCACACGAGCACGGTGGGTGCAAACAAAAGGGGTGCACATGAGCAGGCCGGACTTAGGAACTGCTCCCCTTCCTTCCCCCTAAAGGCTGCAGAGCAGGACCCTTCTCCCCGCTCTGGAGGCACAGAACTACACACCAAGCTGTGGAGCAGGGAGAGGACTGCTGAGATTGGAGGGTGGGGTGAAGATGATGTAGGGAGTGGAGGGGGGCCCCATGCCACCGGAGGGGGCCTGGGGACCGGGGAGCCTGGCTGCATTGCACGCTGCGAGCCAAGGAATTTGTCATGCACGGAGAGGTGGGAGGGAGTGGGAGTGTGTGTAATGTGGGGGAGCTGGGGTGGAGGGGGAGGAAGGAGGCTGTGCTGGGGCGTGAGGGAATTTCTGGTGAGCCCTATCTCCCCACACCCCCCTTCCGGGTCCCCACACATCCCGTCACTCCTGGGTCCCAAGAAGCGCAGCCTGACAGCATCGCTAATGTAATATTCAAAGGAAGCTTCATTTGCATGGAACATGCATTATTAATATATTTAAATACAGCCCCCCTCTCGCCTCCCTGCTCTGTGCAGACCGTGCCAGCAGCAGTGAGGAAGCTGCAGGGAGTGGAAGGGTGCCGATGCAGTGCCAGGGGTGAGAAGCAGACACTTTAATCCCACTGATTTCCCCAACCTACCAACCTTCCCCCCACCCCCAACCCTTCCCCCATCTGCCACCCTCCTCACGCCATTATTTCCCTTGGGGGGAGATTGGCTTTCAGGGCACCCAGCCCACAAAGCATGCAGATTTGTCGGCATGAAGCAAACCGCCTTCATCCTTTTTCCCCCATCAAAAACCACGACACCAAGGGAAGAACTGTGCATGCATGGCCTTTCCCGCTCTTCCCCCAGCTCCAGGCAAAGCAGGTATTTGGGAATGTGCTGTCTGATCCGCTGCACTGGTGCAAAGCTACGCTGTGGAGCAGTATACTTGTATACAAGTATACAAGCAGTATACTTGGAGGGTAGAGAGGGCATTGGGGGAAGGGGGGCACACAGAGGTGCAGGTTTTGCTGGGGGCAGCTTGCAGTTAAAATGGGAGAGGTAACGATGGCAGGGAAGGCAGAAGGGAGGGAAGCATAGCTGCGATGATGTCCGCGATGTTTGTTCTTACCTGGGTCGTGTCAGAAGCCAGATGCAGCTCCAGGCAGAGTGCAGCTGCCTCGTCTGACCCTGTTGAAGAGTGGTGAAAAGCTCTGCCCACCTGGGAAAAAAGCTACTGGTCATATTAGGGCCTGTTGAAACCACCCAGTGCTCTTATCAGCTGTGTCAGAAAATATCAGCACATTTGCTGAGGGAGACAGCCCGGCTGCTCTCTCCTTCATCCTAAATATTGTGGGGTTTTTTTCCCTTGGTCCCCTGTAAGTATGGACCTGGGCTAAATTGTTTCTTTTATTAGTGTGAGGGAGGGCAGAGGACATGCAGGGAACACCTCTGTCCTCCCACTCTTGTGAGCTCATGAGGGCTGCCCTGCTCTGGTAAAGGGATGTGATGTCCCAAAAAACACTTGCAGCCCTTGTCCATGAGCAGACAGGAGCAGCTCAGGTGCAGAGCAAACGTGTTCCAGCTAAACATCCCCTTTTCTGGGAACAGAGGCGGTGTTGCTTTTCTCCTTCATGGAGGAGCAGAGCTGTCCTGAGCAGTGAGGGACCCCAGGCTGCTGGCAGCTATGGGGAAAGCTGGAGTTTGCCTGGTAGCTCTGCAGGCTCTGCTGGTGAGGATTGCCCAGACTGCAGTTACAGCAGGGGCTCGAGCAGTTCTGAAGGAGCAGAGCTCTGTGTCCCCCTGTGCATTTCCATGTGAGAAGAGGGTGAGGGAGGACATGGAGTGAGCTACTGAAGGAGAGGCAAGCTGAATGCACGGGAGCCACCTCTTCTGCCAGGGTAGTGGGGCACTGAAGTCCCTTCTGTGGTCTGGGAGAATGCAGAACTCAGGGAGCAGACCACGGAGCTGTGACCCACCTCCAGCCCTGTCTCTCTGCTGGGTCAGGATGAGTTTCTCACAGCTGTGAACCAGTCGAGTGCTGTATTTAAATCCTCAGATGAGTCAAGCTTGACACTTTGGAGGTGACAATGACTGTGGGACTGCTGTTGTGTTTGCTTCAGTGGTGAGCTGGTCTGGCAGCAGTTACAGCCCCACTTTAGCAGCACTGCATTTGTGCCCTGACTTTCCTGTGCTCCCCAGCTGGTGCTGGTTTGTGCCTTGCTTTGCCCTGACCTCCTCTTTAAGGGTCTCCTGGGTAGCTCAGGGGTACATAGCCATTGCCCGAGATGAACTGCTTTCCTCACCAAATAATTTTCTGTCACTGAGGAGAAATGACCTCATTTTCTCAACATTCATAAGCCAAGAGGAAACCCAGTTCCAGCTGACCAGCTGAGGTACAGAAGGAGGGAAGGGCAGTTGTCACTCTTCCCATGGCATTTTAAGAGGTGGCAAACACGCTACCAGGAGTCAGGTGGAGGTGAATGACTTGGTGGGTTTTGTCCCTAGCTGTTGCCACTTGCAGGGAGTCTTTAAAGGTCTGCAGACATCACTGGTGTGGGGAGTCTCAGAGGCTACATGGTGCCCTATAGCATAGCATCAGATGCTATGGAGATAGGCATGGCATCAAAACCCCACAGGTGAGTCTGCTCTGCTGCTGAAGGTGAAGCCCATTCTGTGCTGACCTGACTGATGTGCTGGGGCTGTTCTTTCTCGTCTGCAGTCACCCTGGGGAGTGCATCTCCAGCTTTTCAGCCCTTTAGCACAGAATTTCATTCCAGGTGATGCTCTGGGGAGCTGATGGTGCAGTATGAATTTCACAGAAGTGAGAAGCTGTGTCTGGGGGCCAAGAATTCGTGTTCTCTATACATTGACACTCACAAAATGTTAATACCTGTCTGGTTTTGGTAAGCTGTAGGGGAAAGAATGTTTGCAAGAAACTGTGGGTGCTTTTGACTCCTTTGGATGTCTGATAGCAGAGAGATGGAGCAAATACATCCTTGTGAGGAAGGATCATCAGTAACATGACTCAGGGAGTGGGGGGATCACAGAGTAGGAGGCAGGATCCCTAGCTCTGCCACAACTGCCCTGCAGAGAGTCCCTTTCTTCCCCTCTGTGGCCCTCAGCTTTCACCTCACTTCTGAATAGCTTTGGTGATAATGTAATCACTATGGAAGGGTCTGTAGATATGGAGACTCTGGCTCAGTATGATGCACGTGCTACCAGCTGCCTTAAGGCAAGGTGTCATATGTTTGTCTTCATTCCTTCCATGGCTCATAGGCTCAATCTGCAGACCAGATGGGTCAGAGCTGCCTGTGTATTTTTAGGCTACTATAAGGACTCCATGAGCTGCTGTCTTTCCTCTGGGAGCATTGTTTTGTGCACGAGAACATGTATGTTTGTGAGCAGGGAGAGCACCATTTTCTGCTAGACTTTGTGCTGTCCTCTTGTGTGCACAGGTTATGTGTGCATGCCCAAAGTCTCCATGCACATGTGTGTCACTCCTGCCTCGTGGTATTTTCCCTGTGTGTGCCCCCCTGTGTGCACTCGTGTATGATGCAGGTCACTGGGGGTTTATTTGTGAGCTGAACACATGTGTGTTTCTGTGTGTGTGCATATGCACCTTTTCCATAGCCAGGATTTGATGTCTCTTCTCCAGGTGTGTGAGTATGTAAGGGTTTGCAGTCGTGTCCCTTGTTCAGCTGCAGGACATCTGACCCACCTGTCCATGTGTCTTCTTCTCCCCACCTTTCATGAACCTTCTTCTTCTTCCTCTCCCTGGGGAGATAGCCTTGAGTGGTATTACCTGGTGCCACATGTATGAAGTGAAACAGCTTTCCTGACATCCAGAAACTCTAGCACACCCAGAAACATCAAGCCTTGAAGCACTAGGGAGACCAAATTCATGTTACCTCCAAGGCCTTAGTAAGATCAGTCTGGAAAACCTAGCACGCAAACCTGGGTGCTGTGCTAGCTGAAGGAGGGTGATAAATTGGAGGGAGTTCAGAGAAGAGCAATAAAAATTATGAAAGAGCTGAAGGTACTTATTTATGAGGAGAGATTAAAAGAACAAAATATGCAGAGCTTGACTAAACGATGATATGTAACAGTTTGTGTGTATTGAGGACTGTAAACACCAAGGAAAGGAGGAGATTATTTAAAGTGGCAAAAAATGGGCAAAGTCAGAGGTGTGGATGAAGCTGAGCAAGGAGGAGAATATTTGTCTCTTGAGGATACATGCAAGCTTCCTGTTGTGAGTGCTCAAACCATCTATGAAATAGTGTGACAGGTTCATGGAGATGCAGCTGCTGGCAGCAAGGAAACGTGGTGGTGGGAAGGGGTGGAGGGAACAGGCTACACTCAGCCCTTGGTGGAAGTGGAGTGAGCTGCAAGGCCTCCTCTTTATATGCAGCATTGCCAGGGAAATTTAGAGAGATGTTTGATTGTCTTTCACCTTTTATTGATTCCCTGTCTCGTGGCTGGGAAGAACCCACAGACACTGCTGTTGAGGGAGCAGAGAGGTGATACAGGAGGAATAAGTAAACAGAATCTGGTGGAGGTGGAGGACATTATTCCCTCCATCCTCTCTGGCTGGAAAGGTAGTCTAGGAAGCAATCTCATAGGAAGTGCCTGTAAGTAAAAGGGGCTTTTCCACAACATCTCTCTAGGAGAGTACAAACTGAACCTCCCAAAGCAAGGGGTTGATAGTGGGGTCAGGAGGATCAGACTTCCCTCCTCTGAATTTCTAGTCACAGATGGCCCAGAATTGGGACAACAAGGTCAGAAGGATTAATACCCCTCCTTTTTTTCCTCATTGCAGTCATAGGCCAGGAAAATTGAGCGAGATCATAATAAAAGGATTAGTGTGGTGAGCCTGCCATGAATAGTGTGATAGACAGGTCAGGGAAATGGAAGGGAATTCAAAGGGGTTGGACCTGTTACAGATGGTCTGTTTAAAGAGTTCTGTGTTTAGCAACACAGGGAAAGGGGATTTGGTCTTAGAAAAGTCTGGAAATAGGCATCGAGGGAGCTAGGGCTCAGGCTGAGATTTTATTCCCAACAAGGATCCGTACTGGCATGACTGGTTGAAATGACACCTGACCTCCTTCCAGCTTTTGATCAGGGGAAAAAAAAAATCTTTCTTGGAATAAGCTCTGTTGTTTGCTGCCTTGTCCATCCATTTCCAAAATGATCTAATGCATCAAAATGATTCTGTTACTCAGGGCTACTCTTGCCCATGACTTCTGGGTCAGCCTGGTTATGGAAAGCCATAGGAATACAAAAAGGACCTTACCAAGCCAGGTCTGTGATCCTTCCAGTGCAGTATCTCCAGCTGCAGCAGAAAGAGGGAATAGCATACAGGCAGGAAAATTGTGTAGCAGCACTTCCTCTGAACACCCTTTCAGCCTCAGCATATTTGAGGGACACAGTGCTGGAAGATCTGTTGTGCACTTTTTAGATCTCAGTGGATTTATTTCTTCCCTGAATTTGTCCTGCCAATTTTTGAGGTCAGGGAAAGTTTTACCATCCTCAGAATCTCAGAGTAGGAAGTTGTGCAGCACACACATGCAGCTTGTCTTGAACCTGTAACTTTCTGGTTTGATTTCATGACCCTTGATCTTTGAGTGGGAAGAGCCTGTTAACACCTTTTTCCCTGCCCTTCCTCTGTCATCTGTGGTTTTATAGATCTGTCTCATATCACGGTCTCTGCTGTCTCTTTTCCTGTATCCCTTCACCTTTCCCTTCTCTGCACCTATCTGCTGCCTCCTTCTTGGCTACAGTGGTGTAGCTTTTAGCAGCAGGACATGGGGCATTGCTGGGTGGGAAGTGGCATCACAGCAATGAGCTGCACCAGGTCCCACTCAGGTGAAAATGTTTGAGTCAGCTGCAGTGCCCATATGTGGTACAGGAGGAGCTGAAGAAGCTGGGCAAAAATTCTGAAACCAGTTGAAGGTGCCCTTGGCCTTCAAGACAGAACTGGGCAGGCTCTGAGGAGGCTTGAAAAATAGGAAGGGGATCTTCCATGATCTTCCCAGGCACAGAAGTGAGGCTGACAGGTTGGTAGTTCCCAGGGTTCTCCTTTCTACCCTTTTTAAAGGTGGGTAGAGTTTTCACCTTCTCCCAGTCACCTGGAACTTCATTTTACTGCCGTGACTTTTTTAATATCCTGGAGGGTGGCTTGGCAACTACATCGGACAATTATCTCAGGACTCTGGGATGCATCTTGTCAGGGCCCACAGACTGATGTATGTCCAGGTTCCTCAGGTGCTCATGAACCTGAACTTGGAGTGGGAAGCACTTTGCTCCCCAAGCCCTCATCCCACTGTCCATCCACTCAAGAGATGTGGGAAGAAATGTTGTCATTGAAGACTGAGGCAAAAAAAGTTGTTGAGTACTTTAGCCTTCTCCTCATCCATTGTTATCAGTTTTCCAGCATTTTTATGAGAGGTGTACACCATCTTTAAGCTTCCTTTTCTGGTTAACATACCTGTAAAAGAAGAATGAAAATGAAACATCAGCCATCTTGTGAGTGATCTTCAAACAGAATAGGTTCAGGGCAGGAAACAGGCTCATGCCAGAGACCAAAGGGCCCTTGTGGGGTGCAACAAATTTTGGAGGGTACAGGGAAAGAAGAAGGTGCTGTCACTAGTCCTTATGACATTATGACATTTCCTACAGAGGAAAATTGTTCTGAGCAACCTTTGAGCCAAGGGCTGTAGGGGACTGAGGTGGGTGGTGGGAAGCCTGTTTAGATGCTGCCAGATGTGATGTGGGCCAGGACAAGCAGCAGGGACAGTGAGAGACAGCACTGCCAGGAAGGGAAGGAGATGAGCTGAGAGGTCTGCTGTGCAGGAAGGGTGAAGGGGTGGAGGAAGGAAAGCCTGAACAACTTCATAAGGAGAGACAGTGATGACAATCTCTTTAGCAGGCACTTGTGCCTTGGGATTTCAGTCAGGTACCCCACTGGCTGCTTCTGACAGGGCAAGGAGCTCCTCTCCAGTCCCAGCACCCTGTCCCCAGCCTGGTCACACCACAGAGAGTGCAGCTGCCTCGCCCTCCCTTACAGACCAGGAAAGGTGGTGGGATGTTGTATAACATCGTGAGTGTACAAAGCTTTTCTGCCAATAGTCAAGTACGGAGATGGCAAGGGAGAAGTTATTTTTTCTTCCTCCTCTCTCATTTTGTGTCTTTTCTTTTGTTTTGTCTCCTCCTCCATTCTGGTTGTAACCTTTCTCCCCTCCCTGTGCTCACCTAGCACTAGCTGCATCCTGTGTCTCTGCTTGTTTCCCTTTAATCCATGCAATGGATCAGTGACAGACCCCCACTGTAATTTTTTAAATCAAAGCCCTTTATCTTGAATTGAGCAAGGTCAGGGGAAGCTTCTTAGGGCATCTTTGTATTTTTCTATCTCTGCCTCAGAGCAACTTAAAGGATGGCTCAACAGGATTAGTAGAAGGCACAAGATTGGACAAATGGATTTGGCAGGGGCTGGCTGGTGGGCCTGGGGGAGTGGGAACTTGCTGTGCTGGAAAGGGGAAGAGCTGGACTCTGCTCAGGGCCTCCTCTGCTGTCTGCTGCACCTCTGGGCATGCCAAGGCAGCTGGGCTGATGCTGAGTGCAGCCCTGGGAGAGAGCCCAGCCTGAGGCACTGCTCCTCGCTAAGCAGGGCTACTTAGCACTGGCTGAGTGCTCCAGGCTGAGGCACAGGGACATCACTCTGTGCTTCAGGGATCGGGCCAAGGCACAGGGACATCACTCTGTGCTTCAGGGATCTTTGCCTTTCTGCAAAGCCCGGAGGGACACACTGGGCACAACGGAGCCATGCTGGAACAGCATGGGTGGGACCTCAGGGACAAGCCTGACTCAGGAAGCCGTTCCCTGCAGTTGTGGGTCCCTGAGACATGCTTCTCTCTTTGTCCCCATCCTGCTGGGTGCTGCTGGAAGCGAATTAGCAGTCCAGAGGTCCTGTCATTAGGTTCTGCCTCCTTGGCTTAGCAGCTTCTGCTTCTCTCTGGTTTTGCCTTATGATTTTGCAAGTGCTTGTATTAGAAGAAAGTGTCAGGCTTGCAATTTCTCCTGGCTGATACTCAGTGCATCCCTGCCCCTTTGCTGCCCCAGCCCCTCGCTGCTGCTGGTAGCACCAGTCCTCCCCTCCTCTACTCAGACCCGTGCTGGCTCTGCCTGGCCTGGGAGATGGTCTGTCCCAGACTGAGCCTTCACCTGTAATGACCAAGCTCTTTTGAGCAGCCACCTGTGTGGCCAGTCACCAGCCTGTGTGAAGAGGGACCTGTCCCCTCCCCACCACATGGTCAATCTGCAGCAAGCTGCAACCCCCATCATTTGTTCTCTGGTCCCCCAAATGACTGCTTCTCTCCTTCAGCTGGAGCCCCTCTGTCCTGTCCTGTATCCTCAGTGCACTGGGGCTCAGTGCTCAGAAAGGAGACTCACGAGGAGCCTTTTGCACAGCTGCAGCCAGTTCCTACAGCCCCTTGGACAGGCAGCCCCTCCCCACACGTGGTGTTCAAGCCCATACACCCATCGGGTTAGCCCGTGTGCATGCACAGGCAGCATGAATTCAACATGCAAGGGAACAGAGATTCACATAACCTTGCTTTGCCAAGCTTCCCAGAAAGATGGGGTGGCTGGGTTAGCCAAGGACATGATGCTCCTTCCTGGTGCAAGGATTTGCCTCACAGGACTTGCCACACTGCCGTCTTCCCATTATCAGCCCACTCATCTCCCAGGCAGATGAAGGCTCACTCTGGGATCTCACTTCCTCCCCATCATGCTCCTGCAGCAGCCTGGCTGCACGCTCCAGGGTTTGTCTTTGGTCTGGGGCAGCCCAGCCCTTCACGTGTGCTGCTCCTGGGGGAAGCTCACGCTGTTTCTGCACAGAAGAGGATTTGCATGCATGGCGGGGGAGAGACAGCCTGGCCTGTTTATTCTTAATGCTCCATATTATCTCCATTAATAATGCCACCTCTGCCTCACATGCTAATTAAGGCTCAAGATTGTTAATGTAATAGGGAATTTGGGCAGAGACCACACAAGACTGGCTGGATTAAGTTAACCTTATGGACTGTTAATGGATCTCCTGGAGGGGCATTTCAGCCTAATGAGAATCCAGCTTGAATGGTAATCAGGGGCTCACTCTCTGCATGCCTGGTGGGGCCTGGAAAGCTGGCAGGGCTGCAGGGCAGGATGTGGGAAATGCATCGGCAGGATGAGGAAGGGAAGAGAAGGATGCAGGGCTGGAGGGAAAGACCTCAGTGTGAGGGAAGAATTGGAGTAGCAATGCTGTGGTGCTGCACAGGGGAGAGCCTGAAGCAGGTGCTGAGGCTGATTCCGTGCTTTTCATGGTGGACATTTAAATATTAGCACAGAGGGCTATTTTCCTGGTTGTGATTGCCAGCAGTGAAAAGGTCACCCAAACTGTCTAAGCCATGAGCATGGCTCCTCTGTAGGGAAAAAAAAATCTGGCAAATATTGTCCTGCCTCCTGGAGACCTGCACAGTGGGTCGTGACTGCTGCTAGGCAGTGGATCAGACAGCCAGACTTTCCCAGTCTGTCATCTTGTATGGTGTGGAGAAAACATCAGAGAAGGGATTTGGTACGGAACACTCTCATGTGTAAAGTGAAAGGCTGAGTTCAGAAGAAAACTGGAGACAAGGGGTTCAAAATGGAGCTCAGAGGTGAGGCTTTCAGTGCATAGGATTGAGTAAAGTTTGGGGACACCCCAGATTCAGGACTGCTGTTGAGAAAAAAACAGATGGTGCTTAAGTGTGAAGGCTCCATTTCATGGCAAAACTGTGTGTTTCTGGTGTGTTTCTGAGTGAAACTGGGTCTCACTGGGAGCCCATGAAGCCTTCCAGGGAAGGCATGCATATTTTCACAAGTGGCTTCTGTGTGCTAGTTTTGTCCTCCAGAGGGAATAGGTGAGAAGTGGGATATAGGGCAAAAGCAAAGCCTGAAATGGAGGCCAGTCGTTTGCATTTCAGTTTGGGGAGTTGAGTAATTTAGATCAGCCTCAGAACAAACAAGTAGAGCTCCGGATAGGATGTTTGGGAGGGAGGTAGTGATCTGCAGAATTGGCTAAAGAAATAAAGAAATGTCTTTGGGGTTTTCTTCTTACTCAAGTCCCACTGCCCCAGGATGTGCTCCAAGTGGACAGGCTCCATGCTTTGGAACCCAGCCTGGAAGTTCCTCTGGAAGTGGGATCTGGCTGAAGGTTTAGCCTTCTGATAGGAGCAATAACAGAGCAGCTAAGACGTGTTGCTTTGGGTCCAGAAGCGTGAGTTTGAGCTGTGCTGACTGCAATTCCTGCATAAAATCTCTCACTCCAACCCCAGCCATGGGAGATTCTGGCTGGGGAGCTGAAAGTCAGGCAGGTATGGCTGCAGCTGGAGGAGCCTCTCCATATTCCCAGCTACAGGGACCGCTCTCTCCTAACTCTGTTACCTTGGGCTTCCCTACCTGAGCTGTGCCAGCCTGAGATGGCCCACGGCTCAGATGAGAGCTGAGTCTGGTTTGTAGTGTTTGGGGCTTGGGGGTGGAAGTTTGTGGGTTTGGGTTAAAGTCTGTGAGTTTGTAATGCAGTTCCTGTAGGCTGAAAAGAGGAATAAGGACATGGAAAGGGAAAAGGTCCAGTTCAGGTTGCCCACTGAGTTTTTTCTTTGCTTTCTGGCTCTCGATATGGGAAAATACCAGGGAACTGCTAAGAAAGGAGTTCCCTCCCAGTGTGGTGAGTGGGAGTTGGTTCCCAGGGCAGAGCATGCTGCTGCCAGTGAGCAAGTGGAGCTGAGGGAAGGCGAGAAAGGAAAGCGGAGTCCAGGAGGAGAGGCAGCGCAGGAGCCAGACGGACTGTTCCACCCAGGGAGGGGATCCCATCCCTGCCAACCTGGAAGCTCCCAGGGGTGCTCTCCAGGCCAAGTTTTGTGCTGCTGCCCTGCACTGCTTTCCCAAGGCTCTGCAGGTGTGCAGTACCACACCGGTGTCTCAGCCAGGCCCGTGCTGCCCCCCAGGCGCGAGGCAGCGCGCAGGGCACCCTCCGCTCCCCGTGACGCCTCACGAGCGCGCCGGCGCTCTCAGCAAGGAGCAGACTCATGCACGCAGTCATGCTCACCCTGCACTGCAGCACTCGATGCACACATGCCCATCCCAGACATCCATACCTGGCATCCCCTCCCCGCAGCAGGCACACGCACAGCACCAACACGCGGGTGCTCACCGGAGGCCGCGCCTTCCTGCGCACCCACCTGCACACGAGGCGCCACATTGTCCGTGTGGCCCCCTTCCAGCATTATCCCTGCAGATGGGCTCACTCAGGGCAGCACTGACAGACACGTGTTTGTGTCTTCCAGGTCCCCCTGTGTGCCACCACAGAACTGTGATGTGGCTCTGTTTGAGAGGAACACCGATGTGCACACGCAAACACGCATCTGCATCCCACTCAGCTCCTAATTGCTGTGCTTTCTCAATCCTTTTTCCCTTGTTTAGCCAGTCACAGTACTTCTTCCATGCTTCTGAAGCACAGGAACAGATGGTTTGCAGGTCAGTTTAGGATGATGGTTCCCTTTTCCGCTAGTGGCTCTCTTCAGCTGCTTAGGTCAGTGCTAAGTGTCTCAGAGATGAAGATCCTCCTTGCCCATCCACACACAACACCTCTGTGTCACTCTCAGCACCTATTAGAAATTCTGACTCCAAATGCCTCTTTAAATTGCCCTCATGACCGTACTTTAACCCAAGTAGCTCTTCAGGCCATAGTGTCTTTTCTAGGTTTGGCAGCATCTGTTAGCTTTGACCAAATGAGGCAGCTCCATCTCCACTCTGCTTTGTACATGTGCCTTGCTGAGACCCAAAAGACTCTCTCACTTGTCCCCTTTCAGCCTAAATTATTCATCTGCTGTAATGCACAATGGATGTTTGTGGGAAGAGGCATGCAGGTACAACTGAGCACAGTGCCGAGGCACTGACGTTACTGGCAAGCTGAAATTGCCTCGATGCACGGGCCACGCTTAGCTGAGAGAGACAGGAAATTTCTGCTCCTTCAGAGCACTTCAGAGAACTGAATGGTGGTGGCACCGGTGAAGGCAGAGGGGAGAGGGGCTGTTTGGGGCTGAGGTGGCAGGGGGGCTTCCCTACATGTTTTTCTTCTGGCTCCTCTGATGCTGCCACATGGACATGGATGTGGTGCGAGCATGGGGAGGTGGGAGTGTGCTGAAGTCGGTGGCTTTGAGGAGTGGAGAGCTGGCATGCCAGAGTGTGGAAAGTGCACATGAACTGGGAAGGGGCTGAGGCTGCTGGGGCACATCATGTGAGTGAGGGCAGGGAGCTCCTGAAAGAGGCCATTGCAATGAACACCCCGCTGACCTACACTGAGGTGTATCCATGCTGGAAGCCCATGCTGGCCAATGGCACAGCACAAGAGCTTGTGGGACTCCTTTCACACTTCCTCCATGTGGCTGGGGCTAGACCCGACTGCAACCCCTGCATTGCCTGCGACTAAGCCACGCCTATGCCAGCCTTTTTTCTGCCTGTGAGCTCTTCCTTTTTTATCTGTGCCACCACTGCTCCCAGTGATGATCCCAGTGCAGCCATGGCCCCCTGTGCCATATAACCTACAGCTGCTCTTCCCCGCTGTAAAGCCCATGCTTCCCCTCGCCTCTCCCATTTCCCGGGGGCACACAGGTACGCTTGCTTGCCCTGATGTCGAGCCCTGGTTGCTGTCCGTCATCGCGGGCAGCATCACGCTGTGACACTGCCGAGCTTGTTAAACAAGCCTGGCGGAGTGCTCGCTGTGCTGTCCCTGGTGCTGGGCCGGCCTCCCTTCATTCCCTTGCCCCCTCTTATCCACCTCGTGTATCTCTTTGTTTTTCCTGAGGCCAGGGGGAAGCCGGTGCCTTCCTGGCCAAATCTCAGCTTCCCATAAGGATTTATGTACTTTTTTACCACGCTTAGGTTTTGCAGTCACATCCCCTGATGCCACTGTCAGCCAATTTCAGAGCACTCGGGGCTGGTGGGACTGCACACTCTTCTTTGCATGCAAATTATGCACATCTAACACCAGAACGGAGGGAAAGAGAAGGGATAAGTGTAGCTGCTTTTGCAGACTTTCTGCTTCGGAGACTTTGCCTCCTGGAGTGGCAACTCCAGTCAACAACTCAGTGGCGGACAGAGACATGGGAGATTGTAGAATGGGCAGAATTAGCAAAAGTGCAGAAATAAAAAAAAAAGGGAAAATCTTACTCAGAGATGGAGGCAGTTAGAGCAGATTTGGTGTGGCAGTTTGCACAGAATAATACAGCTGTCTCCAAAGTGAGTTCCAGCTTCATACCTTTCAAAATGTCTTTTTTTTCTTTTTTTCTTTTTTTTTTTTTTTTTTTTTTTTTTTTTTTTTTTTTTTTTTTTTTTGGGTGAGTGGTACTGGCTGTCTGAGTTTCATGATGTCTAGTTTGTGTTTGTCTGCCTGTGTTGGATGTTGATGAGTATTTGTGTCTTCCATGTGACAGAATATGTCTGGTGGTTGCTGGGGCTAATGTTTAGGATCCAGAAGGATGCTGTGCCACTGTGTGGGCTGAATTTAGGTAGGTAACAGTATCTGATAAAATCAGTTTGTACGCTGCAGGCAATTCATAAGCAGAGTATATTTGTGTGTGATATACAGCCAATGGTGCTTGCTTGACTTATGTTCCTGAGTGCATGAGGATGTTTAATGTGCCCTCATTTTCTTACAGATACGTCATTTGCTAGTGTGGTGTTTGCTGACATGGATGTGTGTGTGTGTACAGGGCACTTTTTCTGTTCTCTGCTGTGGGGGCAGGCTCATTAAATGCTGTGTGTTTGTGCAGTGACAGTTTCGTCTAAGGGGTCAGGAGCTGGTGTGTGGTAGACACGTTTGGGTATTCCGCACGCGTTTGTGCAGGGATCGCTATTTGCTGCGCCGTATAAAAATGTTTTTGCTGTGTACTCCTAAGAGTGGTGGAATGGGCTGGGTGGAGCTGATGTGGTGTTGTGTGATGGTTGTCTGAGTTATCACGTGTGCATCTTGATACAGATGTGCAACCTTGTAGGCAGGTGCAGGGTGTATGTGAAGAAGAGAAGCACCTCATCCTTTAGAGGAGCTCTGAGTTTTTAGGGGTTGTATGCAAGGTGGTGTGGAAAGACCAGCGAGTAAACATCTGTGTGTGCATCCAGCACGTGTGTGCGTGTCCTGAGTGTGCAGAGTGTCCTTGCAGGGGGCGTGCCTGGGTGCCTGTGTGGGCTGGGAGGTGGTGTGTGTGCGTGCGTGCGGCCGTGTGTGTAGGCACACTTCACCTTCTCCCGGTGCAGCTCCGTCAGCACCTTGCCCTGTGCTGGGTCAGGTGCTCTCCCTTTTGTGTGCATCAGTGGGACAGCCAGGCTCTTAGCACACAGGCCAAGCTCTTTCCATGCTTTCAGTCTCTTTCCATCTGGCTGTCTGTCTACTCTGCTGCCCGTGTCCAGTTGTCTGTTCCCATAATCACCGATACGCCTTGACTAGCTCACACCCTACACTGCCTGTGGACTCAGCAGCTGTGCATCTCTCCGTCCCTCCCACACACACACATTCACACACACACACACACCCTGGATCTTCATATGTGGCATATTCAGTTGCCATTGGAAACCTAAGAAAGAAGTGAATCTACCCTCCAAGTCTTAAGCTGGTGGTTTTTTTCCTTTTTTTTTTTTTTTTTTTCCCTCCCCTTTCCTCCTCTCCTCACAGAAGGCGAAGTCGTTCGCAATGAATCCATGGCAGCTTCGATCGAGCGGTGAGCTGGAGCACCTACTCACAGGCCACTCCTTCATGTGACTGAACAGAGACCTTTCCCAGCACTCACCAAGGAGAGCAGAGCCCTGGATTTACCTCCCGCGCGCCCGGGCACCCCAGCGCAGGCACTGCGAGGTAAGCCAACCTCGGCACCTCTGTCTGTGCCTCTCTCCATCCCGCCCTCCCTCCCTCTCGCTGCTCGTTCCCCAGAGGTGTGAGGGAGGAGAAGGGCAGGGGTTTCTGCTGTGCTGTGAACAAAATCTAGGCTTTCATCAGCGCCCTCCCCACAGCGGAGAGCTGCTCCCTCCCCTCTGAGCCCCTTCCCTTGCGGCTCTGCATGCGTGTGCAGGGAGGGGTTGTTTGCAGAGCAGCCGAGGGACGCGCTGCGGGTCCCCCGCACGCAGTCCCGAGTGCATTCCGCCCCTTTCCCACCCCTCCCTGGGCACACACCTGTCTGCTCTTCTCCAGTCGTCATTTTCCTCCACCTCCCCCATTTCTCGGGAGAAGGGGCAGCCAGGCTGACTCTGCTGCAGCCTGGCCAGCAGCAAAGCTGAGCTCCGCAGCCCTGGCCTGGGTCACCTCAGGGATGCAGCTTGCAGCGGAGCAGGAGTGGGCATCATGCTACCGGGAGTGGGCCACAGAGGGGAGGATTCCCCCTCCCTCCTCTTCTCACAGATATTTTGGGGATTCCAGTTCCCCACAGAAGATGCTGGCCTCCATTTCCTAGCCAGGTACCTCCTCTGAATACCCAACCCAGCCTGCCACAGCTTTTGGGGTGATGGGCATGCTCTTTGTCACTGCTTATCTGCTGTCCCCTGGTGCTCCTTTTCAACTGGAAGGGATGTTTTCCTACTGGAGACAGTGTGTTTCATAAGCTGGGAACGCTGTGTGCCCTGCACAGGCAGTGAAGGGGCCCTGTGCCGAGCCTGACCCATTTTGGGGCGCAAAGCTCTTGGGAGCACCTGAAAGGGCCTCCTCCTGCCTGGGGCTGCCCTCAGTGCCCCTTTCCTCAGCTCCTCTGCAGGGAAAGCTGGAAGATCAGCTGAACTATTTCCATGCCGTGCCTCCGTGCTGCTGGAGCTGCTGTGGTGTGGGGGTGGGAGGGGAGTGGGAGCAGCTGTTTCTCCCAGTGCCTGGGCAGGCCCAGACGTGCTGCCAGTCCTCAAGGAGCATGAACGTGCCTGGAGATGCCTCTCCCCAAAATGCACCCTAAAGCAATGAGCTGCTGGCAAAGTAGTGGGTAACCTCAGAGGAGGGGATTTTAAAGGGGAGGTCTGGGACTTTGTGACCTGCCAGGCTGTGGTTTCAGGCTCTGAACAGACTCTGGCAGAGACCAGAGTTTTTCTGAGTCATACTTTGGGGGCTGTTGTGTTTCTCTGAGGGGAAGGGACTGGCAGGGTCTGTGCTACTGTGCAGCCCCAGCAGTGTTTATGTGGTGTCCCCTGAATGAGGGGGTGGGTTGCTCCCCTCCTGCCCAGGTCCCACCTGGTGATGCTGACAAGGAGGGCACATCTTCCAGTGCATCTCTCTGTTGCCTCTCTCTCTGCCCCTGCCATCAGTTTTCCTCATATGCAGTTCCTCAATGCCCCCTGACCCACTACTCCAATATCTATCATTCTATACAAACTGCTGCCTTCAACTTCTCTTTGCTGCCTCTTGCTGTTTTTCTTCCTTCTCTGGGGTGCCCTGAGCCCTGCTTTCCCCTCTTTCTGCACCCGTTCCTCACTTCTCCTCCTTTGTGACCACCATGCCGGGCAGGAGCAGCTTTGGTCAGCCTTGGGAAGGGCTGATGCTGCCTGGTGGGGTTGTTTCTGGATGCTGGTGCCAGCTGGTGATGCTGTGAAGCGATCCTTTCCCCTGTGGTTCACACCCTGCGGTGCGCGCGTGCGTGTGTTGCGGGTGACAAGTGACCGTGGTGTCGTTGGTGTGTCACTGCTCCTCCTGGCCAGAGCCTGGCAGGGAGCGTGCCCCTGCAGTCACACTCGCTGTCATTGTTGGGGAGTTTGCAGAAAGCGAGCTCTTCCCATATGGAGCCTCCAAAGTCATTTGGCATTGGTTAAATTCCTCAGTCCTCTCAGGACATGGCTTTGGCACTGACTCAGGGTGGACAAGACAATAAATCCAGCTCTAGGGAGCTTGGTACTGGGTCAAAACTGCTGCAGCTACATGGTAGGAAATGCTGATCCAGTATGAATTCACTCTGCTCTTTGAGATTTGTTTGGAAAACAATGCTGGCTTAACTCTGTACTGGCAAGGTTTATGTTGTGTTGGGTATTATCTGTCTGCACAACCCTCTCTTGGTGCTGGCTCGAGTGCTGTTTGTGTGCCACATCTGGCACGTGCTCCGGATCATGCATGCTATGGCTAATCTGACAGATGTAATTGCACGCTGCAGCCAGCCTGGTTCAGTCCCTCCTGTCAGGCAAGCCAGTCTGAAAGAGGGTTAAATTACAGTCTGGGAGCAAGCCATGTCCCACACCAGGCAGATGCGGGAGAGGATGGCATTGGTTGGGAGGAGGGCAGGCATCGTGCTGAAGAGGAAGGGGAGGGAAGCATTGTCTCAGTAGGAGGATGTTGCTCTCCAGCCCTGACCACTCCACAGGTCAGTGCACAGGCTCCAGGAGAGGCATTATCATTCCTTACAGGATCATGTTGCCAGAAAATGGGGTTGCACCATGGATGGAGGCTGAGCCAGCCTCACTGGAGGGAGGTGCTCGTTTGGGACAGAGTATGAGTGCAAACCCTCAATGTTACGCTGCAGGGACTTGTTCCAGGTCTGTCATTCATAGTCTTGTCTTGTTGAAGGAGGTAATTTTGTTTGTGCTGAAGGGCCAAAGGTCAGGAAGGTGGTGAGGGGTGATTTGCCTTATGCTTTTGTGTGGATGTGTGCAAATCTCTGGTGATTAGGAGGAAAATTTGTCCACCAGGTTTAGCAGTCTGAAGTCAGTTTTATGGTAAATCCCAGCCAAATGAGCTTTTGGAGGTTAAAGTCAAGAGGTGACACTGTCTACCAAACCTTGTTGCTAAGGATCCTAATGCTAGCAAACTCTCACGCTGGTCACCATGCTGTGCCACAGCTTCCCCTACCTTTACGTGGAACAGGCAGTAGCCACAAACACAGTGGGAGAGGAGGGGCTTGGGAGTAGGGATGTGAAGGAGCAACACTTCAGGCTGCACAGAGAGATGCTGTGGGGAAAGGGGAGGTCCAGCCCGTGGACTCTGCTGACATGGCTGAGTGCTGCCATTGGCGGGGCTGGATGCCGGAGGAGAATCCGTAATGACCGGGGGGCTGCGTGCCAGGGCCGAGGCAGCGATTCCCTCAAGCCTCTGTTTGTTTGGGAAGAGAAAGGGAGTTTGTGGCTTGTCACTTGGGAAACAGAGTAGAGATTCAGTGGAGAAGGACAGGCTTCTTGGCTGGGCCTCCCCGAGCAGCCGTGCCACGTGTCTGTGTGTGTCAGGGGACTAAGGGGACCCTGGTACCGGCCATGACTGGCAGCTGGCCATCCCCAACCCCTGTCATTTCACCTCCCCCTTGCACCCTCTGCACAGCCACTGCCAAGTGGCTGAGGACAGCCCTGAGACACACACACATGGCAGACTAGACGGTGCATGTGAAGAGAGGGGGACGAGTTAAAAGCCTTGCTAGAAGAGCAGCTGGGTGGAATTCGTGCTACCTCCCTGCCTAGTTTATGCCCCATGCAGTAGAACAGCATCTGTTTGAATGTCCATGTTGCTTCATTCCAGCCCAAACAGGCACCTTCAGCAGGGCTCTGTCTGGTGTGTGGGGAGGCTTTCTGGGCTAAGCTGGAAGAAAACCTCTTTCTCCCCCAAGTTCTTTCTCTGTCTCATCCCAGTGTGAGCCCTCTCTTGCTTCGTGGAGGTGGAGACCTGCAGGCAGTGGAGGGAAGTGTTGCAGGGGGAAAGGGGAATCTGAGACTCACAGAGCATGGAGAGGATGCAGACACTGAGATGAGAAAAAGGAAGGACCTGAGAGAAAAAGGACAGAGGCAGAAAAGGAAAAAAAGGGATGGAGAGGGAGGCAGAAAGAGAGCAGCATGTCCCTGCAGTGACAATGTGGTATGGAAGTATTTTATATTGATATTACAGATGGAAGTATCTTTTATTTATATTACAGACTAGAGTTTGACCTGACCACATTTGTACTGGGCAGGGATGTGGTCTTGAAAACTCTGTGGCAGGAAGACCAGCTCTGCACAGTAAACTGCTCATCTTCTATGCACCTCCTTCATTAAGGGAATAGCCAGCCTGTGATTGTCCTGCTTTGAGATGCCTTCTCCTTGTGCATGTTTTTCTGCTCCAGATATGGAGAAGGAACATGGCTGAGAAACCCCTCCTTGTGTCCTCTGTCCTCCTGGCCCTCATCCCCAGAGCCAGAGGAAGTGAATGTGCTGCCAGCACCAATGAGAACTGCCTTGCTCTGTACTGGAGGGATCTTGGTGAGGCCTTAGAGGGAGGCACAGCCTTGCCTTTAGGTGGCTACCCAGAAAAACTTATGGTCACATTACCCCAGATAGGCAGTATCTGCAGGGAATCAATTCAACAAGCTACACAATTTTTTCTACATTTTTTTTTTCTACAATTGCCCCATCAGCATGCCCCACAAGAACTGAACAGCAGCAATTAGGTAAGAGGGATTTATGCAAATTTCTCTTTCTCTTTTACGAAATATACTTGAGTATGTGTCTGTCAGGTAAGGTGGGTGTGCCAGGTCTGTCACAGGGTAGGTAGGTTTCACACAGATGTTCTAAGTGTCACTTTTGATGGGGGTGTGATGGTTTCCAGGAGCTGGAATGGCAGTGCTGGCTTGCAGGCAGGTTGACAGGTGAACATGTATCCACATGTGCAGTGTTGTGTGCTCATTGTGACACAAACCTGTGGGTGCTTCTTTTCCATCTCAAGCTTCCTCCCTGACTCCCTGTTGTAGGGCCAGCAGAAGATATGGCTCAAAGTAAGTGGCACATCAGGGCCATGGGACTGTGCCCTGATCTTAACTGCCATGCCTTTTAAAGCCAGCCAGCATGGTGAAATCTCTGGAGAACCAGTCTGGCACAAAGGGAGAAACACTCATATAATGGGGCTACTTATTTGAGTTCTCCAGCATTGCCCATTACATTTCATGTCTTGTGGCTGATGCAGTTGAAAGGCAATCACTGGAGCTAACAGCCCAGCAATGTTCTGCTCACCTTCTGATTTACTTCCTTTCATCCTCACTGGGTTTCATCTCCTCCCAGGTTCATGCATTCCCCAGCACTGAGGTCACTTTCTTTTCATCACACCTTAGGCTGTATATAATCAAGCTAGCACTGTTCCTGCCCTGAATCTTCTGGGGTCAAGATGGAAATCAGTATTCAGCAAGAGACCCAAACAAATGAGCAAAACTAGCCTGGTTGGTCAGAGCAGAGTGGATGTTATCCAAGAAAACTCGCATTGATCAATTCCAGTCACCTCCTGTGCTTAAAGTGACTCAGTATCTCCATTTTTAGGATGTTGCTGGGGAGCTGAATTCTCTTATGATTTCTCTTGTATCAGCTGTCCCTACCAACTGTATTTGTGAGATTCTTTTCCTATATCTGCTTAGATGAGGATCTGTTGCAAAATATGCTGGTAGAATAATGGATGCTGGGACAAAGCAACTCATAAAAAAACCACAAACCCACTGAAAAAAACCAGCAACAACTACAAAACCTCCGCCCCCCCCCTTCCCTGAACAATAAGTTATCAAGTCCAGATGGTTAAATCCGAGAGTTTGGAAGGAGCTTAAGTGATTGAGCTGCTAACAAAAATATGCAATCTCTTGTGGAAAAAAAAAAGCTACTGATTCGGGGAATTGGAGAAGACCAAATGTTGTACCTATATTTAAAAAAAGGCTTCAGTGATGATCCAGGGAATTAAAGATCAGTAGGCTTTGCATCTGTGTCTGGTAAACTGGTGGGAATGATAATTAAAAAGCAGTGCTTGAAGACATCTGGAAGATTGTGGTCTGATAGGGCCTATCCAGCATGGGTTCAGCAGGGGAAAACTGCATCATGCTAATCTCCTACAACTTTTTGAATGTGTCAATAATGCAGTGGATCAAGGAGAACCAAGTGATATAACGTATTTAGACTTCCAAAAGGCTTTTGAAAGATCCTGCACTTGAGCTGCTAAAGAAGCTAAGCAGTCTGTGAGAGACAAAATATTGACATAGCTCAAAAACTGAGTAGGAGACTGAAAGAATGAGGGGATTAAACAGTCAAGTTTCACCATGGCAAAAGGTTAATGTGGCCTCCAGGTTCTCGTCTAAATCCCTTGTGATTTACCTTATTGTTTAATGAATTGGAAAGGTGGGAGGAGAGATATGCCATATGGAAATCAGCAGATGAGACAAAATTATTATGTTGGCTGTGGACAGAAAGGGCTGTGGGAAATGCCTGGGAAAAAGAACTAAGTTAAATGAACACACTGTACTCTGGTGAATGAAAGTGAATGTTGGTATGCTCAAAGTAATGTGTGTTGCAGGGCAGACTCAAAACTCTTTAGATACCCAAAAGGTCCTGAATCAAGAGTATCAGTCAAATGAAAGTGAGGGTGAATGTCTTTGCAGAGCTCTGCCCCATGCTGTGATGCCCTTGAGAAAGCAAATCAGCTGTTTGGATGCAGAGGCTGTGGGTAGAGAGGGCTCTGGAAGAGCTCTTGGTACATCTGCAGTGCTGCTTCATTTGGAATAGCAAGCCAAACCCAGGTCAACCTTTTTCTGAAGGGATGCTGGAGAACTGAAGGGCCTCTGAGGTGGGACAGAAAGCCTGTGAACACCCCAAAGTGAAGATATGGAGGAGACAGGGGTTGTTGGTGTCAGACAGCAGACTGGGAGGGTATGGTGGGAGGAAATAAAATTATGAGACATATGAGGCTATCTGTCCTTCCTTTCCTCATCACCTAGGAGTGAAGGAATGCACAGTGAAATTAAAAGGTATGGGATTTAGGTTGGCAGGGTTGAACAGTGGAGGTCTAAGACATGAGAATTTGTCAGGTCCAAGAATTTAGAAAGGTTCATAGTGGACTTGTGTGTTTTGTGGAGAACAAGAGTACCCCAATGAGCTTTAACTAATTATGAGCCCAGTGTTGGAGCCTGAACCTGGAGGTTCAGTCTTCAGAGCCTATATTAGCCTGCAACTCATAGCAGCAAGTAAGAAAATTGAGACAGGAGTACATTGTCCCTCATTTGTCTGCTTTGATGTTTTTCCACCTTTTCTCCGCCAAATTGCAGTGATGTTTTTTTCCTGAGAGCCAGTGTGGACATTTCTCTGACCTGGAATGATTGTTCCCTTGTGTACATCTTACCTGCTGGGACATGAGCAGTGAAATTCTGTTCATGTCTAATCATGTTGAAGTCCATAGTATGGAGAATTTTCATCCTCTGAGTTTGAACTCGGTTCTGGGGAAAACCAAACCCCATCCCTGCCACAGAAAAGGTGCAAACCCACCTAAAATCTCGATATTGCCTCAGATCAGAAACCTAACCTGTGAAGTTCCCAGACATTCCTGGGAGATTGCACATGCTTCCATCTTCTGCCTGAACTACGGATACAGGAATCAGTGCCAGGATAATGGGGTATCCAGCAAACTTTCCAATTTCCAGGCCAAGTTGGAGCCCAGAATTAAAAATCTGCTGGGGCTGAAGGGAGAAGAGAAATCCCTGAGCCTATGGAAACCCTGAAACCTTATTTGATTACTTCCTCCTCTCTTCAGTGTAAGGACCTGAGTCTACAAAAATATCTTCCCTGTCCAACAGCATTCCATACCTAGGAGCATGGTCCCAGTTCTTGTAGTTCTTGGTCTTTTTTTTTTTTTTTCTTCCCTGATTCCATGATATGGGATGCTGAAATCTTCAACAGCTTGGCTAACTTAGCCTGTTTAATTTCTAGCTATTTGTGTGTAGCTACAAATGCATGTGTAGCTACACACAAATCCCGGACTCCTTGTAAGTATTTCTCCTTCCTGGGCAGCCCATGAGTGTGAGCAGAGTGACTATTTGCACAGGGATAAAAACCACTGGGGATCATCTCTGCATGCTGCTCTTTGCTGGATGTCTGTGAGCTATTTTGCACTCTTAGAGCTGTGGTTTGTTTTGGTGGGTAGCTTGGAGCTGCCCCCACCGCAGCTGATGTGGATAGAGTGGGAGCAGCCAGGCTCGTGTCCCAGTGCCAAGAGACCTGGGGTCAGTATCACACCTTTCCACGTGGTTTAAAGTTCCTGTGAGGCCAGAGGGAACTCTGGCAGTGTGTCAAAGCTGAGATCACCACAAACCTCTGGGCTGGAAGCAACATCTTCAACACCTCTCCTGGAATCCAGGAGCTGGGGACTGTGGGGGCTGAGAGACACTGACGTCACCCATGCTGCGTGCCAGCAACCCCAAGGCTTTGGAGATGGCTTGATCATCACTACTCTATTATAGCACCTAAAAAGACCTCTGGGATCAAAAGATGATTGCATCTCTCTGCTCTATTACAGCAGCCAATGAACCTCCAGGGCCAAAGGATAAATGCACCATCGCTGGAGTATTACAGCATTTAGAAACCTCACTCACTGACTCACAGCTGTCTGACCCCTCCACCACAACCACTTTCAATTTGTCTCGGCACCCAGCCACCTTCTCTACTGAGGGGTAGCTGGATAATCCTTGTGCTGTTACAGTGCCTGCCTGTGTGCAGCACTGAGGTGAGACCACACGGTCTTCTCACTTATTTTGGTACGGGGGGAGCACTGGTGTTGTGATGCATTTGCCAGACCTTTACTCTATGAATACAGCAAAGCAGCACTGAAATAACCCACTTCCCTTTAACACAGCATCTGTGAACCTCTGGTACTGCTTTGCTGTGAGGTGATCTGCTCTTGCCTGGTACAGGGAGGGGGCTCTTCTCAGACTGTTAGAGGTGTTTCAGAGGACAGCTCAGCCCCTGGCAAGGGCCGTGTTGTACCAGCAACTCGAGCTTACTAATGGCAAGGGGATACTTTGAATGTCTGGTCAGTGATCCTGGCGTTTAGAAAGCATGAATTAATTTCTCAGACACCCTAGAGAGGTGGAGTTCTGTCATGTTATGAACCTGACTTGTAGATTCTGGGGAAAATCCTAAAAGCTTTTGGTAATAGAGGCTTTACTGAGTTTAATGCCGATGGAATTAAAAGTCTCTAGGCACTCGTTGTGAATGGATTTACATTGGGGAGATTAGGAAAGGGAAAACATTATTGGTGTCCAGGAAACCCAGGAGAGCAGCTGTCAGCTGGTTTAGATGGAAAGTTCCCCAGTGGGCAGGTGCCCTGGCAGCCAGACAATGCACACACACCCCCCGTGGGGCTGGCTCGCATGCTCACGGGCTGGGGACACGTCCCAGGGCCACTGTGGGCATGCCACATGTGAACATTCACAATAGGATGTTTGCATTCACCAGTTTTATGGAGACACCGCACGTGCTTTAATGCAGGAATGGTCTCTTTATTTTGGCTGGCATCTCTTACACAAAGACCCCCATGCCTCTCTCAGGTGCTGCTGGCCTTCCCCAGCAGGTTCATTACTGTTCACTCCTGCTGAGGAGCAGAGAGAAGAAATGCCTGCCCTCCTCCCTGCCCACAGACACACCACTCTGTGCAAAGCAGTCTCTCGTTCATGGACAGGCCTTTTACAATCCCCTTTCTTCCCAGCAGAAAAGCACCTGGTGTGTGGCTGTGAAATGTAACAATGAAGCACAGTTAAAGTGAACACTGGGCAGGATCCTTGTGGAATCATTTTGTGAGGGTTAATAATTTCATAGTAAATTTTGGCCAACTCACAAAATCCACCATTTTCAACTTGTCTGGGAGGCCTGGGGAGGCATCTCTATATTGGCCAGCTTTTGCTCCTTTTTCTCAGGCCTCAGTGTTTGCCGCTGCTGGAGAAAGCATGCTGGAGGCAGATGATTCTTCCCTGTGCCCTTAGACAAGTAAGGCATGATCCTGGAGGGTTTGGCCTTTCTTGGACTTCCCTGCAGAGGCTGGGTTGCTAAGGCTGTGCTCTTTGCTCAGGGATCAGAGAGGCAACAGAAGAAAAGACACCAAGAGACCTATGGGGAGAATGAGAAAGGTTATGCCCTTAAGTACATGAGCTGGTTATGCTCCTCTTGGGAAGGCTCCAAGAGATGCTGTTCCCCTTGTTATTTCTCTCCAAAGTCCTTATCACTTGTTGGTGCACCTTTTTGAGAGAGCAAAGATCAGGGTTCATCCACCCTGGCCTTCTTTTTAAGTGGTACATCATCAAGCTGAGGACTCAATTAAAATCCTGTTTTGAAGATCTCTATTTCCTCTGGAGAACTTGCTGGGTGATCAGGCTTTTTTAAAGCAGCGAGCTCCCTGCCCCAGGGAAGATGGGCAGACAGGAGAGCTGGTGCCCTGCCAGGGCATGCAGATGATAACCTGACTTTATCAACTGAGTGCCCACAACCAATCCAAGAGCAGAGTTACACCTTCTTTGTAGGGTGAAGATAATGCTCTGTCCACAACACAGAGTGGAGTGCTGGCATTCATGCCATCCCTTGTCTCCCTGCACAGCGTGGATCACTGCCTGGTGACTCTGGGGGTCTGGGTGAGAGGAAAGGCTGCTGGAGTGGTTGATATGCCCTCAAAACAAGGTGTCAGATGTTGAGTACCAGGGGCAGGGCAGACACGATGTCTCTGGTGGCCCACCCAGTGAGTGGGTAGGTGCCACCAGGGTGTCCACACACAGGGAGGAGATGGGAGAGAGGAAACAGCTAGGAAAGAGGGTGAGCAGTCTCAGTGCCTCCCCACATGGCACTTCTTATGCTGGCAAGAGGTGGTGGGAGTGAGGGAGTCAGGGAAGGAAGAAAGGGAGGTGGGATGCTCTGTTGGCAGGCTGGCACCCCTCAAAGTGGTGGGGAGCCAGCAAGCATTGTGGCAGTCAGCCCTTGGCCCTGGGCTTGCCTTCATCAGATGGAAGATGCAGCTTGGAGAGAAGGAGGGTTTTGAGTAAAGAACAGAAGCAAAAATATTAATATGGTGACTGGGGCTGTGGCAATGCCCAGTGAGTGCTCAGCAGTGATGTTTCTGCAGGAATTGGAGCTGCCCCTGGAGCTGTGGGCCTGATCTCTGGTGGGGAGGGGAGAAATCTGTTGCTGTGACCACTGATCTCAGGAAGGTGCCTGACCTGGCACTTCTGATGATACATTTGTCCTGCAAATATGTTGCGTCTGAGCTGCTGGGCATGCAGGCACCTGCCTTTAGGTGGGTGCAGAGCCAGGCTGGGCTCACTTCTGCTCAGGCTGCATCAGCACTGACAGCACCTGTGGATACCAGCAAGGAGATCCACTCTGGAATCCGCTTTGCAAATGGCACTGCAAAAATGTTTTTGTTCTTTCTGCATCCTGTGTGAAAGAGCTTCTATTCCACCATTGCCTTTCTTAAGGCATCTCTGTTTCTGTCAATTTATCCACAAGTACAAAGAAAACACGGGTGCAGGTGGTCCCTCCATGCCAGACAGCCGTGCTGGCTGCTGTAATCAGCTCGTTCAGGCAGGATGTGTTCACCCCCTCTGAACAGCAGTCATTGTCTATTCCCAGGCAGAACGGTGCTTCTGGAGGACATCTAGCACAACTAACTCATCATGACAACCAGCAGCAACTTCAGGCTGCTTTCAGAGAGCTGTTTGTGGGATCACCTCAGCCCTTCAGCACAGGATGTACACTTGCAGCAAGCCCTGCCACTACAGAAGAGAGAGGCTTCTGTGTCCCTGGCAAATGCTAGCCCATGACTAACGTGTTCAACACTGACAGGTCAGCGTGAGCTGGGAGAAAGGGGATCTTTATTTCAGTGGGATCACTGAGAGCAAATGGGCTTTGCAGCAGTAAGGATGTGATGAAGCTGTCAGCTGCAAAAGACTGTACGTGGTCTTAAGGCCCTAATGGGGGCAGGCTCGCAAACACATGATGGGCACACTCACAGCTTCCCTGGAGATGGGAAAAGTCATTTGAGGGTAGCTCCTAGGATTTTCAGGATCTGTCAGTTGCTTTCTGGTGATGAGAAAACCTGGCACGTTCCTGTTGGGACTGACTAGCAGAGATTCCAAGACCTTCATTTGCATGATTAACAGGGTTTATGCTCATTGTTTTTTCAGGGACTGCCCTGTGTGTGAAACTGTAGCCTTGCCACAGAGCACTGGGCTGAAGAGAGTGTAGTGGAGGCTGAGTGCACCTGTGATTTATGGGAAGATTGCAACCTTGCCTGCATAGCCACGTGGATGTCAGCATGGTTTATATTATCTGCACCATGGTGGCATGTTACATTCTCTCAACATTCTCATGCAGAGGGTGAGAAGGGGCAGACTTTTCAGAGGGAGCTGCCTCTGGGCATTGCTATTTTTTACTTCATCCTTGGAGTTGGTGAGCCTGGTAGTGTTGCAGGGTGACATGTATGAAGAAACCTGACACCAAGCTGGAGGACCTATGAGGCTGTATCATGATATAGCCAACAAAGTGATCTGCTTGCTGTTGCTTTGATGTGATCATATGACAGTTTGATGCTTTATTCAAAGCACTGGTTACAACTTCCTTACCCTTCTTTCCCAAGCACTTTGAGGCCAACTAATTTATTAATAAATTAGAGGGATTAAAATAAGCAGTGCTTTGAAAATCATTAGGCATCCCAAATGTCTGGAAACAAACAGCAGTTGAAGTAAAAAAACAAAATGCAAATAGGCTAAGAACTGGGCCATAAAATATAGTATCCTAGCCCCGGGGCAGCTCTGGAAAGAAAAACTGTGTTTTTTTCCTTGTGTCTTTGGTTTGGGACAGAGAAAATAGTACTGGGGTTCTGTGAATGAGGAATGGTCCCTGCCCCAATTCCTGCAGTGGTACAGAGCCTGCCCCACCAGTGGCTTTACTGGCTGCAGAACAGAGATGTGGGGAGATGAGGCCACAAGCACCAGCCACGGGGCTGGAGCTAAGGCAAGATCTGAAGGCTACAGACTGGGGACCATCTGGGTGAGCAGCTGTCCTAGGCAGCTCCTTCTGCTACTCTTGGTCCTGACCCTCACCCTCCAGGCACTGCATACCCAATTCTTTCCTCCTCTCAGCTCGCTGCCTTTCTCACTCCAGCTCCTCTTTCCCTCTCTGAAGACCCAGGGACTGATACAGCCAATTCATGCAGCATCCAGCTCATCTTCCCTCAGAGGTACCAAAGCTGAGCCCCTGCATTGGTGGCCACACAAGCAGGAATGCTGGCTGCTGCCAGAGCCATGAGAGACCACTTTACACAATGACCTTTCCTTGTTCTGCATCCTGGCTGGGGTGATGCATTTATTGTTGCCAGCTGCCTTTTTCTTGTCAGTCCGTGCCAGTTCACAGACACGCTGGAACACCACTGTCCCAGTGAGGAAACAGTCCCCAAGGACATCACAAAAGGCACAAACAGTGGATGAGGGTATGGGTGATTATCTGATTGCTGTGGTGATCTGGGTGATGTTTATATGGGGATTACTTGGGAAAGGAAGCTTTTGAAAAATGCATCAGAGCAACATACATGTCTTTGATGTGTTTAAAAACTGGTGTGGTCCTGCTTAAGAAGTGGAAGTAATGAGGGCAATCAGTCTCTGCTCAGGAGGATGATTTTTAGGCCAGAGAAATGTGAAGGAATCACAACTGACTGCTGTTCCTGCCCAGCAGAGAACAAGGAGATCCAGTTTTCCAGGCAGTTGTTGGAGGTCCTCTGTTGGTGAATGAGATATTCACCACCTTCAAGACTGAATCCTATCCATACTTGGAGAAGACTGTGTATTTGTGAGGAGGAGCAGGGGCTCAGCTGTGAGAAGTCTGCCTGATTCAGGAATTGCCTGGACCATCTTGAGTTTCTCTTGCGTGACAGACTTCTCAGGCATCACTGGCCAGGGAGAAAGCAGTCAGACAATGAAAGAAAGCTGGTCTAGGAAAAGGCAGAGCCTGTCTGATAATTGAATACTTCTCCCTGCCTGGCCAGCATGCTGTGAGTGGAAGGCATCATGAGGCCAAGTGCCTGCCACTGCCAAGGGACTTTTCCCCTCCACACAGCCACTGGGATTTCTAATCCAGGCTCTATAGGACAATGCTGTCATGTTAGTAATGGTATAACTCTCTTAGCAGTCTACCGGTGTGACAGAGTCACAAAGGGAACAGTGTAGGCTGAATATGCACTCATGCTTGCTAAGCCTGTAATCCCAGCTTTGATTTTCTCTCCCTCTTTTCATGTTTTTCTTCTTTTTTTTTTTTTTTTTTTTTAATAATAAATTCAAACCTAATAAGAGTGATTCACTAGTTGCCTGTTTATCTGTCTTTGGCATGGTGTCCAATTGGGATTGCACAGGGCAGAAAGGTGAGGTGTGGGGGGAGAAGGAAGAACTGGGAGACAAAGGGGGAAGCTGAAGAGTGTTCCCGTTTCTTCTCTCCATGGAAACTAAGGCTGGTGTCTTTCTGTGAACCTGAATGTCTTGGCTGTTTTTTCCCCTATGGTCAGAAGAGGCTGGTGATCAGCTCTGCTCTCCCATTCACTTTTGATTTTTTGTGGGTTTCCTTGTAAAGGTTCAGCAGCTGTTAGCAGCTGATGGGAAGTGTTTGGCGGTCTGTGAGATGGGTGGAGGCAGGCACATGAGTGCCCTGAACTTGTCTGGCCTGGTTGTTATGCTTGGATGAGGCAAGGGTCAGTGATGGAGCTAAGCCCTTCCAAGGCTGTGTCTTGCAACTGCATCTGAGACTGTGCCTGTACCTCCTTGAGGTTGATCTGTTTTCTCTGCAGATCCTAGCAGAGCCCAGGTGTTCCTCAGCCCAGGCAGTTGCAAGACCTGCTGTAGGGCTGATTCTAGCACCATAATGTGTTTCTGCATCCAGCCCCCTTTTGATTCTGCCTGCCTAGGAACCTGGACACCTCTTCTCAGAAAGCTGCTCAGGTTGGGCAGCAAGATTCACTACTGCTGGGCAGTAGTAAGAAAAACCAGGGAGTTTCTGGATATGCATGTGGAGCCTGTTGCCCAAGAGCTGCTGTTAAGAACTGCCTTGCACTGTCTTCCTTGCTCTGGGCAGTCACTGGCCTCAGCCACACCTCAGCCAATTTCACCCCAGGTGCTTCTTCCAGGGTGAGCCTCCTCCCTCCTTGTCTCCAGTGGCAGGCACAGCCCTGCTGAACTGCTCTGGGCTGCAGGTGGCCGTGCTTGTGGCCGGGTGACACTGAACATGGGAGACATGGAGCAGGTCATCCGGAATAAGCAGTTAAATGTGGGCTGCTGCACAGGAGGACAGTGAACAGGAGAGGGCAGAAAGGTTAGAAAAAATAGCTTTAGTTTAGTTAAAACGAAACAATTGTTGAGAAGCATTAGAGTAGTACTGAAAGCCTTCTGCTTCACCTTGGCTAAATAATGTGTACTTGTGGTTCACCGGGACTGGGCTGGTCCTGACCCCCAAAGAGCTGTGTCCAGGTGACCCATTTGTGGTGCTGAGACTGCCTGCCATAGAGAAGACAGCTCTGTCTGAAACCAAGGGAAGCTGTGGGGCATTCTGGCAGCTTGTGGGGTGGTGAGTGATGGCAGGCAACATGCTGTGGTGCAGGATCAGCGAAACACTGCTCATCTCTCAAGCCGTCTGCTTCTCTTGCTCTTTGTGAGCCACTTCTCACTTCTCCTTTTCATGTGCTCATATCACCTCTCTTTTCTTTCCCTCACTTTCTCTGTGTGATGCATGGCCCAGTGACTATAATCCATGATAAGCCTCTATTCTCTCTTTTCTCTTCCTCACCACCTTTCTCACTCATCCTTTCTTCGTGTCTCTCACTAACACTCTGTTGCTCTCCCTGCCAATTTATTCTTCTCTTTCCTCCCACACTCTGTCCCCGTTTCATCAATCTCAGCACAGTCCTGCTTCTCACCAGAGCTGCTGTTTCATGTTTACTCCAGTGGAGGGAGGGCAGGCAGGTGTGAGGCTAAGGTAACAGGTAGGAAGCAGGAGAGTTGAACTGAGACCTCCTTTGGTGACCATGGCTGAGTCACATCACCCATTCCATAGCCTGGCTCCTTTCCTGTGGCACGGGAACACTCAGCTGCAAGTGAATCTGCAATGCTCAGAGGTTGTAGGGCCAAGGTCTGTGAAGCTCCTGGAAGTGGGCTAGAGCTCTTTGGGTGCCTGTGCAGTTTTTGTGTGTCTCTGGTGCCCAGCTAAGCCCTTGTGCCCAGACTGACACGATGGAGGCACGTTCCCAGCCCTGCTCGTTGTCCTATTCTCAAAGTCTGCCCTACCCACACTTTCCTATGAAACAACCCCATGGGATGAAGCTGACAAGGCTCAGCTATGGAGTTTTGATCTGCAGTGATCCAGAGCTTTGTCCCTGCAAATCCCTGGAGACTAACGGCAATTCCTGTTACTAGAGGTGCTACCTTTGTAATTACACTGATTTGCCTCCCCAGTTCCACCTTTTTCTTCTTTTCTTCCTCTCTGCCATGCTGCTTTTCCACCTTTGCATACCAGAGCCTGCCTTGCCTGCTGGCTGCTGAGGGCTGGCCCGGAGCTGCCAGATGCTTGCACCTTCTCAGCTCTCACGGGTAGGAGTTGCTATGGGAGACAGCGAGAAAGAAAAAGTGCCTTCCCCAGCAGCACTAGGAGCCAGAAGTCTTCCATTGAGTGGAGAACACCCCCCCCTTGTGCTCCTTCCTCCCCTCAGCCCCCCTTTAGAGAGCACTCTGCAGAAAGCTGCCTTTGAAGCCCCTTAATTAGTGTCCCGTGTGTCCTGAACGGAGCCCTTCATTACCACCAGCAAGAGGCATAAATTGGCATGTGTTTCAGGTTTGGGCTCAGTGCCAGAATTTTGTTCCAGTCCCCTCCCTCCAAACCTCTCCAGCTTCCCCCCTCCTCGACACACATGTGTGCACACACACATTCACTCTCTCTCACACAAAAACACACGCACGTGCACGCACAAGGGACCCTGCCAAAAAAGAGACGTTCCCTTTCCATCATCCCACATTTCAGAGGAAAAAAAAAAGCAATGACAGAGGTCGCTCTGTTCCCTGCCTCCCCACGGCTTGCTCTTGGCTCTGCTGACCCTTCAGCATATGCAACTGCAGGTTGGGGGTCATTATCAGCCCCAGAGTATCTCTCACAGCCTGTGGATGTGCTCAGAGGGTGCTAATTAGTGAGAGAAGGGCTGATTAGGTTAGAAATTAAGTGTTTATTCTATCTTTTTTTTTTTTTCTTTTTTTCTTCTTCTTCTTTTTTTTTTTTAATATGTATGTGTGTAAAAATAGTGAGGCCAGATGGAGTCTCAGGAATAATGAGAGAAAAGGCAGCCAGGAGTCAAGGGGGGTGAATCTGTATCCTGTCTCACCTCTCCTGCACCCCCTGGGTGGACAGGCGTTCTGCAAACTCACAGCATTCCTGCAGCACACCAGCAGCCACCACACATTCCCTCTGGCTGTCCTCGTTGGGATCGAGCTGGACATCTCCTCTCTGCACAATGTTCTGTAGAAGCTTTTCATACCTGGAGAGCCTCTCATCTCCATCACCTCATCTTTTCCAGCTCAACCTTAGTGCCTTTGTTTCCCCTACTCCCCCACACTTTTTTTTTATCTCAGTGTCACTATTAGCAGCAGCTAACAGGTTACTGGCACCACCAGCCTTTCAGTGACACCCCTTGTCTTTGCTGGTGTCTCACCCCAAGTGTGCTGTCCTCATAGAGAAATCCTGCCTCACAGGCTCTTGCTCTGCCAGACTGAGGAAATTCAGTCTATCCCTGCCATGGACTTTGTCCCTCCTTTGCAAAAGTTGCAACAGAGGACCCCCAAAGCTGATTAGGAGTCTGATTTCCAGGAACTCTAAAGTCTCTATGCCTGAGCAAGCCATGTCCTTGTCCTGTTACGTGGCCATTCTTCCCTGCAACTTTGCTATGCTCAGCCTGTTATGGACTGTGGGATAAGGAAGAGCAGAACATGGTATGGCTGAATAGCAACTTTGTCTTGCTACAAGGCTGTTCTGTGCTTCCAGTGCTGCAGGGAGAAGCTTTGGGGCCATGAGGGGCAGTTGAAAAACTGCATTCCTTCCACTTTGCCTGAAGTAGGTCTCTGGGGCCAGTATTTTGGATGCAGTGGACATGGAGCCTTTCTCCAGAGGCCAGTGTTTAGGTTGAGGGTACTCAGGTTCCAGCAGGCTGGAGGAGAGGGAAGGAAAGAGGCTGTACTCTTTCTGGGGTGGGAATTGTGCTGGCAGACTCATGAGTTTGCACAGTTGGAGGCTGGTATCTGCAGCAGGCCAATTTGTGTGACCCGAGGGCTCACTCTGATGTTGGCAATGAAGGCCATCTCTCCCAATCGGGGATGTGGCTGTTGAGAAAGGGCTGAGTTTGTTTTGTTGATCAGCTTGGGGAGTGTGTGTGGGGGGGAGGTAAGAACTTGTCACTACGATGTGCTGGAGGAGTATTTGCAGGGAGGAGTATTTGCTCAGTAACCAGTGGGGGGATTGTGATCCCTTGGAATCACAGCTGACTGGGATGTGAGGGTCTGACAGCAGAGGAGATTCTCTTGCTGACACTAGGGGGGCCCTAGACTCTTAGCTGCATTTCAGAGCCCAGCTACAAAGTGTCTGGTGCACTGGGGCTTTGTACCTATGAAATAAGAAGCCCAGCTTCTTTTAAGGGTGGGAGAGCAGCTGAGGACCCCCAGCTCCAGGGGTGTACTTGTGGTGGGAAGAAAGGCCACATGTGTGTGCTGGTGTTCCTTGGGCTGTGAGCTGTCAGTAGGACTGCATGCATGACTGTTTGGCTGTTGCATGAGAGAAGGGTGTATTTGTCTGGGTACAATTCAGACCTCATTCCCTTTTCATCTCAACGGTGCTTTTTTACCATGTGGCTCCTGTAACAGCCAAACAAACAAACAAACAAACACGCACACATGGGAATCCAAACTCCCTATTACCACCACACTGCAGATGCAGCCTGGTTTGGCCTGTATTTCTCCCGTTGCCACAGCAACGGTAAGCCAGGGAGTAAATCAGAATATCCTCTCTGGTGCTCAACACCCCCATATGGCAAAATAAATGACAGTGTGGAAAGCCTGGTCCGTCTTCCCTACCTCTCCTTCCCAACTCCAGTTCAGCAGAGACCCTCCAGAGACCTCTCATATGCCTGTCAGACCCCAAGAGATCACAAGCTTCCTCCCTAGGGGATGAGGGAACACCACCTCTGCTGTGGCCAGCAATCCCCCCTATTCCCTCCTCCAGCTGCTGTGTCTCCCGTGGAGGGTGATTAGGTCTGAATCAATGTTCACTGTACACGGTCTCAGCTCAGCTGGCTTTTAACAAGATGAGTCCCATCAGCTCCACTAAGGACCAAACAGTATCCAAACCAGGCTTAGCAACCTGCTTCTTGCTTCAGCAAACTCTGCTTACAGCTGGGAGAAACAGAGCCTTTGGAGAGGAGCAAAGCAATCAAAGCACATTTAGGACCAGGACTCCTGTCCAGCTGAGCTCAGAAATATGCTCGCTGGGACAGCTGCCAAAAGGGCTCCACCAGCTACGCTTTGTGTTGGCCTTGGGCACTTCCAAAGTCAGCAATGTGCTTAGGAGAGAGATCTGTCTGCCCAGAAAGAAGAGACCTTGGGAGGAGAGGAGGGACACTGCCCCCGAGAACTGGCGTGGTGCAGTCCCCTGGAAGCAGGGGAGAAACTAGACTTGCATTTTCTACAGCAGCTCTTTCTATGTGCATCCTAGGTTGGGTAATTCTAGCCCTGGAGGGTGACCTGCCTCCCCTTTTATTCCAGCAGCTGATTAGAGGGTATCTGTCACTTGTGCCTCCCCCAGCTTTGGCTGTGACTTCCTTCATTAGGAATCTCACTCTGTTCTTTGGCTGGATTTCCCCTGAGAATCCGATTTATGGCTCCCCAGTGATTGCTAATGTGTAAATACCGTGTGCTTCAGTATGGCACTGTGAATGCCCTAGTGCATTGGAACAGTTAACCCTTCAGCAGCTGAATATCCTCTCCCTGTTGTGAAAGCTGCCTTGCCAGACAGGGAGAATCCCGGCCTGGGATCATGGGATCCCAGTCTGGCTCTAGGCATGCTTGCAGATCGGTGCAGGTGGGTGGACCCTTGCAGGCCTCCTCAGGTTTCGGTGGAGGTGAGAGGATGAGGCAGCAGCAGCCCAAAGAAAAGGCAAAAAGGGCCATCTCATGATTAAATGCTAGAGCACAGCAGCAGTGTAAAAATATACATATATCACAAGCCTTAATTAACACAGGCAAAGGGAAAAGGAGAAAAAAAGCCACTTTTTAAAGGTTTCACAGAGACTATAAACTGGCAGCACAGAAAAAAAATGTAATACATGCAAATTAATGGCATAAATTTAGGGTTACTTAACTTCACAAATGTTAACAAGCTCATAAAAAAAAAGTTATTCTTTCTCAGTTTCCTGTCGCTGTTTGTTTAATTCTCTCTCTCGCTCTCTTTTTTAACTCTGTTGAGAAGATTATGTTTTCAGTATATTCCTCCTAAATTAATTCTGCCTCTCTCTCTTCCTTCTCCCTCCCTCCCTCGTCTCTGTCTCTTTCTCTGTACCTTCCTCTGTCTGCTTGCCTTCCTTCCCTGCCTATCTATCATATTCTTAATGTCCCCATCATCATAGTATCTACTCTTGGATACAGTACTGTCTCATTTCTCTCCCTATTTCCTTGCCTGGCTCTCCCCCGCTCACACCCCATCCTTCTTTGCAGCTCTCAGCCTGCTACCCTCTTCTGGATTTTTTTTTTTTTTAATTTTTCCTGGGTGTTTTTTTGTTTGTTTGTTTTTTTGGTTTTTTTTTGTTGTTGGGTTTGTTTGGTTTTTTGTTTGTTGGGGTTTTTTTGTTTGGTTGGTTTGGTTTTTTGGGGGGGTTGTTTATCGGGGGGTGGTGGTGGGTTTTTTTGGGTTTTTTTTGGTTTTGTGGGGTGTTTTTTGTTGTTGTTTGTTCGTTTGGTGGTTTTTGTTTTTTTGTTTTTTTTTCCTGTAGCAGTGTAGCAGTCAGTATAACTCCAGCCTGGTAACGCTATACGCAACACTACCAATTTCCAAACGTGCATTTTTTCCCTGCCACTGGCAGACAAAGAAGGCAAGGAGCAAATCAAGTGGTCTCGGGCTGAACTGCTCGTTTGTCAGGCGTTTGAGCGGCTGTTTGTGGCCGCAGACTGCGTGGCTGGAGGCAGAGGTAGGGCTGTGTGGGCAGGCTGGCTTGGTACACGGCAGCCCCGCTCGGAAACAGCGGGCACAGCTCCCCCGACACCGTCCCTTTATTCGGGGCCCTGCCTCCGCACAGTGCCGGATAACAAAGGGCACGGCAGCTCCTTGCTGAGCCCGGGAAGTCATGAGCCCCTGAGGTCACCGCGGCTCTGCTTCCCGCGTGTTCCTTGCTTTGCTTACAGATAAAACTAAGTTTAGAAAACTCAGGCAATTGCCAGTTTAGCTCTGCCAAGACTCATTTCTCCGGAAAGAGGACACGCCTTTTGTTCTGCTTCTTTTTAAGCTACCAAGGACACCCCAAGTTGCATTACTCGTGACGTAACTTGTCCTGTCCGTGATGCTACAGCTTCTGTTCTTAGGCTCTTGTTCTCATTGCTTAAAGGGAGGATGGGTTAAAAAAAAAAAAAAAATCTTATTTTGACTTATGGACCAGACTGAGTCATAGGAAGACATCATTAAAAAAAACAGGGGGTGGATATCATCAGTTTTGGCCACAAGCCATCCTTGGAGCTTTCAAAGTCGCCTGTAAATATTGCTGCCAGCTCTGTTTCAGTATCAGAGACAGCAGTCCTGGCTAATAGCTTTTCTCCTTAGTGGCCCAATTCAGTATTTCAGAATGCTGGAGAGAAGAGGGGGAAGTCAGTGTTTTATTCAACATAGCAATCTCAGGAACAGGGAGGTGAAATTACAAGCTGGACTACCCTGGCAGCAGCAAAAATAAGAAAATCCAAACAAGCAAAGGAAAAAAACCGGAAAAAACTGAATTTCTCAAAGCAAGAGGAAGGATATTGGTGAGTGGGTAATAGAGAGGTTAGGAAGCGGAAGCACAGAGGGAGAATCTGTTGTGTTTGGAAGATGTGGGAACCATCAACACAGATGTTGCAGAAGAAAGCAATTGAGAAGCTGAATGGGACTTGCATGGGTTTACAGTTGGGTGCATGCTTAAGCGTGTTGCTAAATGGAGACCTGAATGAGTGAGAACAAGAAATAATCATGCGGGAGTCCCCGTGCAGAATCAGTCTCTGTCCAGATTGACATCACAGGCTTTCCCACTGACAGAAAACGTTGCTTTTCCTGGGTAGGAAATGAGTCAGGGTGACTCCGGAGCTTAGGGTTTGGCCTATGCAGATTAAGGGGAGTAGCAAGGAATAAATAAAATATGGAATATGCAAGGGTGACTAAGGACTCAAAGAGAAGCAAAGAACTGTGGGGGAAGCAATAGGGCCACAGTGAGGAACGAGGAGAGGCTGCCAGATTAATTGCTTTCTAGGGCTACCTGGAGAGAGATTTAGGGAGTTAAGCATCATTCCCTGGCTATGAAGTACCTATTACGTGGGTTAGTGGGTAAGACATTTACGTGCCTGTATTAGCTGAGTAATGCTCCTTTGTTTTTTTTTTTTTGGTCCTTTCAGCCCAGAAACAGTCGGAAGCAAAGTTTGTTTCTCACTGAAAATATTTTCAGCACCTATGAAATCAGAGGCCCATTAACAATTGCAGCCTCCATGTACTCTGCAACTGACAGCATCAAAACAGGCAGAGCAGAGACTAGCTAGGGAAATAAAATGGAAAACTGGACTGAGCAAGAACAAAGGAAAGGGTGGGGTGTTTTTTAAATTGAGCTGTCCCCCATTTTTGCATCATAGCCTGAATTAGCTTTGGCCTACATAATTAAAATGGAGGATGTCAAGGTACCAGGAGGAAAAAGTATTTTGCTGGGTGATTTGCACGAATCATCTGTTCGCTGCACAGCTGCCATAGGAAATGCAACACCATGAGTAGACATATATAATTGTAGAGATGGGGAATGAATAAACGTGTTTCAGAGAACAAGGAGAATTTTAAATGTCAGCAAAGGGGTATATGACTCACTCATTGGGAAAATACTATTATTGGATACGTAAGTAGGACTGTACAAAGCACTCAGAAGAGGGATGCTACTAGAAAAAAGAAGAATTAATAAATGAAGGTAACATTTGGGTAAGTGACAGTGAATGAATGAGGAGATGTGCTATAAATGCCATGAGCTATCACAGGGCCTGGAGTGAAAGCAGAGAGAAAGTGCGGGGTTGAGGATGGCAAAGGATGAAAAGAGAGAGATCATGGACGATGAGGAGAAGCATTGCTGGAGACTGCTGAAATACAATGGAATGGATGAGTGTTTGTTATAAAACTACTTGGCTTTTGGCAGAATAATGGTGACAAAGAGTTTCTGTTCTACTGAATTGGGATTAAAGAAATAAATGAGGTGGAACTCCATGGGAGGAGAGGAAATGGCTGTGCTGAGGAGGCAGGAGGGGGCCCAGGACCTAGCTGGAACTGGTTTCTGCAGAGGAGTGTTAGGCTGTGATGGACATGTCATATGGAGGGATCCCTCCCTGTTTTTCAAAAGGAAAAAACAGTGTTTAAGTGTAACAGATGATATTGTATAGATTACAGACATGGCTGAAATAAGCAGTGCAGGACCAAGGCATTTTGTGTGAGTTCAAGCCAGGCATTGACAATAATTAACTAATGCTCCCGGTGCAGTCAACAACAAAGTTGCAGACTTCTTGAGTCCAGAACACAATGAACTTGAAACATTTCAGTTGCCAAATCCTGGACACCATTCCAACAGACCCATCCCACATGTCTGGCTGGCCATCCTCACAGCCTGAAACGCTGTGTGCTAGCGCATCTGCCCAAGCAGAGACCGAGGAGTCCAGCCACTTCTGCAAATGGATCAGTCCCGTTTCCAGCTAGGGCCAGGGGATCTCTAGTCCTGGAGGAGGAGATTTCCAGAGCCTCTAATTTGGGTCCAGCTGGGAGCAGTTCTTATTTTGGTTCTGAAACCCCGAATCCGCAGCAAGCTGCTTTTCTGGCTGTCTTGGGTTGATTGAGTCGGTAGAGAGACAGATGTAGGTGGATAATGGGAAAGGGGGTGGTAAGTGGCAGAGCTATTGCCTGAGCGAGAGAGAAGGATGCCGTGTGAGTACTGCCAGTCCCCATTCAGTGAGCAAGTGGTGAGTCAGGGGCAGATACTGAGTCAGCAAGAAGGCGGAGGGTAGTGGGTGGGTAGAGCACCCTGGCTAACTCTGTGCAAACCACTCAGCTGCACCGTTGCACTCAGCTCCTTGTGGCAAAGTTGCATGCAGTGGTTCAGGCTACTGCATCTCAGTTTCTCCCCCCCCTCCCCTTGAAATTCCCTGGGCTGCTTTTCTGAACCAGTGGGGCATCAGAGAGGGCCCCTGACCCTTGCCTCTGGTGGGCATGTATTTTCCTGACGTGTTTATGAACCTACTTGCAAGCACTGCTTCTCCGTGAGGTGTGGTAGTGAAAGAAGGGGAATGAAAACAGCTGATGAAGGCAGAGAGAGCCCTTCAGCCTGTGTCACCCCAAAGATACTGCTCGTGCAGTCAGGGAGCTGGTGGAATGTAGGAGGGGGGAGAGAGAAAAGAAAGAAAGAAAGAAAGAAAAATAGAAATGAGGTAGAAACGAGAGTGAGAGAGAGAAAATATTTGAGAGATGAAAAGAAATTACCATACGGCAGGATCCTGTTATTCAACCTAATTTTCAAAGGACTGCAGCTGTCGCACTGAGATAATCTGTTAATTATAACAGTCATTGTGTTTTGGCAATGGAATAAAAAAACCAGGCTCTAAACAAGGCAAGGTAGGGGGGAAAAGAGAGGGGAGGCACGGCTGTGTCAAAATGCATGTCAGATGCTAGCTTGAAATATAGGTGGGCGAGCTGGCCGGGAGGAGGGTCCCTCCCCAGCAGGGCTGAGCTGTGCCACTGCCAGCAGGTGGAGGATGGAAGGAAGGTGGAAGCATCCCTATGGATGGGAAACATAATGTCCTGTCCAGTGTGAGCCTACTCCTCTTGCTGAATCTGGGCATGCATTGACCAGAGGAAGAGCTTTGAGGGGCTGAGGGTCTCACTGCCAGTGAGGGAATCTCTCTCAGGTGGCCACCCAGGACAAGGTTGGCTGGAAGGCGAGAGAACGTTGAAGGATGCTTGAATGCCAATGCCTGTGCCCTGCAGGAATTTGCAGGCCTGGGGGTGTCCTACACAGGGCAAATATCAGGAAGTGATTGCTGCTCCAGGACATATGTGATTCCTTAGGCCCTGAGGCCCCCCCTGTAAGTGACTGTAGTGAGCTGTAATTCAAGGACCATGCCATGCCCTTTTCCTACCCTACCTGCAGGGTAGCATATTTGGGGGCCCTCTAAACTGGCACTGCTGGATTGCTGGGGATGTTTTTAGCCTCCAGAAATACTGGAGGTATGCTTGGTTTGAGTGAAGGCATCTCTCAAATAGCTTCCTGCTGTTCAGAGTCAGACTGCTGAGAGCCAGGACTTGTTGAAGGAAATAGGGTACCAAGGCCAGCACAGGACAGCAGAGGCATCACAATGACCCTGAGGAGGTGAGGGGTCTTTGCAATGACACCACATACAGCCCAAGGATTTCTCCTGGTCTCATGCTGCATGGGAGCACACAACAGCACCAGTGCTCCCACCCTACTTGCTACATGCTCCCAGAGCCCCCACTGTTACTGCCTGTTACCTGCAGCAGCTCACACACCCGCTGATACAGAGCTGCCATTCCTGTCCCTTTTCCCCTCAATGGCTCACAGACAGCAGAGGTCATTCCTTGTCCCCGAGAGCAGCTCCTTCACACGTGCACGTGCACATGCACAGGGCCTGCCCTCACACCCTGCTCCCCACAGTGATTCACGTCAGGGGACACACAGGAGGACTGCTCCCACCCCTTTCCCTGCAGCCCTTCTCCCAAACACACACTGGTTGTCTCCCATGATCCCTGCACGCCCACACGCATCCCGCACTCCCACCCTGTCCCCTGCAGCGCCTCTCACACAGCCAAACCCTCCCACCCCTTTCTCCGAGGTGCCTGCTTCATGCAAGCACACATGCACTCGCACATAAACTCACAAACAGCCTTTGCCTGGTTCTCCATGGCAATTTGTCCCTCCCCAGGAGCCAGCACTGGTTCTCTGCTTCACAGAGTGACTAAAGCACATCCACCCCCAGCCCACAGATCCACCCCATCACCTACAGCGACTCCTCCGCACACACACCCCCTCCACCTCGCACTCCTGGGGCCGACAGTGCCACCTCTTTCTCTACAGTGACTCACACCCATACCAGTGCACCAGGCAGAGCCAGTCTTGCTGCCACACTCCCTATGGCAGGTCCCTGCAGGGCGTCACACAGACCCCGTGCTCCCTCCCCATGGCCAGCAGGAATTATTTCTAACCCTTTCTACTGCCTCATGTCTGGGCTTATGGGATGACAAGGGGAGTATGTTTCCCAGGCCTCCCCTCCCTGCTCTGGAGGGAGAGCACTGAAGGCAGCCTTACTGCTGATAATATTTTTTGTGGCACCTCTAATCTCTTGACATGCTCTTCTACCTGGAGCAGGCTGTTTCCCAAGCCTACCCCCATGTACGTGCTTCTGTGGATTGCTGCTGCAGGCTGCCTGGGTGGAGCTGGCTTGATGCAAATCCCCCTTAATCTTCAATAATCATATTAATATAAAAGGTAACCATTTCACTTTGGAAAACAAAAGTGGCTTTCTGGCCTGCCAGGGAACCACAGGCATATGAAAGACCTTTCTGCCAGTATTTATCACTCTAAAATAAGATTTATGCTTCTAAAGCTCTCTCTTTCATGCTTCTGAGCTGCTTCATTTTTCTCCCTTGAGCCTTCCCATTCTCTCTCTCTTGCTGCCTAACAAATTAGGCATCTAATCGCTGTTGGGGAGGCACGATGGGAGAGCAGGGGTTTTATACACAGCAATGTGCTGGGTTTTTTTTCACGGTTAGTCTTTGAGCTGTTTGTCCCAGCAAAGATTTGGAGTCAATGGCAGTGTGTTTATTTGAGTCTGGGTGTGTGAATCCTTCCTTCTGAATTTTTCCTTCTGAATTTTTCCTTCTGAATTCTTCCTTCCCGTGCCCCAAACTGGCCAAAGGGCAAGAGCAGCATGTCCTTGGGGCAGTACTGTAGCCTGTATTTCACCCCTTTTGCCTTCTTCTCTGCAGGGTCCCATCCTTGCTGGCTGGAATTTGGGCTTTGTGAGTATCCTTGCAGTGGTGTCCAGTGAGAAGCAGCTGGGATTTTGTTTGGTTCCCAGTGTCCTGCTGGGATCCTAGTGGTTTGGGCTTCCAGATGTCAGGGACAGCTGGAGTTTGGGAGCTGCAATCTTCCTCCCCACTTACAGCGGGGCCAGCCTGGCTTTCAAAGGAATGAGTTTTCTACCCACAGGCACTGTGGATTTGTTTAGGGTGAAATGAACCTGCCCTGAGCTGAAGCATGAGATTTCTCTTGCAAGAACACTCTGCCAAATTCAGAGAGCCTCTGAGGCTGAGTGGACACCCTTCAGCAGGACTCATTGAAGTCAGTTCAAGTCCTGTAAGGGATGAAGGCTTTGTCTGGTTAGTGACATGGGAACACCTTTTGTCACATGACTTTTTAGTGTGGCTGTACAGCTCCTTTGACCTCTGGAGTTTTGAAGATATAGGGCTGATTTCAAACAAAGGGAACATTGGGATGGAACTGAGAGATAACTCAGCTTTTATAACTTTCTTAAAACCTTCTAATTTTAAAAATTCCTACATTGTGTTCCATGAAAATAGGGGATAAATTAGAGAAGAGGGAACATGAGAAAGAAACCTTAATTGAGATTCACTAAAGGAAAGAGTGTTGTGGAGCTCAACCCTTGGTGAACATCAGAGAATCTACAGTAGAAGGCATTTTCTCTCTCTCTCTCTCTCTCTCTCTCTCTCATGCATGCTCAAGTGTCTTCCATGCCACAAAACCACTGGCCATCAGGCTTCCTGATCCCTCTTCTCTTGGTCCCAGACTTGTCAGAGCTTCTGGAGCACCTCTGGGCACAGTCACAGGTTCTTTGCTGCATGACTTGAAGGTAACTTCAGCAATAATTCCCTAGAAGCAGGGCTGAGAGGGAAGGGACTGCTGTCCTGTAAGTGCCACAGCTGTGCTTCAAGCTTCTCCCATGGCACTGTGCTTCCACTAGAGCCAGGTGCAAAAGCAAGGACAATCTCTGTGTGGTGACTGGGGTGGCTGCAGTGATGCTCAGACCACTGTGAATTACAGAAACTACTCAGCAGACAGGGAGACTCCCTTCAAGTAAGGCACGAATTTTGAGTGCCAAGCACCCCTGGGAAAGGCTCCTCTTTCAGAAAGTAGTTAGAGAAATCCTGGAAGGACCTTAAAGCCAAGAAGAGGAGGCAGAGTCCCTTGGAGATGGTGTTTGTGCCCTGAGGCCTGCCAGGAGCAGGCAGCACACTGAGCTGGGAAGAGGGATGATGCTCAGCTGCAGCATGAAGCTTAAGAAAGCAGCAGGAGCTTTGGCCTGGTTTCGGGGTGTCCCCAGAGGAGTCAAGAGTGTTTGGCAGGTTTTTAATGCATGCATTTCAAATGGGAGGCTCTTAGCACCGTTTAAGCAATGGTAGAATTAAGTGCTGTTTTTTCCAGTGCATGGGGCCCCAAGAGGACAAGGTTGACAAGGTCAGAATTTTAGGCCCAGATTGCAGCTGTTTGTGACTTTTCTGGTTGCCTTGTATTCTCTCTCAGTTTTGGTCCTTCCACTCCCTCAGGCCCCAGTTTGCCTCTGTGCCTCCTATCCTGCCTGTCCATATTTTCACTGGCTGTATTTTATGCTGCCATCTCACTAGTGACTTCAATCCTGTGTCATCCCCTGGGTTACCTTGAGTTCCAAGTCAAAGGGATGTTTGTGGCCATTGACACCTACCTCCTGACTCAGATTTAGGACTATCCATCCTCTGTTTCACTTTCCCTTCTCTTTTCTTTCCTCTGAACAATGGAGCCATCCCTGTGGCCTTCTGTTCTCTCCAAAGTGCTGCAGATAAATGCCAATAACGTTGGGGCATCCATTAATAGAGAGTAAAGCAGAGGGAAATCACTTGGGAGCCAACAGGCTGGCTTTGTGCCAGCCAAGGAGAGCACAGCTTTCATGGGTGCAATGTCACTACTGTTCCTTCATGTTCACATGTACGTGAGGATGGCCAGAAGCCAAGGGCTTGCTGTAAATCTTGGGTGACACTGAACAGTGTTGGAACCCTACAACTAAATAAGCCCAGCATGTGGAGGTGGTTATCCTGTACCTTCCCTATAAAACATATCCCGTGTCCTAACTTTTTCTCTTGCCCATGAGTCCCCATAACTCTTGCATCCCCCTTCCTTGGCTCTCTGCTGTGCTGGATTTGTTCATTCTTGCTTTCCCTACCCTGTGCCTTCTTGCTCTTGCAAGAGAGCCTGAGAAGCAAGAGAGGGAAACAGCCAACTCCATTGTCAGCACCTTTCAGGCCAGCAAAAAGGACAGAGTGTTGCTTCCTTGTGCTGCTGGACTCCAGTGCTGTGTGATTTACATTTTTTTGGCTGTAGACAGTTAAAGGAGGGCATAGTGCTGCCCTCATTCCTGGCCTCCCTTTGGCTATGGATTGCCATGGTCAGGGAGCAGCTGTTCCCTAGAGGGCAGGACATGGCTGTGGTAGACCAGCACTCCTACAGCATTGCTGTAGCAGGGTCTGATGCCTTTGGGCTGAGCAGAAATGGGGTTCTGGGCCTTGGGCAGGGGTGGATTGGGCTGGACTCAGCGCCCTTAAAACCAGCATGATGGTGGGGAGACAGGAACTGTTGGGGGAAGAATGTCAAGGTCTGTGTATTTCTCATACATGGTTACCTTGGGGACCCAAGGGGACCAATGAGTTTGGCTTGAGGAGTGGCTTGATCCTTCCTGTGGCCTGTGGCTGAGGCAAGGCTACACAGCCCAGGTGGGAGGTAGGCAGGAAGCAGGAATTTCTGCATGGTCCCCTTGGTTTTGGCAAATAGCAATGATAAACACCACCCTTGTTTCTGTCTCTCCCTAACCCACCTCTTTCCCTTCCAGGCTACTAGGATATCTGCCATTCCAAACCCTCTCTGTCCTGCCTGAGTGCAGCTCCTTGATGGGGACGGGGTGGCTCTCAGGGATTGCTGGGGTTGCTGCAGAGGAACATGGTCCTGGCCTCAGAGTTTCTCTCTGTGCATGTGCACCATGAACAAGCTAGAGCAGGCAATGGTGACTTCAGAACACCCTTTGGAGCAGTCTGCCCTGCCAGAAGGGGTCAAAGCAAGTGGGCTGGGATATTCCTGTGTGGAGCTGGATACTGTGCAGAGTAATTGGTGAGGTGAGACAGCCAGGCCAGAACATAATGCTCAGAGAAGGATGGTGGCTAAAATCTCTAATCCCTAAATCTTTCCACTGCTTGCTCAGGGGGTGCCCCTGACCTCTGCCTGGGGTGGACATACTTTGGGCACCAAAGTGCAAAAAGCATGATAGTATCTGCCACTCCTTTGTTCAGTGGAAGAAATCAGGCAAAGAGAAGGAACATTAGAGAGGAAGGTAAAGGGACAGAGATGGTGTGGGAAATGTGCTGTGTCTCTGCATGGAGTCACCTCTGGGAATGGTGGAACAAGGCAGGGGACTGGTGCTGAGGAGTATCAGAGGCCTGTGGGTCCCAACCTGTGGAGAGCCAGATGTGCCTCCTAGCTGAGGCATCTGGGGGAACAGTGTCAGGAAATGATTTCTCATTGGATTACAAAGCTGAGAAACAAATCAACAGACTGTAAAAACCTTTGCCTTCTGCTTCATTGCTGGCTGAGGGAAAGCTGAGGCAGCAGCTGAAGGCCATCATATGACAATCATAAATGACATGAGTTTGGTGGCCTCAGACGATGACCTGTGGGGAATGGAGGTTTTTTTTCTCTGTCTTTTCCATTGGTGTAGCTCTTCTCCCCCTTCTCTTCTCTGTCTTGGCTTTACTTTTGGGATTATTGAATATTTAAGTGTTTCTCTGTGACACTATCTCTGATCCCTTAATCCAGCTGGCCTGGTAATTCCACAGACCCAAATCAGCTCAGATTTCTCCAAAGACGTAAGCCTTGTTCCTCAAGGGTTCACTCCTCCTTCATTTATCTTCCTTCATTTTATTTCTGCCCTTTGTGTCTCTGTGCTAGAAATTGGTTCAGCATTTGCAGCAAAAGCTTCAGCGATATCTTTAGTGAGCAGCCTCCCCCCAAAATAAAAGGGGCTAGAGGGGATCTTTAGTTTTCATTAACCAAGAATCCTTTTCTATGTTTTTTAGTGTTTCCTTTCTCCTCAAAATAAAATAAAAAAAAAAAGATAGCACAGTGCCCACATGTTCCACATGTTTTATCTGCTGTATGAAATTATTTCCTCTGTGCTGCCTGAGGACACCCCTGCCAGGCTCCTGTCTCAGCACAGTGGGAGAAGGGTTGAAGCTGTAGCCGGAGAGAAAGGTGCTTCAGGCTGCGCTTCTCAGTCAGAACCAGGAGCTTGCCCAGAGCCCAGAAATACATTTGTTGTGGTCTAAAAGGCAAATGTCACTTTGTCTGCAAGGTGTGTTTTCTTACAAAGGGGCAGTGTTCATAGCCCCCAAAGAGATGTAGTAAAGTACGAAGGTGTAAACTGTGCACCACTCTTTGATGGGGGGCAGATGGGTGATGTGCTTCAGATTAGGAGCTCTGGCATTGTTGGGTGAGAGACTGGAGGCTGGTATTTGACACACTGCCTGCTCCCCACCCCCCCACTGTGCTCAAGCCAGGCTGGTTCACCTCAACAGCCTTGTCCATGCACCAAGAGTCAGGAACAATTTTTAGAGCAGAAGTGGTTACACGTGGTTTGAATTATTTATCCCTCTTGCATCAAGGAAGGAAGAAAAGGAAAAAAAAATGTTTG
>VZRH01002112.1:254178-282253 GCA_013397555.1 Urocynchramus pylzowi
CCACCCAGGGCAGGCAGACAGCTCTGCCTGGGTATAAGGCAGAGCTTCCTTGCCCATTACCTACACAACAAATCCTCTGTCTGAGCTCCAGAGCTCTCTGGAGGAAGGCAATCCAAGGAGGCGATCCAGCCGTGGGTAATGACTGAGCAATCTGTAGCCTAATCCACCAGCAGATATCCTGATCTCAGGCTCTTCCTAAGCATCAATATTTAAAGTCGAGAATACAGCCAGCAAATCCATGCCTATTGGTGCATTTATACACATAATTAGGCCAATTTGTGTATGGTGACATAGCAGCCATTCCCTTGCATGTCTTGTCTCTTCTCTGCCTCCTGTTTCTTAATGTTTCTAGTTTCTCCTGAGAGTGGTATGGCTCCTTGGCTCAGAGGGTTTCTTTTTTTTTGCTCTTGCACATCCAGCTCTAATTAGACAAATTTAGCCATGTCTTCTAGGCTTTGTTATTGACTGTGCTGAGCTCACAGTCTCTGCTCCATGTGTAGCAAAGGACAGGAATAAATGGTTCTAGGGAGTTGTGACTATGGACACAACAGCTCCTGGATATATATGCTGCAGTAGCTGATGACTCTTATTAATGCTTGAATTGATTTGAGAGCAGACCTAGGAGCAGATGCTACAACAGACAGATGCTTCACAGTCTGACATGTTCTCCACTGGACTTGGGAAGAATGAGTGTGGGAAGGAATGGTGCTGGGCTGTGAATCTCTGGAGGATGGACAATGGTGCATAACAAGGAGGAGCTCTTCTGGGGTTAATCAGAGCTTCATCTGCTTGGTGGAAAGGTGGATGTTTCAGTCAAAGTGATGTTCCTGGCATCTGCATCTCTGCAGTGCAGGGATACAGGCTTTCTGAGACAGGGAGTCTCAAACCTTGGGAGGAATTAATGCATAAATTATAAAGAGGCGTAATCTAATCAGTAGAGAGCCCCCATGCTGTTTATTTTGTTGCTAAATTCGATTTTGTCTCCACAGTCCTTGCATTTCATTTGGTTGCTCTGCCACAGGGATGAGAAAGGACAAGATGTATTTGCAAGTGCTGTTTAGGGGGAGCAGGAAGCTTTGGGAAGGGAAGACTGTCAGGGCTGAAGACATCATAAATGACCTGAAGCCAGGTGAGGACTGTTGGGCTAAGGGGACATGGAGAAACTGTAGTCAGCCCTCCAGGCCAAAATGATTTGTGGTGAAAGAGTTAAGCAGTGTTTGTGTTTAAACAGCCTTTGCCTGATTCCAGTCAAAGAGGTTAGGAGTCCTCTGCTCTGCACACTGTTGTGTGAGATGGTGTGTGTCCAGAGAAGGCATGAGGTGTGAGCTGTGCCTGTGTGTCTACATTATTCTTTCAAGTGCCTCTGGATGTGACTGTGTCCAGCAGATTGCAATTACTGCAGCAAACCACACTGAGTTCACAGCCTTTGCTTCCACAACCTTGGTGGACCATGATGTCTGCATGGGGGCGGCGCTGGGGACAGTGAAGTGGCTGCAGTGTGCAGTGTGAGGGTGGCCAGAGTGAGTTGGCCTGCTAAGCAAACCCACCCTGGAGAAGAACAGGGGTTCTTTGCACAGCCTCATGTTTGGCTGGCTGCAGAGTCGGGAAGACTATTTTGTGTTTTCTTGTGGTCGGTTTGTGCTGACGTGGTTCTTTTCCACCCTTATGAAGTTCAGTGACTTATCCAAGCCATAACTTGCTGCAGCACAGAAAGACCTGACTTAGCCCCAGAGCCTTTTGCTGGAAGTCATACGGGACAGGTGTCATCTCTTTGCCTATGTGGACATGTGCATGTGCCTCTGTGTTGTGGTGCCGACAGGCAAGTAGGCAACATTGCCCTCTTCTGGACTAAATGTAGGCACTGGAGAGCATCTCTGATGGAATGGCAGATGAATCCTCTTTCCACTGCAAAGCTAACAGCCTTTCTGGGTCTTGATTTCCCATCCACATCTTGGTGGCTTTTACAGTAGCCAGCTTGGATTAGAGGATACTTCTGTGCAGCACTAAGTGCCTGGGCATCCTGAGCCATCATCACTCCTCAGGGCCAGGCCAAGCCTAAGAGAGCAGAGTAAGGAATGTCTCCTCTCCAGATAATGTTGACTCCAATGGAACCAGTAACCAACAGCTCAGAAGGGCAGTGAACATATGGTTGAAGGTGTGAGGGTCATGCTGCTGACCTTTGTCCTGAGGGCTGTCGCTCAAGGGAATGAGAGCAGTGCAGGCTAGGGAATGGTCAGGCTGACATCTTTCCCCACGTCTTGGATGCACTTTCAATTAAAACACAAATGTGTGTATTGTGCAGAGCTGCAGGACAGACTGAGAGCTACATAGAGCCCAAGGGGATTTGGGATTTTAAGTGCACAGGCCATCAGTGCTCACCCGTAGCAGGGGAGCAGAGAATGTCACTGAACAGCCTCTGCGTTTTCCTTCTGACCCTTGAAGGAAACACAAACTGAGAGAAAGAAAACCCAAACAGCCTGAAAGTGAAATATTTAGGAGTGAAAGGATAAGAGAGATGAAACACAGACTTGAGTACTTTTATACAGGTTCCTTTACACTGTTGAGATGATGGCTAGATCACTATCACTGGTGGCCCCCTACAGGGACAAACCCAAGATTCTGCCACAGGTTTGGTGGGACTATGGCAGTGCGCAGAACTGCTCCGTTCCTTGGCTTCCCAAATATTCAATATCTGTGTCTTCCCTTCCCTTGTCAGGCTCCTTGGAACAGGGTCTGTCTCACAGCATGGTTATGTGATACCTCTTACAGTAGGATTGCCAGGCTCCTCAGGGACTGGCAGTTAACATGCATTCCCAAAGGAGAAAGGAATGGCATCTAAAATGAGTCCGAGGAGCTGTATTGGTGACTGCTGCTAAGCAAGGCAGAAGTAAGCAGGTGCCCAGCCAATGCTACTGTGGAAAATGAATCAAAGGCCTCATCACTTTTTAAATAAGAAACACTTCAAAAAAGAAAAGTATTCTGCTCCATCCCTCTGTTGCCAGAAAGGGCATCATTAAGAATTCATTGCAACTTCTGCACCCAATTTTACAGCCCAGTGCCTTGTCCCACTTGCCTTGCTCCAGCTCCAAAGACAGTGGAGGCTCTGCCATGAGTATTGAGGGACAAACAGAACCTGATTAATAAGATGAAACCTGAAGAATGGGTGTGGGGATTTGGGGACCTCTGGGGAGAAGTGGCTGAATGAGGGAAAAGCATAGCCAGGCGTGGAGCATGAGGAAGAGTCAGACTTGCCCACAGACTTGAAAGCAAATAGGCACAAACCTGCCTCAGCTGCCAGATCACAACACACACTTGGGGATTTCTTTCTTTGTTATTTCCCTTCCTGAACATCTGGAGTTGATGACTGGGGATTCCTAACATGCGAAAATGGCATTGTTGGACCAAGGTTGCAACTCGGTCTGAGCTGAGCTGCAAGACAGTGATGCAGCTGACAAAGGTGGCCAAGCCAAGCCAAGCTACTTCATAGCATGGACTCAGGTTAAATCCATAAAGGCTGCAGTGGCTGTGCCTGTTGTGTCTGAGTGCCTTCAGATAAAGAAAGTGGCTGCTCAATGTCATGATACCTGCTTGTCTGGAGGAAAAGGGGTTTCATTTTGGGCTTTGCTCAAATTGGGCATTGGGCCAGAAGACACATCAGATCCCAGCTTCTCATCCCTGGGGAGATGATAAGATAAGTGGGGAGAGAGTTGTTGCCTCTGTTTCTCTGCTGTACATTTTCTGTCTCGTGTCACTGTCAGCCACAAGATTTCCTACCTGTGACACCTGTTTCTCTTTCTCTCTGCTTCTCAAGTGGCAGCCAGGGAGATAATTGGTATTTTTGACACTGTCTGTTGAGCCCTTTGTGGCAGGAGCTGCCAGATGAAGCTGTGAATTATATAATAAGGGTTAATTAGAGGCTTTTCGGAGCCGTATTACCATATCCATGAGGGTGGTGCCCTCCTTTTTGGGCCATTGTAGGAAATGGTGCTTATGGGGAAGAGGAGCAAGGAGGTGGCATTGATGGTGATTGTGGTGGCCAGGAAAAGGATATTCTGGCTCCTTAGTGGCACTAGAGGTGCTGGGGTGGAGCACACAACTCAGGAGAGAGAGAAGCAAGGTTGGACACAGACTGATGGGGTGGAGGTAAAGGGTTTTTAACTCCTATAGAGCTGTGGTCTGATGTTGGAGGGGTAGCTGGGTGCCAGATCCCTCACTGCTCCTCCTTCCTCCATCCACTGCTGCAGGGAGCTGAGCTAGGAGGTAGAACTTGCCAGGGCAATGTCCAGAAAAACCAAGGCTTGAGTGACCTCTGAAAAGCCCTCAGCCACCCATGACTGCCAGGTGACAACTCTGCTCCTGGATGAGTAGTCTGCTTCTCTAAGAAGGTGTCCTGGGCCCAATCCTGCCTCTCTAAGAAGGTTGTCCTGCCTGTGACTGAGTGTGCAGCCAGGAGAGAGCACCAGTCCAGCGGTGGAGTGTGAGAGGGAGAGAGGGGACCCTCCAGGTTTTGCTGTTCCTGTAGTCTCAGAGCTGCTCTGTCTACATCTGCCTTCACTCTGCATGTGCTGGGTTGTTTGACCTTGGGGTTGATGAGCAGACACTGCTCCCTTACCCCTATCCCAGATCCTGTACAGGGAAGGGGGCACTGATTGCTCCAGCCCTGTTGTGCAGTGTGTGTGCCTGAAGGTGAAACTGCCTGAGGCACGTTAGCCAGCCCAGAAAGAATATTTAGATGACAGATCTCCTTCCTGCTTTCAATTGTTGCTATGCAGGGATGCTTTGAAGTGGTTGGATTTGCCAGCACAGCTTCTCTACACCCCCATGCCCTCTCAGAGGAATAAGAAACTCGTTGCTTGAAGGCCTTGGAGCAATCACTTTGGCATATTATGGAGTCTTTCCACTGAAAAGTATAATCTGCAAGGTCACTACATCTGTGAATTCACACAGTTACAGCATAACACACCATCCTGGGTCTGAAGAAACTCAAGAACTCCCTTCTGGCTTTGGGGGAGGAATGGACTTGTCTGGGTCTCTTGGAAAGTGACATCCTTTGTTCCCCAGATAAAGTTCATGAAACACCTTTGGGAAAGGGAAGAGATTTGTCTCCCTTGGTTTCTCTTCACATCACTAAGTCCCAAGTCTGGTCAGTGTGGTGGACAGAGGGAAGCAACACATGATGGCAGCCAAACCTCCGGGCTTCTTCTGCCTGGCCCCCTGTGAGAACCAGCCAATCACCCAAAACCCTGTCAGAGCAGGACACAGGTTCTCCTCTCACCTCTGCTTTACCTTCTAGGCCCTCATCTCTCTCCCCCTTTCCTGCACATTGTGCTTTCCTCACAATTTTTAACCACTCCCTTCACACTCTCCTTTTTTCCTGTTTTCTCTGTTCTCCACCTTCCTTCACTGACCCTCACCTCTCTCTGTTCCCTAGGGAATAATGATTTTTTCTATCTCTCCTTCCCTTCACTTTCTTGATATTTCCTCTCACCATCTTCCATCTGTTATCCTTTTCCCATTTCTCCATTTCTTTTCTTCCATTCAACCCCTTCTGTCTCCTCCCATGTCCACATATTTTCCCCTCTCATATAATGTCTAATATAATTCCTCACATCTTGAGTCATCCAAACCTGCAAGGAAATGGTTTCCCACAGGGAAACAGAATGTGAGAAATATCTTTGTTCACAAAAAATTAAATATTGACCATATGGGGTGGAAAAAAAAAAAAAAAGAAAAAGAAAGAAAAAAAAAAAGAAAAAAGGCAAAAAAAAAGCAAAAGCCAGCTCATTGTTCAGAAAGGGATGAAAAAAGCCAAGACTTGGCTTTTTTCATGAGCAATGTTCATGACTGGGTTTAGAGCATTTCTGCATCAATGTGCACTGAAAGTGCTGCTAAGGCTCTCAGGCACTGCAGTGGGGCCAACCTACACAGCACTGGGGCAGACAGGAGGTGGAATCTGGGGGGAAGCTGAGATACAATCAGTGTATGAAACAAACTTAGTGTGTGAGTCAGCTGGATATTCTCTGCTGCAGTCATTTCTGAGGTGATGTCTCTGCCCAAATTACTCCAGGAGTGACTCTTTCAGAAATGGCTGTGGTTGTGGGGTTGGAAGGGCAGGGGGCCTCTTCTAACGTGGTGCCACACATCAATCATAGGAACCTGGTGAGCACTCAAAGCCTCCCTGGAAAGCACTTCCCAGAGGGATCAAGCACCTTGCCCCACAGGCACATTTTCCTGCACATTTCCAGATCTGTCCTGGCTTCTTACTGAATGTTTTCAGCTGTAACCAGCTTCTTCCACACCTTGGCCCCAGAGATGACCTACTGCAGTGCCTCAGCATCACCCACAGGATGGAATTTCTTAACAAAGACCGCAGTACAGAGGATGTCAGATTTGGGCAGAGGCATCACCTCAGAAATGACTGAAGGAAAGAAAGTAACATACTGTTCTTGCAGGCAGGGGACAGACTCAGCACCACACATAATGACTCAGAGAGCAGCTTTGGTGGGCAGAGAAAGAAAATCTCAATGAATCCCGCAGGCCTTTCTGTTTCAGTGATCTATTAAACAAACCATACCTCTATGTACAGCAAGTACAGGCTTAATCCCATGTGATCCTGATATTTTTAGCAGCTTGCTCATGGATCAGATAACTGGGACTTTTTGCTTCACTAACAGGAGCCCTGAAGCCAGAGCCCAAAGATTCCTAGTTAATAGGTAGATCTCAGGTGAAAATCCAGGTCTGCAAGTGCTGCAGTGAGAGACACAAGATGTTTGATTACAAGAAAAACGTCTTGGGATCTAGCTGAACCAGCTGTTCTACAGCTGGATCTTACTGTGTAACCCTGTTGGGATCCATGGAGATGGGGAGAGGTTGGAGAGGCACCTGGAGAGGCACCTGCTTCATCGATGCTTGGGACAGCACGTGGTGCAAGGGTGGTGGAGCAGTGTTGGATCTTGATGCACAGTGAGGCTGCATAGAGGTGGGATATTGGGGAAGGAGCTGTGGCAGAGTGGTAGCAATGGGATGTGCCTTCTAGCAGAGACCTTGGGAGTGTGTGGTGTTTCTCTGCAGGGCACCAGGTCTCTCCCCCTTCCCAGCTCATCACAGCCCAAGCTGAGTGTTCTGGTGTGGGTCACAGAGGCTGTGACTGTGCTGCCCCTGTGTGATGATCTGCACCACCAGCAGGCTCTGTGGCTGCAGCCAGGCTCCTCTGCTCTGTGATGTGGAGCATGTGCTTCCAACCTGCTGTTACAAATGAGGGGGTTTGGTGGGCAGGATTCCCCTGATGGGTCAGCTCCTTCTACTGTCACCACCTGGAACCATCTGGACAGAAGGGATTCCTTGGATCTGCACCAGGGCTCCTTGGACAGCACACATCCAGAAAGCTCTTGCCAGAAACATTCCCTGCAGACAGCCATGGCATCAGGGTTTCTCATCCTCCAGATGGGGCAGCCCTCACAGCTTACTCCTCCACTGCTGGCATCTCAGGCAGGAAAAAAGACCCACTGGAAGAAGGCACAGGTTTTCTGGTCTCTGTATGATCATCTCCAGGTGATCACCAGGCAGAAGCAGCAAGTTTATCTTCATGGGGATCGTGACCTTTCTTCAAATGAAGGAAATATTTTGTGGAAAAAGCAGCAGAAAATTTGCCACATCAGCATGAATCAAAGCTGTCTGCATTTTTTCCTCCACTGAGGATTCTAAAATTACAAATGGTCTGAAGAAGGCAAGCAGGGCAAAAGTACTGGCTATTCCTTCCCAAGTGAGAACACTGAGTGTCCTTGAAATGATTAAGTATCTAGTTTAAGAGAGAATTCAAGAAAAAGTATCATAGTAAAGAAATAGCTGATGAAATTCCTCACCAAAATGTTTAAACCAAATTTCTGAAAGTCTTTGAAGTGCTGTTGGCCAGTATTGAGGAGAGAGAGAGAACATTGGGACAGATGGACCTTCATGACAATCCAGTACATCCGTTCTTCTGCATTATTGCACATTTTATCCAATCTCTATCAGCCTTGTGCCAAGGTCTGCCCAGCAAGGCTGCTGCAATGGTCTGAAATGCCAGGTAACTGTTAGCTTATACTAAGATCATCTGACAGACCTGAGGGGAAAAGAGCTGCATTTGAAACTTCCCAGCATTGCAGAGTGAGACTCAGAACAGTGTTTCTGCAGCTGCTGTTTCCAGTTCTCCCAGCACACAGTTAGCACTGCATAAAATTCAGGTCTTAAAACTATTTGGCATGGACCAAAAGGGCAAGTGGGATGTGCAGGTAGAAAAGAATTTTAAATGTACACAGCAGCAATCAGACAAATGAACAGGCAAAGGGACTATATTTATCTTGAGTTTCTTGTCAAATGAAAACATACAAGGCAGTACACCTCTGGAGACATGCTTGCCTTGGGGAGCAGAGTGCCCACACAGGCAGGTGTTGTGACCAAGACCAGGCACATCAGATGACATGAGAGAGGGAGAGCCATGGCACCAGGGCAGTGGAATCCTCTAAGCAGCAAAATTGGCCTCATGACAAGAATGCTGATGTCAGTGATTGCTGACACAGGAGAATGTATGGGAAGTGGTAGGATAGAAAAACCCCAAGATTTTATTGGTGAAAATAGACAAGGAAAAAGTTGAAACATGTGGATTCGTGACCTAAAGCCCCTTCTGAACCAGGATGGGTCTTGAGACTGGGAAGTCCCTGTGGGATTGATCCTGGGAGGTGCCAGGCTATACTAGATCTGCTAATGACCTTGTGTGCAGTTGGCTGCAGGTCCTCCCTCGAGCAGATGGTAGGTACACTCTGCACTACTCACCCCTGGGACACAGTGCTGAGTGTCCCTGAGTCAACCTCCAGGTGAGTGCCCCATGACTGTCCAAAACCTTAAAAACCATAAGAATACAAAAATATGGGAGGCAAAAGGGAGGCCTGGGAAATGCTGGTTGATTGCTGAATGGGACAGGTGCCCTGCTGAGACAGGGCATTGAAAACACTGAGGTGCTGAGTGGCTTCTCCAGCTCAGTCTTTAGTAACAATACTGGCCTTCAGAAATGCCAGGGCCCAGAGACTGGGGGAAAATAGGGAGCAACTTAACCTGTGTGGAAGAGGATCAGAAAATACTTAAGCAAACTGGGCATGTGTAAGTCCATGGACCCTGATGGGATGCATCCAGCAGTGCTAAGGGAGCTGGCTGGTGTCATTTCAAGGTCAATCCAAATAATCTTTGAACACTCATGGTGAGTAGGAGAAGTGCCTGAGGACTGGAGGAATGTAAATGTCACTATGGAAGTCTCAGTTTATAGGAAGCCATGGAAAGTACTGTGCCAACCGGAAAGGATGGAACTGAAATTCCTCTGTGTTAGAACAGAGGGGTGATGCTGCATGGAGGAATCCAAGCATTTCTGATTCCTGCCAAGTTGGAACAGTGTTGGTGAGGCAAGGTTTATAGAGGGAGACAAATTAATTTTTTTGGACAAGCCAAATTAAATGTGAAAATGGACAAGCTCCTCTTTGGACTTGCTGCATTTACCTCCTCCTGTGGGCCTGACACCCTGTCCATTTACTTGTGCTTGTATCCGAGCTGATCCTTCACACAAACCTTGCTGCTCCTACCATCTTCAGACATCACACTCAGAGCAGCCTTGAGCTTAAAATATAACTTCCTATTTTCACAAAGACCAAGCTGTAAAAGCAACATTCCCTACACTCATTGGTGAGCTGGGGAGAAAAGGAAACCAAATATTAAGGATTTGTTTGATGATGACCTTGCATATTAGTACCCACTGTGATAATCCACACATGCAATAAGGAAGAAGAGGATCAGCTGTTCCTCCAGGTAGCTGAACTGCAGTTCAACAGTTAATCTTTCAGAGCTGATCTTTGCTACAGTATGGTTTGTTCTCACATTAAGCTCACATGGTGTTCAGGTTGACTCATGAACCTGTGACACGCTGGAAACTTTGCTTTCTCACAGGTAATAGAGCCAAACAGAGCAGGGTCTAAAGCAAAACCCTCATGGATTTGCCAATGAAGGCATGTCTTGGTGAATCCTAGGAAATGGGGCATGTTCTTATGTTTCAGATAAACCATAAGGGTTTGGCTCCTCCTTGAGGGAAGGGAACTGAGTCCTGAGCAAAGCAAATAGTAATAAAGTAAACCAAATGGTACAGACTAGCAGGGAGTGAGACACTGCAAACAGAGTGAATGGAACAGAGCCTTGTTCCTTGAAACTCCCACCAATGCCAAAAAGAAATAGACAGAAGAAAAAGAGATGTCTGAAAGCACAAGTGTGAGGGAGAGAGGGAGAGTGTGTGAAACAGACACTGAGGGAAAGGGATCCTATACAACACTTGAGACATGGGTCCTGTAGCCTTTGTGCTCATGTTAGAGCTTGTGAGTGTGTGAGACAGCCTGTGTGAGAGAGCCCCAGACAGTTCCCGTGTGTGTGTGTGAGTGGGGGTGTGAGAGCCCAGCACAAAGAGGGGGGTGCCAAAATGGAGCCTCTCCAACCTCCTCCCTGCCTGGGAAGCCACTTAAGGGGCTTGGAGTTGCAGTGGGGTGACACATTTCCTGTAAGGATGGGGAGATGCAAGAGCTATGCACTGACCCTTCTGGCTCAAATCAATGATGCCACCACATCACTGTGCGAGTCACCACAACCTCCTGTCTACACAATGCCTTCCCTCTCTTGGTGCTTACCCTCCATCCCCACCAAACCTGAAATGCCACCAGACTGGTCTGCAGGGTTGAGGATGGAAGTGAAGGAGACTGGTTGAATAAACCTTTTCCCTTCCATGTACACTGGGAAGCCAAGAAGGACTAGTGAAAATGCCCTGGCAAATGGTAGCTGCTGTCCTGCTCCCACAGCCTGTCCTGCTGCCTTTGTGTTTGTGTTGTTTGAAAGCAGAGCAGGAGGCAGACAGCTTTCCTCTTGCTTGCAGGAGGCTCCTCCACAGAGTCAAATGGCCAGCACAGCATAGCCAGGTCCTGCAACTGGCCAGACCCAGTCCTGTCTCACCACAAACTCCCAGTCTTGGAAAGATGGGAACATCCTGTTTCTTCCCAGCACCTGTTTGGTTTGAACACATGAGCTGTCCTGCTCCTGCTGCTTCTGCTTGCCATCCAGTGCTCAAAGACCCCTTAGTTTTGGTCAGGGCTCAGGCCTTTTCAAGCCCTACAAGACTGAGGGAAACATAAGTGTGTTGGCATAACAAGGGCTTCTGCAGTGCTCATGCAGTGTGAAATGCAGCTCAGCACTCTGTCAGCTGGAGAGGCAGCAGCATGAGCCAGGTGCTGGGAACAGCCTTGAATGTCTGAGAGGCTGTCCTCAGCGAGACTAAAGCTAGAAGAAAGGCATCCCAGCAAAACTCCGGAGATGGGAAATGGCACCATTGCTGCAGGTCCTCAGGAATCTAAAGGGTGAGATTCTGGTTTCCAGAGCCATTTTTAGTGACTTGGGTTGAGCAGGACATTAGCTGAGTACTGGTGAATACTAAACAGGACCTGTGGGAGATATTGTGGAGGAGAAGCTGAAGACAGGTGGGTGATCTTGCACCACACACCAGTGTTCAGACCTCTGATTCACTCCTTGACTGACTGTCCTGGGTTGTAAGATGTGGTTTGGGGGTGTGTGTTCTATTTGCCATCTGTTAGAGGTGGGGCAGTAATTTTCTGTTAATTAGGCAGATTACTTTATCTCTTCCACAACCAATGCTCCCTCTGGGGAGACATCTGCTGTTAATGGGCTATTGACTGTCACTGCATGACTGATAAAATTTACAGCATCCCATTGGGAGATGCTCCACCCAGAGGGAGGAGCCAAGCATTCCTACCTGGATATAATCTGAGGTTTGGAACACCACAGGCAGCCTTGTCCCACTGGATTCCCAGAGGAAGACCAGGCCCATCTACACCACCACTAGATCTCCAGAAGAAAACTGCACCATTCTACTGCTTCAACAGAACCACACTTGTCACTCCAGGAGCACTGCAGCCACCATTCAATTGGACTGCTACTAACACGCTGACCCACAGGGTGTCAGGTTGTATTCTGACTCTGCCAATGTTACTGCATTTTTTATTTTATTTTTATTTTCTTCCCTAATAAAAAACCTGTTATTCCTATGTTATTCCATATCTTTACCTGAGAGGCCCTTAATTTCAAAATTATGATAATTTGTAGGGAGGGGGTTTACATTTTCCCTTTCAAGAGAGGCTCCTCTTCCTTAGCAGACACCTATCTTTTCAAACCAAGACTTTGATTTGAAAAGATAGGTGTTTGCTAAGGCATAATTATTTGACATAATTTGTGCTAGCCCTTAAAACCCAGGACAGCATCAGCACTGCAGATTTGCAGAGGTACCATGAGAAATCATCTGGCAGAGCTCTTCAAAGCCCTGGTGATGTCATCACTGCAAAGGGCTGTTGAATGTGTTCTTTACTGGTTGAGAGTATTCTTTACAGGTTATCCCAGCACCTTTCAGCTGGCTGCAAATTCCCACATAACTTAGCACTGCACAGCAATAGCACAAAGTGGTTTTCAGTGCTAGCTGGGAATATGTTTTGTGAGCTTTGATTGACACTGTGATGACATATGCATAGACACTGGCCTGCACCAGAGGCATCTCTTGTGCTGCCCAGGTACAGGTCTTTTAAAAATGCCAAGTGTCTGTCCCAGGCTCACGAGATCTTGCAGGCTATTTACACCCCCTGGGCTTTAGGACTCCCACCCTTGCCCTAGACAAAACAAAAAATGAGGTCGTGTGTGGCAGCCCTAAGGGTGACTGAGAAGACAGACCATTGGTACCAGCTTTCTAAGGAAATGGAAACATGGTGCTTTCCTTCTACATCGAGAGACTGTGAGTAGCAACTTTTAACAAAAAGGCAATGATATTACCCACATGAGCCTTTAAAGAGACTGAATGATGTCACCAATTTGTGTAGCAGCAAATTGCAAGGTCAGTTCCAGACTCTAAAGACTGCTGAACCACTTAAGCACAGTGTAATGCCCAGCTGACCACTCCTAGTAAGTAGGATGTCCCTGCAGGCACTGATAAACACTTGTTGTGATTACTGAATCAGAGCTGGCTGGGGAATTTGAGCACAGCCTTCTCATTGTACTGCAGGGCAAGTGTCTGAACACACTTACCAGCAGGAGTGCCTCGGGAGGGAGTTACAGTCATAGACAAATGCCTGTTTAAAGCCTTCTAGAAATCACTGGTCCATGTTAGAGCCATGTGGCTGTAGCTCAGACACAGAAAACCATGCCTCTGGGTTATACCTCTTCATCCAAACATTCATGTTGCTGTTGTCTGTGGAGTGAAGGAGTCTTCATCACTGCTTCCATGAGAATGGACACATATCCTTAACCTCTCAAGCCGGGTTGTGGGTGAATTCAGCTGGATTGAGAACTTGAAGAGGCTCTAGGGGTGTGCAGATGTGTCTGAGTGAAAGCTATGCCCTAATCCTCTGCACAAAAAGCAGGCTGTCTGTATTTAACTCTGCATGGTGTGCACAGGGAGGTGAGATGCTATTCCCACTCCCACCAGGCTCACTTGGGCAGCCCAGCACTTCCCATGGTGCTTTCTGGAGTAGTCTGCCTTTCACAGCAGCTTCCTGTTCTTAGAACCAAACAGTAAGGTGTGCTTCCAATGTTCCCTCTGTGCACTTGCTCTGTGGTGCCCTGCTCCACTACTTCTCCTTCAGTCCCCTGCCTCCTCCTTGGTCACATTCCCACGCCCGTGACCTCCATCGGTGTTACCTGTCCATCCCCATCAGCCTCTGAGAACTGAGACAACAAACTGACAGGCACAAGCCACTGCTGATGGAAGGAGGAAGATAGTCCCCACAGCTCTCTCATCAAGAAGCCCCTCTAAAACCATCCTAATGAGATTCTCCTTAGGGCCCCTGTCAGCTCTGCCTTTCTTTGCAGGCTCCTTTGACAGACGGATGTCAGTTCAGGGAAAGCTGTTTGATGTTCTTCATCTTAATGAAAGTGATCCTCCAGCAGGCACTGTCTCCTCTGCCTCTAGGCAACTGTGGTCTAGCAGTGTCAGGCTACTCTGTGCTTTGTCATACTGGATCCTAATTAGTGGCTGACTCCTGCTGCTTCTGAAGTCAACAGGGAAAACATCCCTCCGGCGGCAGTGGAGCAGGAGGTAGGGGATGGGAAATCGGTGTACAGAGAAATGGCAAGGGTCTGTGTGAGTCCCTTCCCATCCTCCTCAAACATTACTGTCATCCCTTTTTCCCTCTTTGCTCACCCAAAGACAGGGATGGATGTGTAGGCAGCTCTGTGTCTGCTCCCTGGCTATCATTGACCTGTAGGGCACACACATGCTGCTTTGGATGAGAGAGAAAGGATGGAAATTCCCCCAGGTCACTCACTTGGGGCTAGCTAAGCGCTGAGAAGAGGTGAACCTAATGGGAGGTGCACTCTAGAGTGAGAAAATATAGATTACAGGATCCCTGCTCCAGACTTTTCCACCGATAATGAGTTGCATCTTTTTGATTCAAGTGGTTGGCTGATGTTCAAGCTCCTGTATTTTGTTGTCCCTTAAGGAGACATACTAACAATAGATCTAGGAAGTTCTCTGGGGAGACCCTGTGTGTCTGTAAAGCGCTGCTTTGGTATGTCAAAAAAACTAGCAGGCAAATTTTTTGCTCCCCAAACCCCTTTCTTCAGGCTTTTCTTAGTGGTCTTTACTTCCTGTCTGCAGTTTCATTGTTTTCTCAGAATATGCTGCTTTCTTTCCTCTCTCAAACACCGCTGTTTTATCCCATACCTCCTACTTTTGGGAAATGGTGCATGCCTGTGTTTAGATGATGCACATTAATGCTGCAAACAGGAGGTTGATTGTGTCCTGGAACCATCTTAAAGAAAGACAGAAGCTAAATTCATCTGATTAAAGGGCATTCGATCGGTTTGTTGCAGAACTTATTCAAAATCCAGTCAGATCGTCCATCCTCATCCACAAGCAAATGCAATCTCCTGAGCAATCATTACACCTGCAGCATCTCTTTTATTCAGCACTATCAGACACAAAGCCCTGTCCTGGATTCCTCCCTGCCTTCCCAGTGGGGATGTGTGTGTGGCTGCCCAGTTCAGCATCCATTTGTGCTTGTGTACTGGAGCTTTTGAAGTGATCATTATATTGCTATATGCAGCACACTGCAGGACTAGTTTCTTTCCATGGCTCTCCCTATAATTTCTCTGGGATACCTGACAGAGCCTGGTCCCATTACAGGGACTTTGGTGGCAAGGAGTACAGGGAGCTGCTCACCCTTCTGCCCCTATCTTACAGGTCACTGTGGGCACATTCAGGCTGCAAGAAGACCAAATCTGACTGTGTTGTGGGTATGTGGCCAGTCAATCAACAGGGAAGGCTCAGCTTTGGTACTTCAGGGCTACAACCTGGATAGCTGGGAGGGTTTTGTAGCACTGCTGTAAAACTCCGGATTTCTGGAAGCTACTGGAAGGCATAGATAAATGTCTTGGGAAGTATGTGACACTCCAAATACTGTGGTGTAATGAAAAGTCTTTGGGTTAATACAACTGAGATATGGTTATCATAATGAATTTTAAATTATATTTGGAATACTTGGTGGGTTTTGTCTTTGAGCTTTGTTTGTATATGGACTCCTTAGTTCAGCCACAGCCTTCCTTTTGTTTTACAGAAGCACATATACTTTCACACATAATTCTCAAACCTCAAAATTGGGCCCTCTTAATCTGACAGCAGTAAGTGGTTCTTTAAGGGGAACAGTGGTTGAGAGACCTGGAGGCAAATTGCTAGGCTTAGCAAGGGTGGTAGAGAGGGGAAGGGTAGAGAAGATTACAGAACAAAATCCAGAGCTGCTATTTGGAGGAGATGGAGGGAGCAGGGGGGAGTAGAGAGAGGGAAGTGGTTGTCCTTAAAGAAGCATAGAGTCAGGGAGCTGCTGGCCCCTCTCTGGAGGGCTCTGCTTGGCTGGGCAGCTTATTAACTGAAATTGAAAGAAAATGGAGAAGATTCAGGGCAGTGCAGCAGACAGAGGGGCCAAGGAAGGCCTGACTGATGAGGGAAAATTAAACACTAAATGTGTTTATCTTTGCTAAGTGATGACTAAGAGGATGTGTGATAACCATCTTGCCATCTGAGAGACATGAATAACTATGTGCAAGTGTGTGTGTGGGCATGATCTAGGGTGGTGAGAGGGACAAGGGATTTCAAAGAGCCAGACCCCAGTGGTTACCTTGCCCCTACACAGGCTCAAGGGCAGGCAGAATCCCCCTCACAGAACCAAAGAGGGACCAGTCATGCTGGGAGTCAGAAAAGGTGAGGGTAGTGGGTTTGAATCAGGTGGGAGATGGGATGGGAAGGAAAATAAGGAAATCTTGTTGTTGCTCCATCTCCAGATACAGTGATCTCTTCTGCCCTGCCCCTCCATTTTTCATGTTATCATGAAAAACTACCCTTTAGTTGCTCTGCCTGTCTCCTCACTTCAGACTCTTCATGCTCCTCACCTCCCTCTTTTCTTTGTGTTTTCTTCCTATGTTTATTCTTGCACACTGTTCATAGTTTCTTCTCTGTTGCACATACCCTTCTGCTCCTTGTTTTTCTCTTCCTTTGCCCATTTCTCTCTCCCCCCACCCCTCTACCCGCTTCTTTTTCAGCAGGTAGATCTGCATCTGTGATTGAAGGTTCATTTTCCTTTCATTCTGTGGGTGACAAATTCTGCCTTGGATAATCACTTGTGAAAAATCAAGAGAGAAGCCAGCTGCTCCAGTGGCACAGGAACTGGCTGTGATGTTCATGAGGACGGATGGCAGGCAGGGTGAGGTATGGGAGGGTGCAGGACAGGGAGATGTTCTTCTTTTCCTTCACAGCATGGGAGGATGGACCAGGGGGGATTGACATGGCTGCTGAACATGTCTAGGACCCATGGGAAATTTCTTCCTCAGGCAATTTTGATCCAAATGAGGAAAACTGGAATGCATTTCCTAAGCTCTGACCTCACAGGGAAAACTGGGTTTTGACCTTCAAGTTGAGGAGAAAAGATGTTAGAGCCATGTAGGGGTTTGACTGCATTGAGAGGTGTGGGGCAGACTGTGTATGTCCATATTTCTGGCTCCAGCTTCAGCTGATGTGCCCAGAGAGTGCTTAGACAGAGCCCCACCTTGGTGTCTCTGGTACACCATGCTGAAGCAAGCTTTTGAAGAGGCCTTGCTCATCCAAACTGTGTGACCATGGGCCTGCTAAGATATCACCATGCAGGTGACATCCCTTCCACAGAACACCAGCAACCTCTTAGCATTTGTATGAGTAGCTCTGAAGTGGGCACTGGTTTGTGTTCACCGACTGGCTTTGTCAGGGTTGCCCTCCCATCGAGCTCACAACCACTCTCTCTGAGGAAATGGCTGGGTGTAGAATCTTCCTTCTGCCTTGTGGGAGCTGAGCCAGTGCTGTTTGCACAAGAGGGAACTGTTTGTGTCTCACAGCACAGTGGTACTCCCAAAAGCAGCCATGGCCATGACACTGGGGCTCTGTCAGACCGAAGATCTGGGTTTGCTGGTACACCACAGAGAGCCTCAGTTTCCTCAAATGGAAACACTTCTGCTTGCTTCTCTGTTCATGTAGCCCGTGGGGAGTCACCAGGAAGCTGCCAAGTTCTCAGTGTGAACTTACCCACAGAGGTGAAGTGTGCTTGTTTCTCCCACAGGGGTATTATATATCCTTTTGCTTTTAGGCTTTTGTGCTTTCAAAGGCAGAGATTCACCATCTTGCTATTGGTGAAGAAGAGTCAGGTCTGTGGCATTGGGAAACCACAGCAGATCCAGATTGAAAGATGCCACTGGCCCACCCAGCTGTCTTTTTGCTCTTGGCAGCTCAGTCCTTGGAGTCATCAACCTGCAGGCCCCAATGGCATGGTGGCACTTACACTCTCAGCACTTCTATTTCTGCCTGAGAAGGCATCCCCCTTTGCTCTGGAGGAAGCTTTCTTCCTGGGACACAGGGGAATGAATAGTGGGTAAAAACAGATGGTAGGAACAGGCAGACCTTCGGGCTAATCTGCACTGTTCCACCTGGACTTTTCTAATGCTTCTCTCCAGTGCCATGAAATTTACTATACAGAGAGGTGAGAGAACAACAGTGTTAGATAAAGAGAAAGAAGAATCTGAGAGTAGAAGGCAGCATGACTAAAGGAGGTAGATAGAAGGCAGATCTGATTGGGGCCAGAGGTAACTGTGGGACTTGGGCTGATACATGTGTGGAGCAGAAAACAGAATTAAATGAAACATGGCCATGAGGGGGCGAAAACTCTTGAAGCCAGAGACCAGCCTTTCCTGAAAGGGACACCACTTAAGTTCCACTGACTTAAGAGATCATTCTACTTGCTCCCCTACCTCCCTCTCACCTTAACTAGACTGCCTATAGCTGTTGGACAGGTGCTGTTCTACTCTTCCAAGAGGGGCACATTTCATCAGCCCAAGCCCGTCTAGGTCTTCTAGGACCAGGGAAGGAGCAACTATGTTAGTAAGTTATAAGGTGTGTTAGCACCTGGGGCAGTGAAAGTCACATGTTTGATTTATTCCTGGGGTCCCAATGAGAAATACCAGCACACAAAACACCTCCTGTAGGAGACAGAGGTTGGGAGTAGAGGTGGTGGGAAAAGGAGGGCTAGCTGATTGCTGAGGGCTAGAGCTGTTCAGGCAGGGACCAGGGAGGAAGAGTGTGTGTGTGTACATGTGTGATAGGGAAAAAGGCAAGAAAGAAACAACCAGGAAAAAAGGCTGTGTGTCTTTGTTCACTCTCCTTATTGCTTTATTAATGACAAGCTAATGACTTAATGCCACTCTCCCACCCCACTGACTGCTTGGCCCTCTGCTCAGCAGTTTCCACTGATGGGGTGGAGCAGTGCCACTGAGGATGCCTCAGAAGGACGGGCTGCCCTGGCTGTGTGGTTTTCCTTCACTCCTTCAGCCTCCCTTTTTCTCATTCACCAATATGGCTTCGATGCGGCTCAGCGAGAATTTCCATTTATATTTCAGCCTTGCCTGTGACAGTGTCCCCGAGTCCCTGCAGCTCTGACGCATGATTTCCCGCTCTCCCAAATGCTCTGCTTGGCTCAGCTGCTCATTCTCCTCAGCCTCTTTCCCATTCCTCATCCCGCCATGCAATCTCCCCCTCTCCCTCCGACCGTCCCCCGATGCCGCCACTGACGCCTGCTCTTTCAGCCGCTCCATCTTTCCCTGACATGTCCCAGCCCCTCTCCCTATGCTCCCAATTAGCACAGTCACAGGTTTAGCCAGGCAGCTGGTGCATCCAAGGCTGCACAGGGAAAAGATGGGGATTTCTGCTCCAGAGCCCAGCCACATGCAGGCTCTCCGGCACCTGAAGCTGCTCTTAGGAATATTCAGCCTTTGGCCTTCCCTTGTAGGCAAGAAGTCACAGCCCAGGCTCCTAGGGGGATGGCAGACTGACCCTCACATCCCTGTGGGATCACAGCTCCCCCAAAAAAGTCTGTCCTACACAGCTACAAGGTGACACATTTGGTGTCCCTTGCTCGGGCTGGCTGGCTGGGCAACTGGAAGAGCAGAGGTTTCCCCCAAGAGACTTCAAAAGTGTAGCTGTGGCATGTGTACTAAATCTGTGTACCCCAGATGGAACAGGCAGGGCAGGCCCATACTTCCACGGGCCTTTGAAGTGTACAGGCTTTGAAATAACCTCTGGAGGATTAGTATGACAACCTGAGCATTAGATCTCAAACACCCAGAGACTGGGGGCCCGAATTTTCAGAGTCTCCTACACAAGCAGCCCTGCTCCCACCCATAGCCAAGAGAGCCACTGCAGTGATTCATCCTCTGCACCCAACATCTCGACAGGAGAGGAATCTTCCAGTGGTGGCTACCTGCCCTTCTTTGCCAAGCTCCTGTTGCACTCCCTGGGGGAGGATGCTCAGGGACTCAAATGAGGCTGAGAAGCAGATGTTGCCCTCATTAGAAGAGAAAATGTAACACACAGAAAAGGAGAGGAGGAGAGAGGGGGGAAGGGAGGTGCAAGACAAATACTGTCAGCAGGAAAAATTATCTTGGTTTTGGGAAGGGGAGGTGTCTTCCTGCCCTGCTTCTCTTTTTATTTGGATTAGAGTGGAGAACAGTCTGGGCAGGCAGAGCCTTGAGAGGCAGAGGGGTGAAGCAGGCTGTGCCATCTGAGCACTGGCACTGATCACACGTGGCCAAAGGGCATCAGGAGATGCCCTTTGCGAGACCCAGGGTGGCAGCATCTCTGACAGCTGGGGGAAGCAGGGGCCACTCACTGTCTCTCCATCCAGCCCTCTCCCCTGCTCCTGCCCTGTTTCTTGTGGCAGCCCCTCTGAAGCACACGCTGAGGCAGTGCCCCCGTCCTGCTCACTGCACCTCAGAACACAGAAGCCACCTAAGGAGCCTCTTGGCAAGGCCAGTGTGGCATCAGGAGACTCCAGGAGTCCCTTCCTGCCTAAGAACCAGGTAGGGCTCATGTAAAGAAGGGATAATATCCAACAAAAAAAAGAGTGAAAGGGAGGACATTGGGGGTCACCACCTTAGGAAGGCTGGGGTGCTTGGAAGCTGTCAGAGAAGGTAGAACATGATGGCATGGTGACAGACACTTGTCACAGATGGTTTAGCCTTGGATGGAGAGGCTTTCCTTGCCTCAGGAAGCAGTCCCAGCTCTGAGAGGGGGACATTTGGCTGAAAAGATCTGCTGATCTCACTACCTGCAGGGACTACCTGTTCCCCCACCTCTCAAAGCAGCCACCCAAGCAGAGAAGATCAAAGTCTGCAGAGTTTTAAAATCAATTCCTCTTCTGTCCCAAACTGTGGTTCTCCTTCACTTTCCCCTTTCCAGCCCCATGTACAGTCTGTTCAGAGGGTAAGCTCATGGGAGCAGCCCTGCTCATCAACATAGGCAGCATTTAGAAAATACCACAGCTGAAAGTACCTTGAAATGTGCTCAGGTACCTTCATAGGGGGACTGATGTCACTGTGTCTGCCAGCAGCCAAGCAGGAAATGTGCCCTCCCCAGGACCACTTCTGCTTCCTTCCCACCTCCAGACCTCAGCCTTTTGGTATCCAACACATCTCACTGCTCTTTTTAGCCTACCTTCTGTGAGGTCTCTAGGAGTCTTACAGGTTCCTTTTATTTCAGCAGACCTCCCTTGAAGCACCTGAAGTGCAAGTTGTATTCCAGTGCTTCCCTGGCACACAAGGAGTGGACCAGGGAGTTTCCCTTCCGCCCTCAAGTTTGCATCCCAGTGGCAGGAGAGGGCAGTGAGTGTGGGAGCTACATGGTAAAGATGGTGAACTCTAACTTTGTGTTTCCCCCAGAGAGCAAAAGAGGGAGCGAGAGTGGCCACCCAGAGCTCCTGTGGCACAGGACAAGGCGGATGCTGAGTCAGGTGCTGAAGGTGAAAGGAAAGAGGACTGGCAGCCATGTGGGGAGCTGGATACCAAAATCACAGCAGGCTTCCTTTGAAAGCCTCAGTCAAAACACTTCTGCACCTCTGAAGGGGGCATTTGATTTGCAGATTTTGACAGTTAAAGAGTAAACTTGGTACCTAATGAGTCCTGCACCTGCAGGAAAAATGATGTGAAGAACAGAAGAGGATTTCCCTGGGGAACGTCAAGAGGAAAAAATGTAGTGGGAACAAAGTTGGAAAAATACAGTGCCTGGGAGGGGAATCTGAGAAGGTGGGGAATGTAAGGTAGAGGGGGAAGGCAGCCCTTGAGCAGCAGTGGCAGAGCAGGGGACAGGATTCTGGGACTGTGAGGAAAGGTGGATGGGGCAGGTGGGAGGAGTGGAAGACAGAGGTTGAAAGCAGCAGTGGCTGTGAGGCAATTCACAGTGTGCATGTTTGGTGCTGTGCAGACATAGGTAGCAGTGTAGTCTGAATGCCAAAGGATCTGATCCCAGAGTGGAAGTAAAAATTGATGTTCACAGGATTGTGGGATGTTCCAACATTGTTTTGCACTTATATCACCACAGGATAGGAAATAACGCCAAACCAGGCAGGTATCTATAGAAACCCTTTCTCAGTAAATTAGGCTGAGAAGGGATGAAAACAGGGAGTCAAAGAAAGGCTCTGAGAAAGGCTTAACCTGATCCCTGCACTGGCTGCAGTGAGGTCAGAGCCCTCCCTTGGGATAATCTCCGACAATCTCCACTGCGCTGCCCCGGGAGCCCACTCCTTTCTCTGGAAGGAGTGAACATTATTCTCTTCATTCATTTTAGAGGTGGCCTTTTCTGAGAACCTCTACACTCATCATCTTCTGGCCAAGGCTGGCTTGGCATTAGGCTTCTCCTACAACTTGATAGGCTGTTTTTGACACCACTGACAGCTGAGGAAGCACAACCCTTCTTGTACGAACACTCTGAACAGCCTTGTGCTTTCCCTTCTTTTGTCCTCTCCTGATTGAAGAGTTCACAAGCTGAGCATTGCTGCCTGCAGGTCTCCCTGAAGAGTGCCTCTGAGCGTTTCAGGCAGCAACCTGGAGAGCACTTGCTTTCTGATTAAAAAGATGAGGCTCCATTAGTGGAGAGAGGGAGCAGAAAGTGAAGGAGAGTGAGAGGCCTGCCATCAGGCAGGGTCCCTGCTCAGCGCTTTCGGCTGTCCCTCTCTCAGTGCCATCCATCAATTTAACCCAATACGATGCCATGCTTTTAAGTGACTCCAGCATTAGAAACTCTGTCAGGCATGAGATTTATGGGGTGATGTGTGACAAAGCTGCTGCCTCTGCCAAGTCACACGTTTTACTCTTTTTCTTTCCTTCCCAATACTTGTGGAGCTAGAAAATTAGGTCTTCACTGGCCTCTCAAACTCGTTTGTGAGACGGTAGAATGAACCAGCTTTTCTGCAGTGGATTGAAGGAAGAAAGAGAGGCTATGGAGAATGTTTTGGTGTGGGGCATGACAGGGCCAGAAAGACTCAGAATAAACTCAGGACAGTTTTCAAGAGTAATCCAGAGCACTTTTTTTTTTTTTTTCCCCTCCTTTTCTTTGCTTGCTCCAAGCCCTCTTATCCAATACTTATCTACAAGGATGAACTTTATGCTGAGACATCACAGCCCTTTTGGATCTCCTCAATAGGCTCAAAGCTGTTAGGGTTTTCTCCTTTATTCATAGCAGGAGGCTTACCAGTGCTGTCAGGAGCCTGTGGCTCCAACAGTTTTCTGTGATAGCTGGCAACCTGCCTGGCTCTGGGTCTCCCAGGATGGCTAAGGCCATGCATGCCAATCAAAGTGTGGCATCAGCTGAGAATGACTGTAGTTGCCTCTCAGGTTTTTTTGCCAAAAGATATCCAAAGAGCCAGTCCCAATGACAACGGAAGCTCCAGCTTTCCCAGCATCCTGACTGGGTGCTCAGCAGGGTCACAAAGGGAAGGTACCTTGGAAAAGGATGTGGTGGAGGTGGGGAGAAAGAGGAGGAGCAATGGAAGACAGACAGGAAGAGGGGCCCGGAGAAAAGCAGCAAGCATGAAATGAGTGTGTATCAGTAGCACGAGAACCAAGAAGCGTGCAGCTCTCAAGTGCTCTGATTTCCCGATGCTCTTCTGCTTAATGCACACTGTGCTTGTCCCCTTAGATCCCACTTCTGTTGGATTTAGCAGTGGCCTCGTTAGCCTCACACTAGGTAACCAGTTTGTGGTGAAAACATGACGAGAGAAGCCCCCGACCACCCCTGGCAGAGCAGCTGTCAAAGCAGATTGGCTTCCAGCCCCTTGCCAGCTGCCCCCAGCACCGGCTGTCTGTGCAAGTTAGGAGCCCTCTCCTGAGTTGCTGAGAACTGCCACAGCTAGCCTGTATCATTCACAGCATCCAGGAGCACGGAGCTGCTGTCCGGACGTGGCGTGCCCTGCAGCTCCTCGGGCTGTGCTCAGCTGGCAGAGGAGGGGAGCAGCGGATATTTGTGAGCACGTGTGCACGCACACACGCGCCTCGGCTGCGCAACTGTGCAACCGCAGCCCGCGCCGGCACCTCGCAGGCACAGACCCAAGCTGCCACTTGGGCTTTCACAGGCTCACACTGAGCAAGTGGGCACTTGGGGAAGGTGGGCATAGGCAGACACATGCAGAGAGCCTGAGCACATGGGCAGTGAGAGCTCTGAGGGTACAGGGGCACGTGAGCGCAAAGCCCTGTGCGCACAGTGAACAAACGTGCGTGGGCACACCACAAAGGGTCTTCCCCATCCCTCCATCCAGTCACTGTAAGTAAAGCTTGTTTTGTGTGGCATGGCATTGTGTCTTCCCTTGCCACATGATGGTTTTTATCATCTACTCTCTCAGCTGTATGAAATGTGTTGATTTGGCCCTCTCACAGCAAAACCTCCTGCCACCTCTGTGTGCTCATGCACATGGCTCTGTTCCCCTTCCACACTCCTCCTCCCCATCCTCTTACCTTCAGCCGGCTGTGTGCCCATGGATGAGAAGACCTGGCTCTCTAGACCTGGATGGGGTTGTTTATTCCTTGTCAATCAAAAGCCCAATTCCTGAATTAGTCTGAAAGAGCAAATAAATCCTTACATGCTCCACTTCTTTCCCTGCCCCACACCCCTGCATTTCTCACTGCCCCTCATGGGCTCTGGCTGATGCTCTGGGCTTGAAATGTTATTAACATTACAAAAAGGACTGTCACTTCACAGCAGTGAGGTGAAAAACAAAAACACGTTGCAATTATGAATTTGTTAGGGAAGCCAGAGGGAGGATACACCTATAGGGTGATGGAGAAGCAGCAGGCTGCCCCCATGGCCCTGCCTGCCTTCCCCTTTCCCCTACTTGTCCTGCCCTCCCTATTCTTACACTCATCTCTTCTCTCCCTCTTCCCTGTCTGTTCACTCCCTGCTGATGTCCTGCCGTGGCACTACCTGCCACGGGCAGCATTGCTGCACGTTAATTAATTCCTGCACAGTTCTGCGGATGAATGCCTCTGTCAGTGGGAGAACAGCTCCAGCCTCCCCCACCTCTGCACACCCAGGCTCCTGCTTCCTCCCCATCCCCTGCTCAACAGACCTGTCACAAGACCATTTATCCATAATGGCCCTCTGAGATAACAATTTTTTTTAAGGGGTGCACTGAGGAAATAGAGGTAACAAAAATGAAGACGACCCTGTGGTGGTAGAAATTACTGCATTGGGTGATGGCTGTGGGGGAGCTTTCTGGGAGAAAGAGCATCAGAGTAAGGGTGAGTGAAACACATGGAAGGCCCAAGGGTTTGTCTGCTGATGAAGCCAAACCTTGACTGACTTTGTCAGGAAATGCAGCCTTCATTCCACAGACCCACTCTCACAGCCTGCCGGTGTCTTGCACAGTGATGGAGAAGGGAAGGAGCAGGGCTGGAAGGCTGGGGGAGCCCTCCCAGGGTAAGCAGGAGGCAGGAGAAATTGTGCTTGTCACTGGATGAGAGGGTTGGGCATGGAACCAGATGTGAAAGGCTCAGGAGCCTTCCTGGTGTGTTGATCACCCACTGATTTTGCAAGGGCTCCTCCCTGGTTTTTCTTGGCAATTGGTGAGGATACTCAGCAAAAGGATGACATTGGGATTTGTTTCTGGAGACCACAGACACAATAATTCTTGGAAAAGCTCTGGATGGCTCCAGCAGCCATCACAACTGCCTGCTCGACATTGAAGATGCTTGTTCTTGTGGAGGCAGCCTGGGAGGAAGGATTTCAGCTCTCCCTGTGCTGTCAGCTCCCCTCTCCTGCCCTGTTTTGACCCAGATATGTTACAGTGTAATGAATCCGTGACTCCCCTCGGGATTTCACAGTTGTTGCTGTGCCGCGTAGCACAACTGCTCACAATTTCATGGTGGTGGCAAGGCTGACGCTCATGCCCTCCTCCCCTGGAAGGGCCCTTGGGGACAAAGGAAAAGCTCTTTAGGATAAATTTGAGCTTCAACACGCCAGAACACGTCTCAGCTGCGCTCTGCAATGTGCACCTGTCGTGTGCTGAGCCCATGTGCAGTGAGTCCCCATCACCTGTGCCTGCCTGATGTGGCAGGGCAGGGGCACGGGTGGGCAGGCAGCCACGGCATGCTGCAGTCCCTGGCTCCATCCATGTGGGATGGCATTACCAAGGCATGCTGCAGTCCCTGGCTCCATCCATGTGGGATGGCATTACCAAGGCATGCTGCAGCCTGTCTTTGCAGCTCAGTCTAGATGTAGAAGGGGAGCAGAACTCCTATGGAGAGCACAACTGAGTCTCACAGAGGACACAGCCTCGAGCCTTCAGAAGAGCCTGGTGGTGCATAAAAAAACCACAGCAGGCTTGCAGACCCTGTCTCGGCCCTTGTACTGAAACTTTCTGTCTCATGAGCTGGACACAGCACAGATGACTGTGTTTAGTTTAGGTTGGGCTCTAAGTGTGATCCCCTAAGTATAACATGGCTGGTTAAGTCAGAGGTAAGCGTGACCTAGCATAATCATGTGGGAGCACATTCTTTAGGGTTAAAGGTTATCACTTGTGTACTTTGCACTCCTTAGTCCCCATTTACCTCCCGTAAAGGATCAGTTTCTCTTTTCAACCTCTGCATCCCTCCTTTGTCCAGACCACCAGCTCATTTAACTCTGCCTGCCTGGACCATGCCCTCCCTTGCCTGAAGCCAGTCCTTCACCACTGGCTGAGGACAGCAGCCTCCCAGCAAGGGAGTGCTTCCTCCTTAGGAATTATTGACACAACTCCTTGCCTTCACATACCTGTGGACTCCTCACACCTCTCACTGCCTCTCCTCATGCTGACTGTGTTTGGCAATTACCTCTTCATCTAGCCTTTCTTTTCAAAAATTCTTTTTCATCTCACAGAAGCTTTTTATGTTTTCTTTTCTTCATAGAGAAGGGAGTAGGGAAAGAGGTGTGCAGGGAGGGCACTACCCCAACTACTGCCAGAAATACAAAGGCAGCTTGTGCACAGCCTGGCTTTTAATTGGCTGTACTCTGGGGCTTTGGGGCCTGTCCTCAGTGATGAAACAGAGATGTGCAGTTCCCTTACAGAGGAAACACTGCAAAAGCAGAGATTCCTGTTTAAGTGGTGGGAGACAGGGTTTGAGAGAATTTGTCCAGAAGCCATAGCATGACCCCAAACAAACTCAGCTCTCTTGTCCTCCTGCTTCACTGGAACCAGCTGTTTGCCTTCCTGGGACTTTTCACTGCCCACCCCATGCATCTGGTGAATTCTCCCAGGAGGCATCATCATTAAGTGTCAATGTGAGAATGAACAGAGAGCTGTTAATTGGCTTGCTTGTAAAAATAGCTTGGTTTCAGCTGTCAGGGGAGGTTGGACCCAGCATCTTGAGTGCCCAGCCCTGAATTTTGATAAAGTTGTGGGGGGAGTGGGTCTGTGAGACCCAGTTCCATACACACCCCTGAACAGACCTCCTGCGGCAGGTCAGGTTGACCAGAAGCTTCTAGTGATGAACTGCTCAGGTGCTGATCTACAGCAGGGATGGAAACCCCAACCCCCACAGATGGCAGAAAGCTGCAGCAGGGCAGGGTTTAAGATTCCTCTGCCCCTTGCCATAGGTCCTGGATAAGGTCAGCCCTGATAACTGACCTGTGTGACCTTTGTGAGATAAAATGCCTATTAGGCTGTGATGCAGCACATAGCAAGATGATGACAGCTTCCTTCCTGCTTGTGAGAGACAGTTTCCCCTCACTCATACAAGTGCCCCTTTATCTGCTCTCCCACATCCCAGACAGGATTTCCATGTAGGGGAGAAGAAGCTGCAACATACCCCCAAACCTTCCTTTTAGCAGCATGTGCTACCTGATGGATACTATGGCAAATCCACTCTGTAGCTTTCTCAAACCTATAGTAAATGTTTTTCAGGGAAGTGACTCCAGCATGTGACAAAAGGCAAAGTGCTCTTTGGAGTCAGTTGCACACCTGAAATGGGGAAATGAGCATTGAAATACATGAAGTGTGCCTTCCAGCTGAGGACAAGAATGAGACAAGCTGTGGGGGTATTGTCTCCCAAGGCAGATGAAGTTAATCTATATATTGATGGGGTGGGGGGCATTTCCAAGTGGGAAAGGGGGAGGGGCTGCCTCAGGAAGAGCGAGTTAAAATCTGTG
>VZRH01002112.1:282386-319511 GCA_013397555.1 Urocynchramus pylzowi
AGGTGGGAGTTCACACCTCAGGGGATCAAGGCTGGGGTGTTTATATCAGCCCATCTTGCCTGGATTTTATTCTGGTGATGAACGTGTTCTGAAAACAAACAGAACGTTGAGGAAGAAACTTGTGGAGCAAATGACTGTTTTTTTGGTTGCTAAGCCATCTGTTCTGCTCCAGCAGCTCACTGAGGGCTCTGCCGCCGCTCGCTCTCGATCTGCATGCGTGTGTTTTTGCGGGGGTGGCTGGTGCTGGCTGGCGTGGCAGGAGGGAGTATCGGGGCGGAGGGGAGGATGTGTGTATGCTGGGGAACTCAGATGCTTCAAGCAAATTTGTTTGGGAGGGGAGGAGGGAAGCTGGCTGTGACAGTGTATGCAAACATAGGTGGCAGAGGCCAAGCCTGGGAGCGTCTGTGCGTGGCTGTGCCTTCTGTGCGCTGCGAGGCGTGTGCGCCTGTGGCCGGGGCTCCAGAATCGCGGGAGCAGGGTGGGGCTTGCATCAGGGTAAGGAACCGCACCTCCACAGCTCTGCAGCTGTGAATTGCAAACCTGCCCGCAGCTGGGGGCAAAGGTGTGTGTTTGTGCAGCTCCAGGAATTGCTGTGAAGGGACACTCACGGAGAATGTGCAGGTGGACAGCAGCAACACGTAACCCAGGAGGCCACGGGAGGTGAGCTGGAGGTGCAATCCACTGGGAGAGGATGTGTGGCACACACCATGAACCACGTGGCCGAAGTGCAGAAGGAGATGAAGCCCATGCATGTGGAGTTTATGGTCAGCCCATCATTGTAGAGCAACCCAGCTCTCCTTATGTCCTTATGTCCAGTCCTTATGCCTGTCCATCCCACAGCAGCCTCCTCCCCCTTCTGCCTTGCAGCCTCATTTGTTTTACAGTGATGAAGGATGATGAATGCATATTGATTATCTTGAACCAAGCTGTGGAGATCTTCTATCACCACACCCTTTCCCACCCCTGCCCTCATTCTCATCCTTCCCCTCTCCTTGCCAGACAAGACAGGGTTGCCATAGCAGCTGACAACTTGCGCTCTCCTACCTCTCAGGAGGACAGGCAGCAGCAGTAAAAAAGACGAGTTGTATGAAGAAACCCATGGCCTGTTTGTGTTCCTTTCTCCTGGGAAAGGCAGCTGGGATGCCTTTGGTAACCTGCTGAGGCTGGTGGTTTCCTCAGAGCATCCAGTTGCCACGCTGGGGGAGAGCTGCTGCGGTGCTGGGTGTGCATGGTGCTCCTCACCCACAGCCAGCCGTGTCCAGCTGCTGGGCTGGATTTCGTGGTGCCCCTCCTGAAAGCTAAACTGTGCTACCACAGCACTGAATACAGAGTGGGTCTCCAGACTGCTGCAAGCTGGCAGTGCAGACATCCTCCACACTGAATCGTATCTCTCCAGGCATCTCGTGTCACTCAGACACGCTGCTGCACTGCAGGAGCACACAGGGCAGCAGGTTCCACCCCAGAAGTTGCTGCATTAAAAAGTGAGCTGAATGTCTGCTCTAAGCAGCACCATTTAGAGAATGCACTCGATTGATAGCAGAAAGAGAGCTGTTTGTACAACAGTTGGTATCTGAAAAGATGACGTTCCATTTTGAGGATAGTATTTTATGTGTTTTTAAGCATTTGTTCCTTAGGACAAAATTCTAGATCTTTGGCTTTTTCAGGGTGGATCATTCTTACATTTTTACTGAGTGATTATGTCCTGATGCACCTTCTCACAAACACTTCAGTGTCCTTATTTGTGTGACTTGGGGCCTTTATAAAGGATATTTCCCCACTCCAAAACCACAGACCCCACAGCCTCCCAACAAAAAATCCACCAAGGTCTTTGCTCTGCCTGTGGGGCAAACCACATTCCACAGACTTAGAATTAGATTTGGAAGAAGGCAGTAGGAGAAGAAAGTAAGTGAAGTCTGCTGACAGTGACAGAAGAGGAAAATGGAAAAAGAGTTTGGAAGAAGGAAAAGAGGGAGATGAGGCATGCAATGTGATGGGTTCTTTGTTTATATGGAAAGTGCAATAATCTCTCCATATTTAGGTGGTGTTTGAGAGAACCTGTTTGGGATTTATTAGAAAATAAAAATGCCCTAATTGAAAGCGAGTAGAGACAATTTGTATTAATAATGGTAGAAATCATCAAATAATGGAATTGTTCAAAATCTATTAGTTTGTTCCATGCAGTGAGAGGAACGGGTTGATTATCTCACAATAGAAAATATTAAAAGGAGAGCCCAGTCTGCTGGTCCTCTATGCAGATTAAATACATAATTTATTGAAGCAATTTATTTTCTGTTGGGAAAAAGGGAAAAAAATGGAAAAATATGATAAGAGCTGCAATCAAGTCTTGGATTCTTAATTTGAAGACCTACCTCTTATCTGCCTTTTTCAGTCATTAGGAAAAAAATTACTCATTCCTTCATTGGGTTTAAAGCTGCAGGAGCAGAGAGGGTGGCTGGGGGAAAAAAAATAAGATCTCATGAGGGGGCCTGTTATTCACCTCTTGAGTTTTATATTGTTGACAGCAGTTGCTTCAAATCCAAGGCAAATCAACCTTGGGCTGTAGCAGCAGGTGGAGCTTAGAGGTCAGCTCTGAGGTGTTGCCTGTCTAATCCTTCCCGAGGACTAAAGGAACATGTTGCTAAACTAGAGATTAATTCAGAGCTGCTAAATTCATTCATTCCATCTGTCTGTCTCTGGGCTACTCTGGCCCTTAAAAACCAGGGTGAAGGAATGACAAATTACTTTAGTTTTCACACTTACAGTCCCTTCCAATCAAAGGGAATTCAAGTGCCTAAAGAGGAATTAGGCACTCACAGAATCACAGAACATGCTGATTGATCCTGAGCATCAAGTCCAGCTCCTGGCCCTGCACAGGACACCCCAAGAGTCACACTGTGTACCTGAGAGCATTGTCCATATGCTTCTTGAACTCTGTCAGGCTTGGTGCTGTGACCATTTTCCTGGGGAGCTGTTCCAGGGCCCCATCACCCTCTGGGTGAAGAACCTTGGGAGAGGAAAATTTTTGGTCTGTCCCAGGGGACTTGAGCATACCCATAGGCAGAAGAAGCAGGGCTCGAATTTTTGCAGTCCCAGGGATTTTTCTGTTTGGGCCCTGACCACCATGTTGATAGGAGGCATTGCAAATACTATCTCACGCTCCTAAGATAAATAGCTGGATTCTGCCTTTAAAAACAGTAGACAGGGTAGAATGAAGACATTGAATTGCAATTTCAAATATTTTAAGAAAGCTATCTGAGGATTCAAGATGAACTTAGTACAGCAAAGAGTCTTGTCTATAAAAATCCATTACATCCTGTAGAGAGGATAAAAGCCATTAGCGAAGGGATAAAGATAAAACCTAGAGGTGTGGCTGGAGTTGGTCTAAAGCAGGGGAGACAAAACCAAATGTACACTGCTAAGAGAGGTGTGCTGGGTGGAAGTTTGTGGTGTGGGTCAGAGGTGGGATCTTAGTCCCAGCCTGAGCCACAAAGTAAGGCTCAGGGTCCATGACAAGAGAGAGCCTAGAGCTGCCGTGGGATTGGGGCGGGGATGGAGCTGCCAAAGCACTCTCTGTTCTGCCAAGAAATTTCTGTGTGAGTTACTGATTTTTTACACCTGTGCTTTGCTATGGAATTATTTCTAAATAATAACACCTTTGAAAGACTTTGTCTAGCTGCTTATTTCGTGTGTGCAACTCCCAATCAGTTCTTCTTCTGTGACTATTATCCTTTCAGACATCTGTGCATGCTTGGTACTTTCACACACATTCATTTCTTCTCTTCATTTTTACCTCTTTCTTTTAACTCTGATCTGCATAGGGACAAGGTGACAATGTCCTCTGCCTGTAGGGAGGAAATTTTTATTTCCTCTATTTCCCACTGTGAGAATTCCCTAGTATATCCTAATAAAGTAGGTCTCAGACAAAAATGTCTCCCTATATTCAAGAAAACAACTTCCAACTTCCTAGCATGGTTACAAACTCTTTAACCATCTGCCCAGCATCTTTCTAAACAGGGGTCACTCAAGCATATTTGTACATTCTACTACTTGTCTAGGTACAGTGATGGACAGCTGCTCTGATTCAAACTCAGCCAAATACAACAGTTGAGACCAAGAAATTAAAAGGCTAAGGCTTGTCTTTCTGAAAAATATTTCCCCATCATTAATTTATTTAGACTGGAACGATAGAAATGGTAAAAATAACTCACTCATACTTTGAAGAGCAGACCAGATTACTGGGGGAGTAGATTGAGCAGCTCTGTCAGCTGCAATTTTTTTTCTTTTCCTTTGGATTCAGTGGTCATATAAGCTTCATATAAGTCTGCACAGATACATTGGGCATGTGTAAGTCTCTTCATCACAAACACAGGCTCGAATATAACGGTGTAACTGCTGCCACCCACCCCCAGTGACACTTGAAGTAACCAACACACCCAGGACATGGCATTCAGTGGTGTTAAATAGGGTCAGGGCCCTAAGTGCACTAATGAGCCTTAACTGCTCTGGTCAGTGTTACCTGTGGCTTCCACTCACACATCCTCTGCCCAGGCCCCAGGGCTCTATTTAAGGTCATGCCAAGGCACCCAGTTCTGGTGCACTGTAGCTGTGTGGCTCCTGAATGGATCTGAGGTCTGCTTCATCCTCTTGGTTTATCAGAGTTTGTTAATAGTTCTTGTTGCTGTCACCACCCCCAGATGACTGCCCTACCCATGCTTATGTTACTCTTGGCTCCTGATCCATCCTTTTTCATGGACTGTTTTCAGCCTGGAGAAGAGAAGGCTCCAGGGATGCCTTTCAGCACCAAAGCAGAGACTACAAGAGAACCTGAGGGACTTTTTACAAGGGCATGTAGTGATAGGACAGGGGGGAATGGTGGTAAACTGAAAGAGGGCAACTGAAAGATCTTCATCAGATATCAGGAAGAATTCCTCTACTGTGAGCATGGTGAGGCACTGGAACAGGTTGTCCAGAGAGACCTGTAGCTGCCTCATCCCCAGCAGTGTTCAAGACCAGGCTGGAAAGGACTCTGAGCAATCCACTCAGGTCTAGTGGAAAATGTCCCTGCCTGTGGCAGAGGGGTTGGAATTAGGTGATCTGTAAGCTCCCTTCCAACCCAATTCAGTCTATATTTTTATAATTCTCTGATCCTGTTTTTGGATGCTCAGTAGCCCAAACTAGGGGAGGCATGACAGGGGGGTGGCTTTGACAACTCACTTGCACAGTGCCTCAAAACCAAATCTTGGCAGAGGATTCTGCTGACTCCTGCAATGCAGCCAAGAAGGAATGCCAGCATTTGTATTTAATACTTTCTCCTTCCTTTCCTCTATTTAGTGCTTCATATCTGTTTCTTGGAGGCAGAAGAAAAGAAGTTTTGCCTTCTGTCCTTTTCTAGGTATGTGTCTGGGTATTGGTCCACGTGTATTGCACGGAGAGATGCTTTCCTCAAGATACAAAAATCCTTGAAAATGAGCAGAGTAAAAGATGGAACTGACAGATTTGTTGAACAAGGGGGTTGGACCTGAGATGACTGATGTTGTCAGTACTGGGAAGAGCAGTCAGGCTGGGCTGAGGAGACAAAAGGAGGGATAGTAGGGGCTGAGGCTAGGGATCAGGGATGGAACAGTCCATGTATCTTAACTAATGCTCTCTGGCAGAGTAGCAGCGCTAATGGATATTAAAAGTGTCAGCTTCAAGATTTAGCAAAATGGTACCTCTCCTGATGCATCTCATCCTGGCACACAGAGCCCAGAGCAGAGGAAAAATTAGGGCCAACAGGCTGTATGCACTGAGTACAGGGTTGCCCTTTTCTCTTGTGAGGGACCTTACTCCTGTGACTCCACACCTCATGATGACAATCCTGTGCAGTGCTGTTTGCTAACAGCAAACAGCCTGTTTCTAGTTGGGAACCACTGTCCAACACCCACACAGACCTGCTCCCCTCCTCTCTGCCCAGCGGTGCCTTTCCCTTGAGAAAAACAAAGGGAGACATGTCCATCCCTCAAAGGGAAGGAGAAAGCTTGTGTATGGAGCTATCTGCCCTGGCAGGAGTGGCTGGATGCTGGCTGGAGCCCTGCTGGCTATTTCCAGCCTGTTCTGGTGGCAGCACCATTCTCAGCCAGGTATGACTTGCCTCTGCTCTGTGGCAGAACTCAGGGAAAAAAGACACTGTCATCACAGCCCTTGGAGACTGTCTGTGGAGAGGTGGTGAGAGAAAGGGATCCACCTGCCTTTCCTCACTGAGCAGATGGGAAACCACTGCATGTGGGGTACCAAAAGGAAAAAGGGAAAGAAGAGCATTCAGGAAGAGATAGAGCAATATAGCCTTTGCTACTTCCATGCACTCCCCTTAATCTGCTCTGCTGCTCCCTTCTATCTGTGGTGGGTCTTTTTTTGGCACAGAAATGGTGGCAACTGGTGTCTGATTTGGGTGCTGGGAGGGAAGGCTAATGAAGGGGTAAGCATGATGCCCCAACCCTTTCCTGCTCATAAGAACACTAAGTTTCATTCCCATTTATCCATACTCCTGCCTCACCCTCCAGAGTGCAGAAGAAACGGAGTTTTGTCCTTCTACTGCTCAGCAGACTCAGCCTGGCCTCGCAGAGTTGGACTCCATCTCCCTCTCAGGTTTTCCTTGGCTGCATTCTGCTTTGATCCATCTTTTCCTCAAGTGGCTGACTGCCACGCTGCCAGCACTGGAGATGGAAGACCTTGTTACCCAGCCAGCAGGGAGCATTTCCCCTGGGGCAGACAAGTTGTCAGTGACCCAAGTAATGCAGGTTTTTTGCAAGCTTACTCACAGCTGAAGAGCAAGCCCTCAGGTCCCTTCCTGGCTTCCTCTGGGCTAGAAAAGAACCACGTGCATAGAAATGTCTCACAGCTTCCTTGTGCTAATACCTACTGTGTCAGAGTTAGACACCCTAAAACCTCCAAATTACTAAATTATTGCCACTGACAAATCTTCCTTCATTTAACTCACACCTCTTTCACTTCCAGTCAGGCTTCTCTGCACCTGAGCTGCACCCCAAAGTCAGCTCTGTGTAACAGAGACCACTGCAATGCCTGAGGCCTTCTGAGCAAAACCACAGAGAGTAAACAGGGGTACTATTTCTGTTTGGGCTTCTCCTCTGTCACGCAAACCCTGACACTAGCTTTTTTCTCCTGATGCATGGGGTTCTCAGGCACTTGCCCTGTGTGTTCCCCCTGTTGCAAAGTCTGAGTCTCACCAGGAGATTTGGGTGGCTGTGAGTTAGTCAGGACACAGGTCTGGGAGGGAACCCCAGGCTTTCCCTGCCCTCACCCCTTCATGGCAGCTGCAGAGCTGGGCAGACAGCACAATCCACCTGGGACTGTAGCATACACACTTGGAGTCCTGTGCAAGATGGATGGAGAGCTCACTCTTGCATCCACCTGTATTTCTCATCTTTCCTTCCCTCTAGGTGTTAGAGCCTGAACAGGGGAAGGAGGCAAGGGATTAAGGTCTCTGCAACAGTAGGGAAACAGCTTTGCTAAGTGTTTGTCCTTCAGAAGGCATTTGACCTCCTCACCTTCCCCAGGGCAGAGGATTTAACAAGATGAACTCTCTTAGATGCTTTGCAGAGGAGAGGCAGATCCAACAGAGCAAATCCCAGATTACAAAGTGGATTTTTATAAAGGGAAATTGTGGTGGAAGTGGTGCATATATCCCCTCTAAATGCCCACCACTCTCCTCATGCTCGCCTGACTGCAAATCCTTGTTCAATTCCAGTGCCTGCCCTCCCACAGCCCCATCTCCTGGCTACCCTTCCTCCCAGATCCACATCCTACTTATTCTGAAGACATGCCTCTCCCAAACCATTCCCAGCTTTTTTCCTGGAGCATCCCTCTTCCCAGTTTTCCTCCATGCCCCTCATTCTTGTCCTATCTGACACTTGACCTCTATCTTCCCAAGTGTCCTTTCCACATATAGCTGACCCACCTTCCCAGAAACTCTCTTTCTTTCTCCTCTTCCCAGGAAGCAGTGATGCCCTCTCTCCTTTGCTGATGATGTATTCCCACCTATAAAAGATGCTTGGCACACTCCTAAAAGGAGCAGATGAAGAAGGCAACACACCTATGAGACTTGGGTGGTGTCAGGAGATAAAGTCCCCCCTTCCTCCTGTACAGGCAGACATTCTTCTAAAGCCTCATGGCTGGGACACACACTGCAGGTGCAGGGAGAGGGGCTGGAGCAACAAGAAGGTATTGAGAGCATCCCTGACGAGGTGAGATGCTGAGCTGGTTTGGGTATTCTGGTCACAGCAGCATGCAAAATCACATTATGGCTTTACTATGGCGCGTTTAATACACGGAACCTTCCTCCCGCCAGCTGCCCCTGCCAGGCATCTCTGAAATTCACAGCAACAAGTTTGCAATCTCTTAGCAATTCCCATCTCCTAGGAGCAGCCTGTTTGCCCTGAGGAGAGGAAATATACAACAGCTCCCAAGCCTGCCCTGAGGAGAGGAAATATACAACCTGCCTAGAGGACAGAGGCTTTCCTCTTCTCCTTTTTCCCTCATAGCAAACCCCCTGGATTTGCAGAGGGTTCCCAGAGCCCCGTGGATTCACCTGCAGCTCTGGCTGCTCAGGCCAACAAGCCTGGCTCTGAATAAATGTCACCATGGGGCAAGATAAACATTAATGTTTCCTTGAAAAAAAAATACAAACCAGACCAAAACACAAAGGTATTTCTGTGTGTGATTGCAAAGGACTAAGTAAAGCTGCATGTGGTGCAGAGATATTTGGGGCAGGGGAACACAGGAGGGCAAACACCTGGGGAGATGTGAGCATAAGGACACACCTAACAGCAGGAGTAGGGCTGTCTGATGAAAGGAGTGCATGGAAATGATACAGATTCTCACCATTTTGTCCTAAGCATCCTAAAAATTAATAATTTCTTTAAAGTCCTGGTACCTGGAGTCAAGGTAATGAAAAGATAATTTCAATTCTCAGACCAAATATGAAGAGGAATGAAGGAGGCCAGATTCTTTCTCTTCTCCAGACAAAAAAAACCAAAACAAAACAAAAAAAAACCACTCCCAAAATATAACTAGGCAACATTGAAATAAAATCTTGGGATTCTTTTAAAAGTTCAGTCTTATGTTTGTGGAAATTGATGATACTTTGATCTAACCTGGGAAAGATGATGGTCAAATGGTAAATGGATATAACAAAGTACTGTAGTGGAAAAAGAATGTATGCATATGTGCATGTGTTCATGGAATGTTTTGGCTTGAAAGAGACCTTTAAAGATCATCTAATCCAACCCCTGCTACTGTGGGCAGAGACATCTTCCATTAGACCACGCTGCTGAGAGCCCCCTCCAGCCTGGCCTTGAACAATCCCAGTGATGGGGCATCCCCAGCTTCTCTGGGCAACCTGTTCCAGGCTCTCACCACCCTCATCACAAGAAGTTTCTTCCTTACATCCAGTCTAAATCTGCCCTCTTTCAGTTTAAATCTGCCACCTGTAAAGAGCCCTCTGGATGGCATTGCTTCCCACAGTGTGTCAAATGCACCACTCAGCTCAGTGTCATCCACAAACTTGCTGAGACTATACTTAATGCCACTCTGTCTGACATTAATGAAGATATGAAATAATGTGGGTCCCAGGACAGGGCTCCCACTTTTGGGGCTTTTTTTCCCATCCTAACTATATTCACTCAAGGCCAAGCACAATACCATAAGAAGAAGAGGATATCTGTGATGAAAATTCTGAGGATTTTCTCCCACCCAGGCACAAAAGATTCACAGGATCCTTTCCATGCAGAAAGTGAAAATGTGCAGAACTGTCTCTGTCCCTCTCCCTCATTCCACGGAGGGCTGGAATTTGGGGTGTTTTTCTCTGTCAGAATGCAGCAGGCAACAGGCAAATCACTGTTATCTGTGTGTCTTCCTTTTCAGGGAGGGCTGTGTGCCTTTTTCATTTAGGTAATAACAGGCTTTTGGCAGCACCTCCAGCGCAAACCCAAGCTGCAGGTGAGCAGCAGCAGCAGCAGCAGAGTTTGGCTGAGGTTTAACAGCTCACATTCCACTGATAATAGGGGGTTTTCCCAGAGCTCTGCCAAGGCAGGCTCAGTCTGTCCAGGGAGCAGGAGGGCAGGAGAGGCAGCATCAGGAAAAAAGGGATTTGTTAAGGCAAGTTTATGGAGAGGGATAAGCAAAGCTCAGAAGGTGGAAGGTACCATGGGAAAGAGAAGCCAGATGCAGAAGGAGGTGAAAGGATTGGAGCAGAGAGAAGATAAAGGAAGAGAATGGAAGATTCTTGAAAGCAGCATAAATTTGGATAAAGTTGAGAATGGTCAAAATTTCTGATGATGACAGAAAGACCCCAAAGTAGTATTTTTTTAAGGAAACAAAATACTATCTCTCTGCACACTTTATGCCATTTTGGGGGGAGGGTCAGTTACAAGCTCCAAGAAATTCCTGACGGTTATGTGAGTTTTCACACAATTGCAGGGATTTATATTTCTCTCCCATGTTGCAATAGAAGCTAAATGAGAGAGCACACACACAAACCCCAACAAACAAAAAAGCAAACAACCAAATCCAACAAAACCAAAAGCAAACACCCAGGCTCAAACTCAGCCATGTGTTGTTTGTTAATATATTCAGACTATTTCAAGGTGTCTCTCCCCAACAAGTCAATTTTAAAACCTCAGTTTTTCCATCTCTCCAAAAAAGGGTTGAATACAGTTTTCCATGTTGACATTGCACATGTGCCTCCCATGTGCTGCTGGGTGGTGATACCATTGTGAACTTTTGTCCCCCTGGGAGGTCTGTGACCCCCAAAGGAGGCTCTGACTTACCTGTGAATGTGATCCCAATCAGATGGGGCTTCACTGTCACTCAGAAGCTTGCTGACTAGCAATAAATATTCATAGAACTGATTAGATGTTAATTGCACAAATCACCACCTCTTCAGCCAACTCCAGGAACCTTGCTGCCACCCACCACATTTAAAGAGGCAGCAGAAGATGTCCCTTCTGTAGGTCCCTTAAGGTCAGTCTGGTAGCTCAGATGGAGGTTAAATGAGTCACCTTGCCACCTCCCTGAACACAGCCACAGCAGTACTGCCCCAGCTGAAGGGCTGTGCTCCTGCTAGTGTAGCCCCCAGGGGCCAGGAGCCATCTCTGCAGTCTGTCCTGCCCCCCTCTCCCCACACACTGCTTGCTGTCCAGCCCCACAAGGATTGCCCTTCCCTGCTCCTCTGTTATCTCTGTTCTTCCCATCCAGGCAGTTTTGCCAGGTCCCTTCAGCAAGGTAGAGGAGCAAAGCATGCTGTGCTGGCAGGACACATGGTCCTCTCCCTGCACAGCCTGTGCCTTTGAGGGCCCATATGTGATGGCCACCTTGCACCATCTCCACTGTCTCCCTGAGGTGCTGGGCTGGCTCCTCCAGTGACGCAGCTTTGTCCCCACGGAAGAGGACAGCTGTCAGACCCAAGGTGTCCCTCCGTGGTGTGGCACAGCAGCTCTGGCAGAGGTTTCAGGCTGCTCAAAGGGTCTGTGTACCTTGCATCTTCCTGACATTTGTGCTGCCCCTGCTCTGGAGCTGAGGTGAGGCCCTGTTCTTGTCAGTGCCAGCCCTTGCTCACTGATGACCCACAGAGACCCTGATTCCTCCACCCTCCCTGACTCATTCCTTGCACCCCTCTGCCATCCACAGCCTCCTTGAACTTGGCCCACTAGCACCAGCCTTCAGCAGCAAACTGCTGTCTGTACACAGGCTCACACACATGGGAATGTGATAGTGTGGGACAGGCAACATTCATCTTCATTGCAGAGAGGCAGCAGGATTGGAAATGGCATGGCAAGATGAGACTGCTGCATGCCCCTGTCACAGGCACTTAGAGCAGAGACACTGCAGATGTGACAGCAGTGACACTCCAAGAAATCCTGGCCAGGTCTCAACCCCTGTCTGCCTGGGCTTGCTCCAGCCCCCCAAATGGGTCCTCTGCCAGGCTGGAGGCAGAACGAATCCAGAGCAAGGTGCAGCAGAGAGGCCATGGTGCCTTTAAGAGCCATCCTGCTCTCTACCTTTGTGCTCTGGCCTTTTTGTGTGAAATACATACTCAAAACAAAAAAAATTAAGAAGGAAGAAGTACCTCAGTACCCCTGCCTCACTGGATTCCCCACCCTCAGGTATTGAGCTGCTTTCTAACCACCAAACATAAGTGGTGGGAGGCAGGAGGAACTGCTCCTGTTGGGCTCACACACCTGACTGCACCATTCCAGCCAGCTCCAGTACAGTGAGGCTGTGCTTCTTTCCATACAAATAGCTGATCTTGGAGGGAAAAGACTGGCTCCCATCCCTCTGAGGCCATTGCAATAGCCTTTCCAATCCTACAGATGTATGGTACGAGCTGACAGAACTGTTGTCCCCCCTCGGTGTCAATCCCTGCGCTGCTGTGGAGGGGTGAGGTACAAGTGCTCACACAGAGGGAGTTAAAAGGCTGGCAGTCCTGGTATGTACAACCCTGTTTAGCTGACAGAAAACAGCTCCTTGGTGTTCCTGTTGTGCTGAGCTGCACAGCTGAGCAGTTTCAGGCCTGACAGGCATAGTGTCTCTTGTCACTGAACACCATCCTGGCCAGCTTGGATGCAGCCTTGCCTTCATTTGCTCCTGAGCCCCCATCACCCAGAGCATTCAGCCCCTGGCAAAGGACGGGTTCAACTGATGTCCTTTGATAGCTCTCACTCCATAATTCAGTCCAATGTGCCTCCATTTGTACTCTGTCCTACCCCTCTACCTCACAGAGGTTTTCTCTACCTAAGCTGTACTGCAGGAGGCTGCTGGCTCTCCTCACAGCTGCTCCATCTCTGTCAGTGCAAACAATTTCTAGAATGCCTTTTCAAAATGCATTAGCCTTCCAAAAAGGAGCTGATAAACAGGGGATAGGAGGACAGGAAGGAGTGGGGAAGAGGCAGGATGCAGCAATGTGGTCTATTCCACACATTTGCACTATTCTCCTCCCAGCCCTTTTATGAAAATAGATGGACATTTATTATGAAAAAGAATGGCTGTGTGTGTGTGGATATCCTTAGGCAGGCAGGGAATAAGTGTCAGAATTCTGCATGTAGGTCTGTGTGAGCCACACACGCTGCCCATGAGAAGGAGAAATACCTCTACCATCCAGACAGCAATCTGTCAGATTGAGCACCTGAGGGGCTCTGTCTGTGTGTGTGTGCCTGTGTGAGTTGCTGCAGCTGCCCTCAGCACAGAGAATGTGTGATGGTGGTCAGCAACACCTTCCCTGGTGATGCCATTTGAGTTGCACAAATTGTTCCTCTCATAAATTTCTAAGAGCTCCAAGAGAGTCTGTCAAAGCACACAGACATGAGTGGGGGGCCAGTTTTAGAGACCTGTCCTGAGACACCCAGGCCGACCCCAAACACATGGGTACTCAGCAGGCATGAGGTCAGGCCACCACTCAGGGAGAGCACATGTTGCATTGCTGGTGGACAACACCACATGCCATTGTGTTCATGGCACTGAGGAGACTGGGGCATTGCATAGCAAGCAGTTTAGAAATGCATTTTCTCCACTGAAGCCAAGGAAAGGCAATGGAAACTCAAATTTACTGTCTGTCTCCCTGCCTCAGTTTCCAGGAGAAACGAAACATGGTCCAAACCTTCCTGACTCCTGTGGTTAGTTTGACAGATGGATATTACACAATTGCCTGTCTCTGTGCATTGTTTTGCCTCTCTCAAGATGTACTTCCCACCCTGTAACCGCTGGGAGTAATTTTTTCTCCAGTGTTGGTATCTAGGGGAAGAAGGGAAGAGAAAGGACATAAGCAGCCTGAAGAGAATTAGAAGGGTTAGGGATGTGGAGGAATGGGGAAGAGCTTGGAGAGGCTTTGCTGTCATAAGAGTGATCCAGGTAAACTGTAGGGAGGGCTTAGCCTGGATTCCCACACCAGACACCAGATTATGGATAGACTAGAGACTCCAGACTACATTTTGATGGCTTTTGTCACACAGAGCATAAGCCTGAGAACAGACATTTCTCACTCTAATCCTAGGCCCTGGGGCATCTCCCACCAACCAAATGCATATTTGTAATTCTCATAAATATATAGGAGATGTTGCGAAGATAAGGGGCCATATTCTGCCTTCTCTTCCACCTCTGGACACGAGCCTGCCTCTGCACTGAACCCAAAGCAGGAGTGAATGTGTGTGTGCAAGCACGTGTGCTCCAGAGCAGTGGGCAGCAAACTCACTCTCTATCACATCAGCAACAGAAAGATGCAGTGCAGGAGACATTTGCAGGCATGAGCAGAAGAAAACCTTCACGCTCCTTCTCCAGGGTGAGCGCGTGCTTCAACTCTGAGATACGCTCCCTGCCTCTTGAAATTAATTCAACATTCCTGTGGCTTGGGCAAAAGGAACTGGAATGAATAATCGGGCTGTGCTGGCCTGGCTGCAGATTGCTTGGTAGACACAGCCCTCTGCAGGAAGGAAAAAGCCAAGAGACTGCAGCAGTGCTCAGGCTGCTCTGCTGGACACAGGGACACGATACTCTTACCTCACATCCTCTGACTTTATCATGAAAATGATCACATTATCCTCAGTTTTGGGCTTGTTTTAAGCACTTTAATTTCTCTGTTTACACAAGAGACAAAACCCCCCAGACTCCAGATGATACCATTGTATGAAGATGGGAATGAATGCCTCTGTGTGTGTGTGTGTGTGTGCTGATGGGGAGATGTATGTACCTCCAGTTTTTCATGCCATCTGACTGCAAAACTTTCAGATACAAAACCCAGGCCTCTGACCTGCTCAAGGAACCAACCTTTGTCAGGGAGCCATCAGCCAGGAGGACAGCTAGAGCTTGGGTTTCTTCCCTGAGGAAATCCGTGGTGGCCCCTGAGTCTCAAAAAAGAGAGACAACACCCAGAGCTGCTTTCCTGGTCCCGCAGCATCTCTATGCTCAGTTAGCCCTTACATTGAATAGGGATTCAATTATCTTTAACTTTTAAACAGTTATGACACAGTAACAGAGAAGGGACTTCCCAAAATTACAGCCCTCACTACAGGCTTTAGGAAGTGGGAGAGAGGGATTTCTTCTGAACTGAGGGGTTCTTATCTTACCTTGACCTCTGGTTTCACAGAGAGTTTCTAAGTATCGGTGGCCTCCACCCCACAACCACTAGAAGAGAAACCACTGGAGCCTTTCTGCTCTGCAACTGACTGGACCATGCTCAGCTGCTCCAAGAGAATCTACATGGTCCCTCACAGAAAAATACCCTGGCCTGGTGTGACAACAGGAAGGGCTGGAGACATTGTGCAGACATTCCTGTCTCCTCTCAGATCCTGTCCCACGTGTCTGGGGCTACATGGGAGAACCCAAAGGCCAATTGCTGCTGAGCCTTTATGTTCAGACATGGGCAACCCCCTGCCCACTGTTCTGACAGTCCTCAGTGGATTGCACCCTGCACCTCTGCCTTCACTTTGGAAGGGGAAGAAGCAAAGAGGGCAAGCTGTCCTGTCAGTCACCTGCCTGCCAAGTGGGAGGCAGATGGAACCAGAGCTCCCAGATTTCTTCACTGGAAGAGCCCAGTGTGAGAGGGAAGCTGTCCAATAACCTACACCTTTCTGATGCCGGTGACCAGGTCATGGTTCAGTTTTTGCTGGCAATCTTTTTCTTACGGGCAGAGACCAGATCATAGAAAGGATCCTGTGTGATGCTGGTCCTGGAAATTAGAGGAAATGGGAGCAAAAGTGAGAGATTTAATGATGGAGAGCAGCACAGACAACCTAACTGAACTTGCACAGAGACACCACTTATCAAAATGTAGGACTGGAGATCTGCAGACTTACACCACAGAATTTAGCTGTGGCTAGAGATTCTCCAGAAGGGACTTCAACTCTTTAAATTCAACAGGTACCATAGTTGTTATACTGCAAACATTTCTCTCCACCCCCCTTTTCAAGCTCTGATAAAAGATAGCCAAATACACTTTGTGCCCACTTGATCCTAGGGCTGTAAAAAGGCAACTCAAGCCTCACGTTCTCCTCACCGTATTGCCTCAATCCACTCATCACGCTCTGCTGGAGTGGCTGCTGAGATCTTGTAGGACTGATGCTTGCCTTCAACCACCTTCCCATCCCCATCTGTTTTGCAGGCTTTGATCTTCTGCCCTTTGCAGTTGGGAATGAAGAGTTCAAAGCAGTTCTGTCCAAAAGGAAACAAAATGGGGCAGTAGGATTAGATGGGAGACCAAGAAGACTGGTGCCTTCAACCATGGGTAACAGGCTCAGAGAGCTTCCAATGGGCAGGAGTCTCCAAAATGCAACAGACCCTATGTTTCCCCACCCCAAAAAATTTCTTGTGAGTTAAATAACCTTCCTTCTTAGGTAAATACACCCCTCCTGTGAACAAATGGACACTAAAACAGGCTTTGTGGAGAGACGGAGCATCAACACTTATCAAAACACATCTTCCAGGAACTGCCACTCCACTCCACTCATGAAAATCCTTCCCCCTCTTAAGTAGATGCAACATCCTCCTTTCTGCCTGCCACCACATAGATAGAAGGCATTTTTCCCAGAGCCATGACACATTGAAAAGTGGGTATCCACAAAAGACACACAGAAGAAATGAGTCACTTCCTGGGCAAGTTCCCTAACACCAACAGTTCTGTTTGGTCTACATGTGCTGTAACTCATTCTGGAGAGTCCCGAGGAGAGAAATTAAACCCACATCTCCTGGTGCAAAACAAGTAGGAAGTCAGCTGTGTGCATTCATCTCTGCCCCCATCACACACGTACAGACGTGAAAACATACAATACAGTCAGCCAAAGGACAGCTCTCTGCTCGCACCAAAAACATAAATTAAAAACACAGCCGTGTTTAGATGGGGGCACAAGGCAGTTTGCAATGGCACCTTCCCTCTGAGAAGCAAGCAGAACACAAGCAATTTGTGTAGGGTAGGAGTAATTTGTGTGCATCTTCTCTTCCTTTCAACCATCTGACAGCCTGTGTTGACAGAGTGCCAACCAATGGACACTTACTGGCTTTTTGGGATCATCCACCTTCCGGACTGATAGATTCTCCAAGGGGATAATGCCCAGAGGCTCTTTGTCCTGAAGGCAAGGAAACATGAATCAACACCCAACATGCTCCCCAAATCTATACCACTGTTTAGAACCTCCCTGATTTCCCCTGTGTGGGCCTTTGTGGAGGTGACAAGGGCCGAGTAATGCCTCGGGAGACCCCTTCCATTGACACAACGGGGAGTTCAGTCAAGAGGAGACCACAGCTGCAGTGGCCAGCCTCTCTCCTCCTCCTCATGGGAGGTGAGGAGACAGCACAGGGGAGAGTGGAGGTGTAAGATCAGTCTGGAAGCACAGGGTAAAAGGGGGAGACTTGCCTCCTACCCTCTGCTCCTCCCTGGCCCCTCAGAGGCTCATAACCACCCAGGACAGTTTCCCAACCAGGAGTGAAGCCCTTACCGTGGTATATTCAAAGTAATACAAGCAGTTATCGGTCAGAATGAACCAACGGCGTTTCCAGGTTTTCACGCGTCCTCCTAAAGGCAGTGAGGTTCAGGAGCCATTAGTCACACATTTTTCTGTCCTTCCCCCGAGCTCCAGACATGCACACACAGTCATACCCTCCCAGCTCTCCCTGAGCCCCAAGGAGACACTGACGTGATGCCGTGTGATAGGCACACACATGGAGCCAATTTTGCTCTGCTGGGTCTGGGAATGGGGAGGGATATGTTTTTGAGTCCCTATTTGAGCAGACAGAGCCTGCAGGAGCTGGGACGAGGGAGCAGGCAGCTGGTTTCAACAGCAGGTGTCAGCCTCAGCCCAGCGCAGCAGACAGGAGCGAAGGACAGCGGAGATGACGGTGGGCTCCCGGGGCAGATTTGTGGAGGGAGGCAGGCAAACAGGGAGGTCAGAGGAGCTAGGGGAGGCCTCCCCCTTACCTAGTTTCAGCAGCCAGCCTTCACGGTTAGGGTTAAAGAAAGTGTGGGTGAGGTCGTTGCCATCGTCCTCTGGTATGGAGAATGGCTCGTTCTTTATGCTCTCAAACAGATTCTGCCCCAGAGCAATGGTGGGGAAGGAGAGAGAGAGAGAGAAAGTAAGATTGATTTCTGACAAAGCTTGTACACAACTATCCTAGGTCCATCTGGTCCATCATTCTGTTTTCACAAGAGAAGCTGGGTGAAGGGCAGGAGAGCACGTGATGAGAGCATTGGGGGTAAAACAGTCCCCAGTCTGCACCTCGCAGGGTCTCTGGGGGAGTTGGAGGGGGGGGGGTCACCAGCTCTTTTCTGCATCTGGTGCCATAAAAACAGTCTCAAGTCTGGAAAACCACAGCCATAAAATGGTGCTCCCATAGCAAGACAGGCTGCAGTGACCAAACCCAGCATGTCACAAGTGCTGCTGTGGGTAGTATTAAGGCACCAGGATGGGACTCAGCACGGCAGAGATGCAGCCCCATTTAGGCCCTGGGTGGTGGTGCCTAATGCTGCCAGGAGACCAGCACGTAGACCTACATGGCCACAAGGAGGCACATTCCACAGAGCCAAAGCTTTGGCACTGGGAGGCACAAAGGGTCATTCCTAACAGCAGAGTGACAGGGAGGCAGTTTACTCCTGCCTGATATCAAAGGATACTGAAATGTTGTTCACATCATTGTATCTGCCATCATTTACTATACAAATCCCAAGCCAGGAGGAAAAAAAAAGGGACTACAGGCTCTGGCACCTTCCCTCAAATTGCCTGAAAGAAATGACACTCTGGAGAAAGATCTAAAGCCTCTACCCTGAGGGGATGCTGCTCAGCAAACCGCAGGTGTGGGATGTAGGCAGCCCCTTTGACACAAGACAGAAGTTTTTCTGCCCAGGCTGCTTGGGTTAAGGCAGACACATCTAAGCAGGCTGCCCACCTCTACTTTAACTCACAGGGTAGAGTAGAGTAGTGTCCCATGCCTGCTGAGCCTTCAGGAAAATGCCAGCTGTAGCTTTGCTAATGGATGCATTCCCTGTCTCTGCACCTTCGCTTCTCAGTGGACCCAGGGGATGAGAGAATGGGAATTCTTCTTACCTTTAGAAGCTCTTCTGGCAGGTCCCCTCCATTGTCAATGCCTCTGTTGATGGACACAAACCTTTCAAAGTGGGGCTTGTCTTTCACATTGGGGTTGTGCAGGCTGGTGTTAAGCATGATGATAGAGAAGGAGAGTACATAACAGGTATCTAGCAACGAGAAAGAAAATCAGCATGGGTGGCACTTGTCTTAGAGGGCAGATCAATCACACCACAGGTGGCTTGGTTTCTAGTCACTGAAGAAGACAGTCATCCTCTCATTTGCAGGAGAAGAAGGGAGATGTTCCCTCTGCTAGGAGAAGGAGGGACACAGTTGATTTCCTATGAGGGAGGTGACTCCATGCCCACAGGAGGATAATGAGGCAAGTTGGGCAGATGCAGACTAATAATGTCTCTGCCAGCAGGAAGGTTCCTGCAGACCTACGTCTGTCAGAGCTATCCCTGCTGTGATGAGGTAATACTTCATGTGAGGCTGGGAGCCCTTCTCCAATCTGATGCCCATCAGGAGGGCCTGGAGCACATAGCAATAGGAGGACTGAAGATGCTCAGTTTACTGAAAATCTTCACAGGACCTGGGCTGCCTCCTTTAGCTTTAGGGGAAACACTTCCTAGGGATGCTGCCTGTGCTTTGTGAATGGAAAAAGTAGGCTCCTCTCCCTAGCAAACAGCACAGCTTTACAGGCCTTCTTCCCTCAACTACCTGTGGACTGGAACACGCCCGGGTTGCACTTGCAGTACCAGCTGGCGAAGGCCTCCATCATCCGGTCAATCTTCTGCGCCTCCCCCGGCAGCCGGAAGCTCCAGAGGAACTGTCTGTCAGGAGCAGAGGGTCAGAGCAGCAGCCACACAGGGTCCAAGGGACAGGGATGCCTCCCCTCAGCCCATGCAACGCCATGAAGGTAAGAGAAGCCATGCCGTCACACTGGGGAGACAGCACAGGGCACGGAGCAGGAGCTCTGCTCCTCTCTGGAAATTGCCTGGATACATCAGCCTCAAACACCCTCAATGCAGGAAGGAGAACTAAGCCCCCCAGAAATCACAGCTCTGGTCCCCTAATGAGAGCCCTGCAAGGCAGCAGAGGTCTCAGGAGAAACTCCTGCCAGGAGGCAGCCTGTAATAAAACAAGGTGCCCTAAAACAGAGTCACTTTGCTATTGACATAATGGGCACTGAGGACAGACATTTCCTGCTGCCAAAAATAAACTTTTTCATCCCCCCAGACACTGAAACCACCGTGACCCACTTTTCTGCACGTGGGCAACCCAATCAAGGGGCCATGAAAGTGTTTCCTACCCCCCTGAGAAACTGTTGACACCTCACAGAGTAACAGCCCTGGAGCCAACACTCACAGCAGGGCCTTGGGAAGATCCCATTTCAGCCCAAGAGGGCCTCCTGACCTTCCTGGGTGGTGGGACCCAGTGGCTGAGCAGGTTCCAGCACTGTCCCCTGCACGCTCACTCACCTCAGCGCCTGCACCAGGTTGAGGTTGGCAAATTGGTGACATGCCACAAAGGCCTGGAGGATCTGAATGTTTGTGGGGTCCCTGGGAGAGGATAGAGGGAAAGAGTCAGAAGAGAGCTTTGACCCTGCTCTGCCTGGATGTCCCTTGGTGTGACAACACACACACACACCTGGCTCCATCCCAGTCTCACTTCCCCTCTGACCAAGAAGCAGCCAAGGAGCACAGTCCAGTCTGGGATGACTGATCCCATTTCAGGCAGGAGAAAAGGTAGCCCATACAGCCAGCCTTAGTCACACTCCAAAGACCCTCCCACCCAGCACACTGTGGTTGGAGATATGTTCAGTCTTGGCACCTGGATGAGGTCTGGTCATCCAGAATGGCAGTTCAGAGGGGCCAGGCAGGAGAGGGCCTCCAAGGGGTCTCCTCATCCTGGGTTGCTCACCTCCCACCCAGGTAATCCCCAATGGCTGTCTTGTTCAGGCCTTCACCCTTGTGGAGGAATCTGGCGATCTCCTGAAGGTCTGAAGACAATACCTGGTGCTCGATCAGGTACTGGATCCCCTGGGAAGGAGAAGCAGAAGGAGGAAGTAAAACAGCTCTATGGTCTATTGAAAAAGTAGGATCCCAACACTCTGAAATCAGCCTTCCTTAGCTTTAGTGTACTTGCTCCTCTCTTACATCCCAGCCCCTTCATGGGAGACCACAGCCATGTTCTCATCTTTATTCAATCCCTCTTCATACACCATGGGTTGTCAGTGCCATTTTCATTTCATCCCTAGATTTGGATAAATGTGTCACTGGAATAGAAACTCAAACAAAATAGGGCAATGCAGATTTAAAGTCCAAAAAGGAAAAGTCAAAATAATAAATTTTAATATTTTCAATCAAAATGTCTTGCTGTTTTGTTCCTAAATGTCTTTTTTTTTTGCCTAAATTAACTTAAAAGAAAAATAGTCTGTTTAGAAGAAGGCATAATAAAAAAAATGTACTCAGACAAAAATATGGGCTTGAGACAACTTGAAACAATTTTTTTCCTATATTTTTCTTCTATGCCACAGAACAGAGAAGTTTGCAATCTTTTCAGCTCCATCCCTCCTAGCCAATAAGGTTGGAATATGCTTTTTAAGGAATACAGAGGTTGTGAGCTGGGTTGTGCAAAGAGTCAATATCCTATTTTAGAGAGAATTTCACGACTTTTAAAGCCAGAAAAAAAACTGAGGCTTTTTTCAAAAGATTTCTGACAATATCTAACAATGCTGCAGTTCTCCACACTGTAATTCTCCTTGCAATATACAATAAAGGAATGAAAATTGTTTTAGATCCATCAAAATGTTCTACTTCAACAGAATTATTTCACTTTCTCTTGCAACATATATGAAACTATTTTTTAAACGCCCCAAAGAAAAAGCAGTTTTAAACAAAGAAATCAAATTTTTTTTGAGATTTGAGATTTTTTTCAACTCTATTTTCCTTTCTTTTTCCCCAGACAGATTTTCAGTAAGATCAATTTAATTTTGAAAAGCATTGCAGTGATGATGGGGCCCCATTTTCCAAAGAAAATGTTTCTCCCCAAAGGTTTTTATCAGCTGGATTCCTAATGCTTACCTCCTCTAGCCTCAGGAACTTTACATGGGATCTTGGAGATAGGAACTCATTTATAAGTATCAGCATTGCATGGATGGAGTGTAACCTTAGAAAGGAGAGGCAAAGAAATTTCCTTGCATTGCAGCACCTCCCACTCTATGGCATGTAGCAAGAGGGAGGCAATAGTCAGAGATCTGCATTATATAGGCACAGAGTATATAACATTTTGACTGGTCTGATTGGCATTGAACTCATAAAGCTAAACTGGTTTGGGGTTAGAATTAGTTTGGGCATTCCTGCACAGCATGGCAGGGACAGATGCCTCAGAGGCTTCAAACCAAGGTCAGACAGAGAGGCAAAATAAAACCAACTCTCACACAGGCTGCAAGTACTGACATTGCTGCTCTGAGACAGCTCCCACTGGCAGAGGGATGTCCAGGGCACTGGCAGGCACTCCAGCTGGGGTGTGGACACTGGGGAAGGCACCTTGATGCTCTCAGTAGGGCACAGAGGAGGCATGAAAAGCTGTCACTCAGAGTGGCAGCCACCCAAGATGCTAGCTGTGGTGGTGAGCTGATGATCAGCTATCGTTTGATCACAGCTTGTGGTTTTCCTTGAAAAGCTCAGAAAATGCCCCACTAATGAGAAGGAAGGAAGAGGGAACTGTCTCTCTCACATCTTCTCTACTTAATCATCATGGTTTTAGAGCTTTCTGCAGAGGGCTGAAAGCTATGGAGTCTTGACACTACTGGTCAGAGCTCCAGAGAGTAGAAAAGCAATGTTTTCTCCACAATTAAACCAAAACTGTTTCCAAAATGACAGAGGCATTCTGTCCTCTTCTGTTCTGAATGAGCCAAGGAACCTGACACACTCTCAAAACCTCTCACCTTCTTCTTAGTTCATCCTCCTCTATCACATTATAGCAAGCTCCTAGCCTCTCACAGTCAAGAAGGGCTGTGCTGAAGGAAATTTGGCTCTCATGGCATGCTGGCAGTGTTAAACCATCCTCCCTTCACTTCTGTTAGGTTTGGGTTGAATTGTATGGCATGGCCTCTAAGCCCATGATGGGGCAGGCAACACAGCTTGATCATATCAGAAGACCTGAGTCAGGAGCAGGGTGGAGGCTGCTCCCAACAGGGGCCCCAGTGAGGCAGGAACCCATCCCCACAGTCCCCTGCCACAGTTCCTTTGACATCAGTGGCTGCAAATGGAACAGCAGCCAGCAGAGGCTCTTCCTCCCAGCGTTATCCTCATAGGTGAAATGAACAAATCCTACCTTTTCAGGATCCATGTTGAATTTCTTCCGGCCCAGGGACAGAATTTTATCCCTCTGTGACACCTTGCTGTAAACACAAAACAGAAGGAAAAGTCAAACTTAGAATAAAGGACCATGTCATTTCAACCCACAAGGTGAGATATCACAAGGACAGGTGTCTGAGCATCCAGGAATAGTGAGAAATCTAAGAAGATAGAAGGGCCTCATTTCCCTGCCCATTTCGCTCCTGGCCTCATTTCCCTGCCCTTGTTGTGAACTGAATCCCCTCAGTGTTTTTGTTTTTGTTTTTTCAACTTAAAAAAAGAGACTTTGTAAGCAGAGGAATACTCATTCCACTTACCTGGTCTGCTCTCCAGGATTACTGTCTGCCTCTTGCTTCTCCTCTGCATGTTGGAAACGCTCAATCTCTGCAAACACCTCAGCAATCTCCTCCTTCAGCTTCTGCAAAAGGAATATCAGGAAGATGAAGGCAATGGAGGGGAAAACAGCGGACACGGCCTAAGGAAGCATAAGAGCATGTCTTACTTCTTCCCTCAGTCACAGGAAAAGGACAGGTCAGGTGGTCATGACCAGCTAAAGAGGCCTATGGAATGGGCACTGCTCTGGAATGACCCTGCTGGATTCCAGATGAAAACAACTGGAAAGAGAGACAGAAGGATCTTCTCATGCCTATTGTCAATCAAGACTGGAAAAAACAAGCTTAATCAGTGTGGCGAGAGTCAGAGAAGTCACCCCACTGTTGATTCCAGTTCCTCAAACAATGTCAGATGCAATTCCATTGTGCCCATTCCTTTTGAGCTTTATTTTGCATAACCCAGCTACACATCCAGGAAAGGAGAAGTGGAACTGGTAACTGTGAGAGCAATATGAACCCAAAGTGGCTGTATTGTGAAACACAGGATTTTAAACGTACCTGTATTTTAAATACCATTGAGCAGATAACTCTCTTCAGTTGGAGAAAAAACGAGAGGAGGAGTAAAAAGGTAAAGTAATTACTGCCAGACTTTAAAAAATCAATTGTGGAATTCACTTTCCTTTAGGCCCATGACAGACCATGGCTGCCTTGGCTGCATATTCTGTGTTACCATGGAAATTAAGGTGTCTATATCTCCTTGTTTCCATCCTGCAGTTATGTTCCACCTCAAAGCCAAAGTGCATCACAGCTCTCTTCTAGGAATCACCCAAATGCTTCCCCATACCAACCAGAACAGGCAGGGGAAGAAGGGTTATTTTACAACAGATCCTTTCTCATCAAGCAATGAGGATGTGGATGGAGCACATAATCAGATAGAGAAACTGAATTTCTGCAATATTCCATAACTTAAAAGAGCTTCTGGGTTTCAGTTTTGCTCTGGCCACCTTCTGTTGTACTTCATTGGTCCCCAGAGCTGTGAGCATCCCTTACTAAGTTTTAGGTGTTGCACAAATGTAACAGAACCATGATCTCAGCACATGACTTTCAAATGATTATCAATTTTGTTATTTTATTCACTGCTGTCTTTCGGCAGTGTCAGGCAAGCCAAGACCCATCCTCTTTTCTCTTGCCACCACATTCCCCCAGATATTCCCCCAAGTCTTTGTACCTAAGGGTACTGATAGATACATTTTGAAAAAAAAAAATCCCCTGGGGAAAATGTCTCTTGTTCTGTGTCACTCTTTTCACCCAAACTCACTCTGCTCCACTGGACATTGCATACTCCCTTGCTTAATGGCTTTGGGTTTTAAAGCATGGGTTNGGCTTTTGTCCCAAGGGGACCGAAAGATACATTTTTAAAAAAAAAATCCCCTGGGGAAAATGTCTCTTGTTCTGTGTCACTCTTTTCACCCAAACTCACTCTGCTCCACTGGACATTGCATACTCCCTTGCTTAATGGCTTTGGGTTTTAAAGCATGGGTTTGTGCAGTCCAGCAACCCTTGTCTGTCCATAGTGGACAAAAAAATGTAGTATTCCTGTTCAAGTATCCTGCTCTTACAGTGCCCATTGCCTGTTCTGAAAACTGAAGAGAAACAAACACACACAAGCAAATCCCAGGCACATACACTCATAATCTGTTTTGCAGGGGGAGGGGGGGGGACAAGAGACCATTCTGGTTTGCAGCAGAGAGAGGAGGTCTGGAAGCCTAAGAAGTAACATATAGTTTGGCTTAATCCTTTACTCCATGCCAGGAAATATTGCAGCTATTCCCTAGGCATCTGGACAGCTTCATGTTGTGGAAAAATCAGTGACCAAGTGCAATGATTCAGTGCTGTAAGCTCTCTCAAACGGGAAACCACATTTCATGGTGGAGGCAGAACGGAATAGAAAGGGCACAGCATCATGCAGGACTGTGGTGCAGTCTTAGTAAATGATTTTGAATCTGTTACTTTTAGACATTTTGGGAGCTACTGGAGAAATGGTTGAGTCTGCTAAAAGAAAAGAAGGAAAGCAAGTTCCAGATGCAGAAACTTGTGTGGAAGGTCCTGCCGTGAGATCTCTTTGAAGAGACAGGATCCTTCATAGAGGACTTGCTCGAGGTCCACAAGCAAACAAAAGTTTGATAAACACAGGGGGATGCTGCAGGTAACCAGGACTGATATGCCATTAGCAGGTAATCAGTAATTAAAAAGAATCATAAATACTGAACCAGATGCCTGCCACTACAACTTAGTGAAGATATTTCTTTACTCCTAAATATCCAATCCCAGCTCATCCTTGCTCATAATCTGACCAGCCTTTTTCAAATATCCCACTGGGGCAGCTGGTGATTCCTGCAGCACAGAGTACCACAGGCTGGATGTACCCTGGTGGCAAACAGGCCAGGGCAGCCTGAAGTTTAAAACTGAAGTTGGATCATGACTGAGAAAATGTCTCCTTTGCAAGAGCCCTTCTGCATGGCCTGGACTGTTATGCAAAGATGCTCCTTGGTGGAGACAGATTTCAGAAGGTTAGGCGGGCACAAGGGACAGGATGGTCCTTACCTTAATGTCATCCAAAAGCTCCTGTCTGTGCTTCCTGATTGTCTCTATTTCAGCCTCTTCAGCCCCACTCAAGCCAGCTGATTCTGAAAGAATAAAGATTCCTGTGAAAACTCTACTGGGGCCAACATATCATGGAAAAAGCTGCCCCAACCTCACAGCACTTACCTACTCCTAGAGCCATGCCACAGCAACTCTGATTTCTGTGTTTCAGCATCTGTGCTCTCTGCTGTTGCAACCAACCACTGCACCTCACCTTTGCCTTTGCCTTGAGAAGTGGTTCTCAGTCCAGAGTGTGCAGCACAGACCATACCCCTTTCCTTGCAGCCAGGGGCTCTGCACAGCCCTCTCAGCTGACCCTGCAGACACCCACTGCCTATTCAGCCAATTCTGCTCGCCCTGAGCACAGTGAAGAGGTCTCACTAAATGCTCTCTGGTGGTTGTTATGTCAGTCATCTGAAAATCTATGTACTAAATATTTCACCTCCATCCAAACCTCCCAAGAAAACCACTGGCTTCCTGAGTTGATCTGCCATAGCTAGAGTCAGAAATGGCTTAAGAGAGAAAATCAAGGTTTTTCAAGTAGGAGGGCAGGATCTAGGGGATGAAAGGCTTGCTGAAAAAGGAATGCCTTTGAGTGGCTGCTGTTCTGTGAACAGCAGAAAATGCAGAAATGTGAGTAGGCTTCCTTGTAATGTACAGGAACTTAAACAGCAACAAAGCCAAGGCAACCACAATATGATTCATAAAAGACCAAAAAAATGGGGTGATGGTGCTAAATATAATCCAGGTGAACCACAGCCTCTTCTACAACAAGAATGAGAAGACTGCAGCCCTAGAGAGGAGACAAAGCAGAAGATGAGGCCCCAGGAAAAAAGCAGAGCTTGCAGAAGGCAGAGAGCACTGGAGATCACCGGTGAACTTGCAGACAGGGTCCTTGCTGCACCTAAACACTGCAAGATAAAGCTTCCCCAGGAAGCCAGGTCAAGTCACTGGATGTCCTGCTCCACTGTTTCATAAAACAAAATCCCCTGGGCCTCCTGTCTTCCCATAAAAAGGGGAAGTAGCACCAGTTGCATTGGAAATTCTCTTAGTGTGGATCTCACATGCAAAACAACTGCTGTAAATGTGAGTGGAAGAAAAAAAGGGAAGGAAGCAGCCACGACAGACAGAAGGAAAAGCAACAAGGGCAATGATCTGTCCTGTATGCTTCTTTCCTGTCATGGCCACAACAGCTCAGAAAGAACCGCCTTCCCCAAGCCTAATCTCTCCCCCATCCTCCTGGCTGGTTGGGTTTCCATGTGCTATGTTCCTGTTACTTTCCTCAGGCTTCAGCCTCTCTCCTGCCACTCTTCCTGATGGTTTCAAGCATCACATTCCCTGGGGAGAGGCTGCTGAGTCTGTGGGAGTAAAGCACTGGACAAGGAGCCAGTGAGGGTGTGTGAGGGAAGAGCTGTGGTCAAAAGTCACAGAAAGCTGTCCTGAAGGATGGATGTGAGTTGTCACATGAGATAAGGGGACCAGTAGACAACATCAATTCTTCTTCATGAGGAATTCTTCTTCATGTGTCCTTCCCAGCATGAAGCCAGGCTGGGAAGGACACATGTGCCCTCCCAGCCCTGCAAGCAGCCCTTGTGAAGAGCAGCAAGAAGCTGTATGATTGATGAAGCCAGTCAAGAAAGAAGGAAAAAGGCATCCAAAAGCTCATGACAGCCAAGTCTGTAGGTGAGGGGAAAACCAGAGCAGACAGGAAGATTAGCAAACAAAAAAACAAACAAATGAAAAGAACCCACAAAGGAAACCAACCGAAAACATGCAGTGGCTGTGGTACTTGTTAGGTGGGTTGCTGACTTCTCTTTGAATGTCAGCCCTGAGCAGTGCCCAGGCCCTTCAGCTTAATTTATGTATCCTGCAGTTGGGGTGTCTTCAGGAGATCAGCTGGCCTCTCAGTCTCTCCAGCTGTATCTCTCTCATTCCTATTGGGGCTTGTAATTGTGGAATCACTGGGGTGATTCTTTGACAAATTACAACAAAGACCTTTTGCCCTGTATTGCTTTCCACAAAAGCACCATAGGAGGACAACCCTGAGGAACATTGCCTTCCCCTCCCCATCAGCAAACTCTGTGGTGTGGCTGGTTGCTTTGCTTCAGTTGCTCTGTGTCTACTAAAGCAGCCTAAAGCATCTCAAAGAGTCATGAGGCTCCCAGAGGACACCATCTCACCCACACGACCCCCAAAAAGGCTGTAATTAACACAGTCCCCCTTCCTCCTGAACACCTGAAAACCCCAACTCCCACCTGCTGAGTTTGTCAGAATGAGAAAAGTGTGGGAAGGACTGGGTGTGTGGGGAGGGCAGGGGAGAAAAAGGAGTCATAGAGAAGGGGAAGGAATCAAGGGGTAAAAAAGTAGGAAAGGGTGACATAGTTTGGAAAAAAAATGGATGGATCAAACTTTTAGGGCAATTTAGACTGAGCTGCAGAGAGGGTCTTTGTCAGGTTTCCTACACAGCTTAAGTCCTTGATTGCTTTAGGAAATGGTCCATGCCTTGTCAAAGTCCTCAGTACCACCTCAGTTCTACTTCCCTCTAGGACTAGTTCAGCAACAGATGAAGCATAGCCCTGGTCAGGGTTCTCTGCACAGGGGGAAATTTCACCCTGATAAAGAACACACCACAAAAACACCCGCAGGTTTCAGACCGATGCTGTCAGCCCAACCAACACTGAAGTTTCCCAGTGCTTTTCCACACAAAAAATGGCTAGCATCCTCTCCAGAGAGAACATTAGGCTGCTGTTTGGAATTTATTTTCAGAGAGCCCATGTTGAAAGGAAAGTGCATCAGCATCACATTTGTGCGTCTTACACTGGCTCCTGAGGTTGTTTCCCCACTCTCAGGGCAGACCCACGTAGAAAGACCTGCCAGCTCTTCACAAACTGACCAGGATTGTGTTTTCAGTGCTGTCACTCAGGACACAGACTTCAATTCCAGTTGTGTGGCTTATGCCTTCAGCCTCCCCACCCAGAGAGCAGATCAGAGTTGCCCAAACATCTGGGTACTTGTGTGGCCAGCAGAGAGTTCTGTGTTCGCTGGTTTCATTTCCCATTGCAAAGGGCTGTGCTGAACCACCCACGTGTAAGGCTTTCAGTCCCATGGAAAATTATAGGAATAGGGAGATGGCTTTTGAAGCACAGAAGTAAGTGGGAAGTGACCACCCAAGAGAGCTGGAAGGATGAACTGCAGAAGCAGCAGGGGAAGGTTATGAAGAATGACTGTATGTGTGCCACCGCTGCAGACCCGTGTGTTACACACCCACGGCGGGACAGCAAAGGTTCATCAGGCTCATTTGCAAGGCAATGGAGGGCTTTGAGTACCGCTGCTAAACGGTTTGGGCACCTCCACCCACACGGCAGCACAAAAGCAGAGCAGCCCGATGGGCAGCATCTGCCTGAAGGAAGCTCTCTGGTAGAAAAATTTCACCTGAAATGCCCTTTCTTTTTTGATACGGCTGCTGTGTCATCTCCAGTAAAGAGCACCACAGACAGGTACCAGTCTAGTAGCAGAGAGATGACAGAGCCTTCCAGTCCTCAATTCCCTCCAGCCATGTGTGTCTCTCTCCTGCAGCATCCCACAGTTCTCTGCCAGCTTGCGTCAGAAGAAGTTCAACATAATTCCCAACAGGTTTAATTTGCACATTTCAGCTATGGGGGGAAAGCTGGGAAGAAGAATTGATGTTGTCTACTGGTCCCCTTATCTCATGTGACAACTCACATCCATCCTTCAGGACAGCTTTCTGTGACTTTTGGCCACAGCTCTTCCCCCACACATCCCAGCACAAGATACCACAGTACCAGCCTGCTCTCCCGTGTTTCACACATCCACCTCAAGGGCTTGGCACACCAGCTCCGTGGCCTCACTCAGACAGTCCTGAGAGGGTTCTGAAGGAAGCTGGAAGAGGACACACACTGCAGGGAGAGCAGCCTCCCCAAGGCATCAAGCCTTACTTGCAAACAGATGTGCACCTAACAGGACCATCACGTCTCCAGGGAGGAGTGGCCCCAGAGAAAGGTGTACACACACCTCTGACCTTCAGGACAATCATGCCACAACTGAGCAAGTCCAAATGCATTCAGTACTCTAAAGCTCACTGGAAAACTGTTTCTGGTGGCAGCCCTGGCTCCCAAGGGAGTTCAGTATCAAACAAACCCACTTTCTCACCCAGCTGTGGAATGACAGGATGGGATTGAGCAAAAACATCAGTCAGAGCCAGCACATCTCTCCAGGCTCTGCCTCTACCCAGAACTGAGCAAACCCCCACGGTGCCTGAACAGGATCTCATTGTGCTATTGCAGTCTGTATACTTTATTGAGTGTATGCTTGCTGGAATGTGTAACATTCAAGTCATAATTAATGCAGTAACACATAACTTGAGTGAATGACTGTGTCAGACCTTCAGTTAGGAGACCCCCAGTTACTGTCAAAGGCACACCCCAAAATAAATAGCAAAACACGAGTTATCCCTCCTCCTGCCCAGTTTGTCCTGCAGAACCTTTGTCCACAGTTGCTTTCAGGTAGTGAGGGCAGGGTGACCAGAAGAGACCATTTTCACCAACATTCAATACCAGTCAGATGCTGGCAAGGCAAGAACTCAGCTCCTACAGGTACTACCAATTTCCCTGGCAAGCAAGGCTGGTATGTGGTTTGAGCATGCCCTTTCCTTGGCTACACACCTCAGAGCTAAAATGTGCACAACAGCTGTTTTTGCTTTCACTCTGTGCTCCATATCCTATCCTCAAAAGCTTGAGGGGACAGAGCCAGAACAAGAAGAGACATTGCAAGGTGATCCTTTTTCTTCAGCCTGCTCCCCTCTGATACACTCAGAGCTTCCTCAGCCAGAAGCTGGAAATGTTCAGTCTGGTGGTGTGTCTTTCCTTGCTGAATCCCAACCACTTTATCCACCACCTGCCAAAGCAGGAAATAAAACCTAAGATCTCTCTCAGTTCCTCAGATGTGGTTTATTTCCCCTCACCCACATCTGCCCACTGAGATTGTTTCAGGACCAGGCAGGCCCACCTGTAGATCACTGGGAGCTTCCAGAACCCCAATGCAGCTGTTTACCTCCAACATGGCCATAAGCAAGGGAGGCCTGAGTACCAAAAGCCTTGCACGGGTGTTACACTGGGATACCCAGCTGCACGAGAGGCTCCACCAAGGCAAGCCAGCTCCTGGGATCTGTAGGGAAACACCACAGAGGAGCTTGCCAGAGCTGAATGAGAGCAGCCAAAGCCTACAATGCTCACCCCAGGTGTCACACACACCATTGACAACGAGGAGTCAGTTCCCAGCTCTGCCCAGCACTGCTGGCCCAAGGAATCAGAGCAGTAACACTCTCAGCACAAAGGCCATTCAAACCATGGGGAAATTTCTCCCAAAGGGAAAGGAGAGCAAGCAAAAAGAAACCATGCCTAATGCTGAAGACTGGCAAGCAATTAACTGTACCACCAGGGATCTTCCAGCATGTGGTTCCTCCAGCCACAGCATCCGCTCTGGCTGCTGGGATTTCATGGTGTGCTCTTCTCCACCAAACTGAGCGCAGAGCCCTCACCCCAAAAAAGACACACAATGGTTGAGGCTTACCAGCAGGACAAAGGTCCATCCTGAAGAGCACGATATATTTTCAACACAACTGGTGTTCCTCCTTGTATTTGGTTTGTTCAGATGCTTCAGAGAACTGAAACAACTTGGAGCCAGCAAACAAGACTGCAGCGGCTTTGGGGGGAGGAGGGTTTCCCTGTGACTCCTCCTTCCCCTCCTCATCCTCCCCTCAGTAACCTGTCACAAGCTTGTAGCAGTGCAGGAAGCTGTGTGCATGTTTCAATGAGCCAACCAGGGCTTATTGCTTACTTCTGAAATGTAAATGCACAAATGCATTTCCATCCCAGCAGCTTTTTGGGAATCTTTGTTTGAGGAGACTAAAATGAGTGGTGAGAGGCTTTTGTCTGAGATACTCAGAGGAGAGAGGGGGAAAAAGGAAGTTCTTGATTCAGAAAACCCATCTGATTGGGGAAGTGGTCTCATTTTAAAGGGAAGATTCTTCCTGTGTTAATTCAGCAGCAGAGTGGGGTGGGGGCAGGGATGGGAATGAAGGCTCCAGAACTAGAGGATGGTTGATGGAGGGCAGAATAAAGTTGTCAGGCTCTTCTGCCTCGCTCAATGCTTGGCGTAACTCAAGTTTTGCTCCTTTCCCCCCCCTCCTCCAACAAAGTGTTTTTCATGTGAAACCTTGTAAGTAAGGATAGAGCAAACTAAGAAGAAATGCAGTCCTCTCTCAGGTTTAGCAATATTCCTGATGGTGAGCAAGCTGGAATTAGCAGCCATTCTAATGGAACAGGAATGAAATCTTGAAATCAGAGGGCAGAGCTGTACAAACACTCCAGAAAGGAGATACTGTCAATCAAAAATGAAATTGAAAAATCCAGAAAATTTAAAATGAAGTGACTACAACCAGTGGTACTGAGATGAAACTGGGTGTAGGGAAACAGACCAAAACATGCCAAAATTATTCCATTTGAAATCCCTAAAATCAGGGAAAAAAGATAAACAAAGAAACAGAATTGAAACAGAAAAAAATGATATTAAAAAAAAAAAAGGAAAAAACAAACACAAAAACAAACAAACAAACAAAAACCCTGATAGGATGTGAAAACAAGAAAAGCCAATGGGATGATCAGAAGTGCAGGAATATGGACTGAAGCTTGCCCAATTGATCCTCATTGAAATCACAAGATTTTATTCCCTTTCCTGAAGTGAAGAATTTGCTTTCAGGAAAGGGAATGAAAGAGTGGAACAAACACTCCCAAAATGAGATATTGTCAATCAAAAATTAAATTGAGAAGTCCAGGACATTTGAAATGGAATGATTACAACAGATCATACTGAGATGAAATTGGATGTAGAGAAATAGGGAATAATTTTGGAAAGTTTTGGTCGGATTCAGTCCCTTGCTCTAGGGCCATTCAGCCTCAGAAAGAAGGACACAAATTTCCCTCCCTCTGTCCCAGTGTCTTTACTTGCTCTAAGCTGTGGTTCTGCTGAAAGTTCAGTGCTGTTTTTGGATAAACCTTCAGTGAAGAGTGGGAGATATCCCCAGCTTATACATGTCAAGCAGTGATAGAAATCCAGAGTGAATTTACACAGGCAGCAGCTGTAGGCAGGGTCACAACCTATGAGCCTTAGGAAGAGCTGGTGGTAAGCATTTAGGACTCACTTTCTATAGCCAGTTTAAACGTTTGCAAAGAAGCAGTTAGAAACTTGGGAGTGAAAAAAGAGGGAGTGAGCTACATGAATGCAAACTCATTCCCAGCTGTTACACCCATGTCTTCATCCAGATCTTCATTACATGAAATGTCCACACCTAAAAGCTATCAGAGGCCTGCACTTGGGTCACAAATTGTCAAAATCCTACCCTTTGCAAACTAAATTTCTGTCTTGAGATTCTGGGCTATATAAGAGGAGAATTCCCTGCTCCACAACCTAGGCCAGAGCCCCCAGTTTCTTCACTGGAGCTGGTTCTGGTGTATAACCTCCAGTCCTTCCTTCCATCACTCTTTTCCACAAAAAAGGAGTTTCAGCAGTATTGCAGCTGACATCAAGCAGACATGCCAGCCTGAAGCACTCACTAGAAAGATGTGATCTTGTCACAGCATACCTCACAGTTGAGATGGCCATGATCTACAGAGTAACACCATTCAATTTCAGACTGCTTCAACCCACACAAAGTCACATCACATCACTTCAGAAGACTGCAAGTGTCTGCCCTTCCAGTTCATTAGCCCAGCCTTTTACACCCCTCATGTTCATGCACTGCCCCTCTGTTCCCTTTGGTGGTTGGTCACTGCCCCTGGGCACTCCATGGCTCATTGCTGTCAGTGCTGCTCACCTGCTGCTCACAGCTGTACCCACTGGGGATGAGGTTGGCCACAGCCCCACTCCCAGTTACACAAGCTGTGGACCTACATGATCTTGCTGGCCACAAAGGTAGGAGACATTTACAGGCAGCTTGATCAGGGCTGCTCTTACACACATGTGTGAGCAGGTCAAACCACAAAGACCTGCAAACACCAAAATGGATGTCTCCATACACTGCAGAAGTACTTTCAGCCATTCCAGCAGAGTACAAAACCTGGCCCTGTCTCTCTCCTCCATACTTCCTTCATCTTTTAGCTCCTTGATGTTTCTTTCTCAAAGCTTTTCCTGCCTGTCTGTTGGAATGCCTGAATGCTCTGTTTGGAGACTTTGCTCCTATTTCAGTTCAATGATCACCTCCACTACTTGCATTTCTCTGGGTCTGGTAGCCTTGCTTGTAACATTTGATGGACCTTAAATGCTTTCAGTTATTTCAGCCAGAGGAGTCTGAATGGGGAATGCACTGATAAAAAACTGCATGAGTCTATGTCATGTGAAAACAAAGCACCTGTGAGATGTTTTCTCATGAGGGTACAGGACAGACAAGATCATGTAAATAAACTAACCCCAGAGCATCTCCCATTCTTTCCAAAGTTCAGGATAAATATGCCTCCCTGTCGTGGTCCCTAGTTTTTCACTAATTCTCATGGTGGACAAACTACTTCAGTTCTAGGCTTACCCTGGAGCAATACAACCAGTTCTTCTCCTGAGGAAACCTAAAACCAGATTAGAAGTCCGTCTACTTGAGCATCCCAGACAGGCAATACAGATCTGTAGTCAACTCAGATGGATACCAACACTACCCCAGCCAGCAATGTGTCAGAAAATGGCCTGAAGGTGTCACACGTTCTGTGATGAAGCCATGAAAAGACCATGAATGGACTACAATACAGAACTTCCATTATTTCAAGTAAAAAAGGTAGGGGGACAACACCCAAAGGAAGACACAGTGACAGAGAGAAGGAAAGGAAAGGAAAGGAAAGGAAAGGAAAGGAAAGGAGAGGAAAGGAAAGGAAAGGAAAGGAAAGGAAAGGAAAGGAAAGGAACAAATGAAAATTAATTGTGCCCTTGGGATATAGGATCAAATGTATTCCAGGGAAAATGAGGTTTAAATGCTGTACAGTGTGGTCAGAGTTGTGCATAGCCAGTGGCTCAGAGCATGTGGGTTCTCCCATGGATGTGGTCAGCAAGGCCAGTGTGTGCAAAGAGGGTATCCAGGCTGGTCCACTGCTCTCACCTCATCAAGCATGGGCAGATTAGGCAGACTGCTGCAGATCAGTACTCCAGGCATTACTCCCTGTGCCTCCTGTGCCAGGGACCAGTTTTTCTCCCCAGATGCTCCCTGACTGCACACAAAAACTTAAATTTGAGCTGGAAATATCTGTTGTTCTGGTGGTCATGATGGAAAATATCAAACCAACAATGTGCGTGCTCTTTTCTGCTGCTTGGTACAGGCTTAAAATAATTGTGTAAATAAAACGGACATATAAATATTTCCTACTGCTTTCAAGGGGATAAAGGCAGGGACAAAGTGCCATGTATTTCTCTGTGCTGAACATGTCAACTGCATTCCCACAAGTGTCCACAGAGCAACAATGTACAGGTCTGTTCAAATTCAATAGCCCCTTCAGGAGGCTTAGGCTGCCATTCAGTTTGGGCTTAGGGACTGGAGTCTATTTTAAAGGTAGAAAGATGGTGATTATAAAAGGCCATAGGCAAGAAGAAACCCTCCTATAAAGATTACAGAAGGGTCACTTAGAGTCTGATAAACTTGAATGAAGAGCCAGAGGGATTTTTATTTTTTTTTGGTTAGACTTGAAAGTGCAGCAAGACTGAAGCTTTATGCCTTTGAAATAAAATGGTGGAAGGGAAGCACGAGATTTTACTGTGGTAGTTCAGGAAATATGAGTCTTGTAAAACAGAGTAGCTGTAGATTTTCTTAGTACTCTAAACAGCTCTTTTCACTTCCCTGGTGCAGCCTTCCTAGAAGACATCATCTCTTACGAGTAAAGATACGTATTAGATCTGTATTTATGAAACACAGTATATCTAATATCTGATAACATACAGAGAGTGCTAGCAGGGAGGGGAATCAGGTCATGCAGCTGACACTCAAGTTTGAATTTACACATATAATCTTTAGTCCCTGTTACCTTCCTTCTACAACAGGCAGGTGAAAAATGTTGTTCAACTGTCTAAGCACCTTGTGGGAAAGAATGCACAATCAGATATTGATCTGTATTTATTGCCATTAAAATGGCACACTGGTATCAGCAAGATGGGGGTTGTCACTGGCTGATAGTAAAACGTCTCTGGGAATGGAAACCCACATCAGCATCACTGGGGAGCTGCAGAAGTACAGAGAACCAGATAAGGCCAAGCCACAAACCCTGGTACAATTTAGTGTCTGTGAACAATTTCTCGACTGAGGGAAGTACAAATATGAAACAACCATCACAAAGAACATGAAGCCCAAAGGTTTGTGCCATGCTCTTCTGTGTACCCAGATCCATAAGGGAGGAGGAGGAGAAGGGGGAGGAGGAGGTGCAGTAGGGCTGGTCTCCAGAACAGCCCATGAGTAAGACAGGTGCAAGACTAAGGAAGCACCTTTTGCAAGTTGAGTTGCTTATGATGGAAATGTGAACGTAGGTGGCTTGTCTTCAGTGAGGCTGGATTGGAAACTTCCTTCTTTTTCTAAGCTTTTGTTTGATAGAACAAATTTAGGCTGGAGAAGAGGGCTCCATCAGAAAACAGATCTTGTATGAAACAACTCCACAGCCTCTCTAAGAGGGACTGCAGAACATCATTGCCCAA
>VZRH01002112.1:319540-345312 GCA_013397555.1 Urocynchramus pylzowi
TTTTTTTTTTTTTTTTTTTTTTTTTTTGGTTAGACATGAAAGTGCAGCAAGATCGAAGCTTGAGCTTCAGTTATGATCTGAGCTCTTAAGTCAGGACAAGCTTTTCAAGCAACTGTGGCAGTCTGAGAAACTGCAGCAGTGATGGGGGGAGGGGAAGCAGCAACGGGGAGGAGTGGGAATTTTGGAAAAGAGAAGCAGCAAAGCAAGAACTAAAAGCAGGATGATATGAAGCTGTGTCAAAGGGGAAGTGGGAAGGTGCAAAAGGGGAACATAGGAAGTGGGGACAGTTTGCAGCCCAGTCAGGCTGAAGCAAATTAATGTTTACCCTGGTGAGCACCCAATGCACAGAGAAAAGTTCTCATGGCCACTCAGGACTGCCTAAGAGAGAGGTCACATCAAAAACATCCAGGGTGATGAGAAGACATGCTGTGACTATGTCCTGTGTGTGCAAAGAAATGAGCATTGTGCTGCCTCCATGAAAGAATCCTCCCTGCTATTCTGTCTGTGCTGAAGGACAAGCCTCCTGCTCAGCTCCTGCCCTCCTGTACAGGGCTGTGATGTGCAAGCTTCATTTCTGAAAGAGCCCCCTTACTTTTATTCATCCTTAATGGGGGCAAAACACCACAGAAGGAGAGGGAGAGATACATGGTCCTCACTGCTTTGGGTCCTTGTTGGGGAAAAGCAGTGTCATGCATTTCATCCCTGCTCTGCAGCCTCACATGGGTGCCATGCAAAGCCAGCACATCCAGGTCGCTCTGAGGTGACCCAGCTCAGGACCCTGAAAGCCTCCCAGAACAAAAGCTTCTCACTGAGCAATTAATTCCCATTAGCACCTCCCTCAAACTCAGCAAGGGGAACAAGAAACCCCAGATGTGTGCCCTGCTGCACATGCAGAAGGAAACTCATGTCAAGAGCACCTCTTGGTGGTGTGAGAGGACATCAGAGCAGCAGCAACACATCTGCATGTCCTCAGTCCAGGGTCATGAGCCTGTTTCCTGCAGGTTCCTTCCTTTTCCTGCAGCATGTACAAATGAAAGGTATTCATGCAGCAGGTGCCAGTTGTTCTTAGAGTGATCACTCTATGTGTTATTTGAGTGTAACATCCCATTATTAAATAATCCCATTTAATCCCATTTAAATGTGATGAAAGAAAACATCCTGAAAGCTTTTATGTAGATCCCTGTTGTCCCTCTACAGAGATGCTGGTGGAGGAAGGATGTTTATAGATTCACAGCACAGACTTCTGGCTGGACAAGAACCAACTGTCCATTGCAGCTGCAGAGAATTATCTTGCAAAAGTAATTTGCCCAGAAATGGGCTCTTGACAGGACTTCATAGCTCATTGCTGGACATGCAGATGTACAGTGTCTTTGACATGGGGCCCACCTGTATGTGGGTTCTCCACAGCAGTCCCTCTTCTCTGACCAATTAAACTGGTCTTCTTCAGTGGTCCCTTCCACACTGCCAGTCCCACATATGCCACACTACCAGGACAAAAGCAAACACTGATGCTCAGCAGGTCACTGGTCCTTGTTCATCCCTGCCACCAGGTCCTAGAATGGCTTTTGTCTTTCCACCAGTAGCCTTCTCTAGAGCCTGATACACCTGCCTTCTAACTGAGTTCATATATTCTGTGCCTGCCTGTCCTTTCCAGCTCTCCTCTGTTAAAGCCTTTGTCCCTCTCTCTTATGTCCTTCTCTGACCTGGATTCCTGTGGCCCATTCCTGCTCTCACTTGCAGAGTTCAGTGGGTTTCCTTCCTCCCCTTTCCCTACCACCCAGAGAAGGAACACCTCGTACAGCTGGTCACTTTGTGCTTCTGAAACAGTGTCAAGACTTGGAAACATTCCATGGCTGAAGGTTTCTGGGCTGCAGGCAGTGCTGGGTGACAGCTGGGAGCGCTCTCATCCGGAGCAGGTCAGTCCCAACAGCCTCCTGTGGCTGCAGCACACAAAGGTCATCAGCCTTTGGAGAAACACTTCACTCAGAGTTCCTTCCTTCAGGAACATCCCAGCTACAAACCCACTGTTCTTGCTCTAATTGGCTTCCAGGCAAAGCCAGGAAATTCTAAATTAATTCTGTGCCACCATATCCCATCTTCTATAAAACCCATCTCCTGCCCATCCACTCATGAGTTCAGGCTGGAGCACACGGATGTGCATACATACATACACTCTTTTTAGGGTTTAATGTTGCCTGGGAGGAGAAGGAAGGAAGAGGAGGCAGACCTCATTTCAATAAAGAAAGGAGTAGAGCTTCCCGGGATCATTCTGCTCTTGTCTCTTCTTTCTTGGGGTGATTGCTCTCTTCTTCTCGATGCTTAGCTCTAAACATCTTTTATTTTCTGAGGACAATGAGGACTGCCTGAGACAGTTGGGGCTGTTCAGCTTGAAGAAGAGAAGGATGTACTAGTAGTCTGGGCAGGTAAGTAAGTGCAGCAATACCTTTTCCCCACGGTAGAGGAGGAACAGAGCAGCCACTGGGTCACAGCTGCTTTCTGGAGGCTGCATGAGTTCCTTGTTCAGCCTTCGCAGAAGGATTGTTCCTTGTGATGTTTCAACCTTGACACTTAGGGGCACTGGGAAGACTTGAAAAACCTTAATTATCCCTCATCACTTTAGTAGTCCCACTTCAGATTCCCTTCCTTTCTAACACCTCCTCCAAAGCTTGGATGACAAAGGAGGGAGGAGAAAACCCACCCTTGCACATTCCCCGCTTCTAACCCTTGTTCAGCTCCCCTGGAAAAGCAGTTTGGTGCCCCCCGCTGTTCATTGGGATGAGGTGGGAAGGGAGTTGGTGAGACAGGCAGGGAGAACGAGAAATACTACAGCTCTCGTCATCCGACCGAGGAGTCACAGCGGCTCCGCCTTCAGCCGAGGGCCTCTGCCACAGCGCTGCCGCTGCGGTGGAGGGGCGGAGGGACCGCAGAGTGATCTTCGACAGAAGTTCCCTCTTCCACTTCCTCCCTCCTTGCAACCTGCTGTTGATACCCACACTTGCCCATCCCTCCCTGCTGCTTGCCTTGGCCTGAGCTCCCTTTGCCTCGGGCACCGTCCTCCGCCACGGGTCCGGAGCCATGCAAGCCATCAAGTGTGTGGTGGTGGGAGACGGGTACGTACCCCGGGGCTCGCTGGGGTGCGGGCGGGACAGGCTCTGAGCAGGGCACGGAGAATGGTGGATGCTCGGTGAAACTCGCCCCGCTTTGCTTCTGACCTCCTGCAGGCTTGCTACTACTGCAGACATGCTCGCTCCTCCCTCCCCGGGGCACGGGACGTTCCTCTGGGAGAGCGTGGAAGAGGGCATTTCGCAGGGCATCTGCACGGAAATGCTGAGCATCCGTCTGCATTTCATCTGCATCCATGGGAAGTAGAGCAGATCTGCCCCATGCACAGGAGGTGATGGTGTTCCTGCCAGATTCAACTTGTAGGCAGCAGTTAGATTTAAAACCGAGGTGCAATGCTCTCCTGCAGGTGAATGGCTCCTTGAAAGCCGTGTGCTCACTGGGAATGACTGGGAGAGGGCATGGCACTCTGGTCCTGGCAAGATGTCTATCAGGACCTCTATATTCAGCTTTTCTCAGCAGGTTAGCTCCATACTGGAGAGTGCTGGCAAGGGCCCTCTGTGGGCACAAGGAGAAGAAGCTCTTTCCACTGAGATAGGCACAAGTATAGGCCACTTTGGGAGTGGGAGCTAACTTTGCTAAAACCTTGCCTTCACAACATGGTGGCTCCTCTGCCCATGTCCCCTGATGCCTGGAAATGGCCTGATCCAAGCCATCAATGAATTAAGCAGTCATCACTGCCTGGGGCAGGAAGGATACAGTGGACAGAGCAGTCTTCTTGCCCTGTGGGATGAGTAAATGCAAAGGAGGGAAGGAGGAGAGTCTGTGCTTGGAATGGAATAGCTTAATTCCTTTCCACCTAGAAGTTGGCCAGACTTATCTGAGGCAGCTGTAAGGTAGCAGAGGAAGAGACATTTACAGCAGTACTGCTCCCCACAGTCACTTCCTCCTTTAGACCTCGCCTGGGAAAGAAGATGTCTGCACACATACCCGTACATGGCAGACATGTTCTCAGGGGCTGGGGCAAGGGGGTGGGGAGAAGGGATGAGGAAAGACAGAGCCCTAAATAAAAGCCATAACCTCTAAGAAAGGTCCCTGAAGGCTTTAAACTGGAGCTGGATTAACAATTCCACTGGGCATTTATCTGTTACTCAGCTCCCCATCCCCCAGTTTGCCCCTCTCACACAGCACCAACTCTGTAGCCTTCCCTCAAGGCAGCATCCTCTCACATCATGGTTAACCCCCACCATGTCCTGTGCTACCAATGGTAGACTGTTACTATCAGTAACAATCCTGCTCTCAACCCCTAGGACCTCAATTCCTCTTAAATGTCTTCTGTCTCACCATTTTGCTTCTCTGTACACTGCACCTCTGTACACCTCTCACATCTTGCAACACAGCCCCCATTGCTCTGAGCTCTTGGTTCACCACCCCTTACCTCCCTCCCGGCCATGCCAGCAATGTCACCCTCTTGGCTCAACCCTAACAACCACAGGACCTTCTCCTATCACTCAACTCACGTGTTGTCCCATAGCTGTTCTCCCCCCATATCCCCTCCATCACACACCACTGACCTCTTAACATGCCCTGGGCTCCATCACAGGAGCCTGCACATGCCACTAACCTCACCTCTGTGTTTAACCTTCCCCCCTCACTGACCCTTTGTGCAGCTCTCTGTTCAACCACACCAGTCCAGAACCTCCCCTCGTCCGTGACCGATCCACTCGCAGGCCCACAGATCTCCTGAGGCCTTTCCTGCAGAGCTTCACCTCCCTCCATAACTCCATGATAAGAAGGAAGCAAGGCACCTGGGGAAAGAGCAGGGACTGAGAGAGGAGGATCTAAGAAAGGGGGGTGGCAGGAGGAAGAAACAAATGTCAGAGCATGCTGGAAAGCTCAGCTTCCTCCCCAGCTGCCCCACAGTCCAGCGGCTGAGGCAGGTGCCTTGTGACCAGGGTGCCTGTCAAGGGCACACAAAAAGGCAGAGCTGCAGCCCTGTGGCTGGGGTCTTTGCAGGTACAGCTGAGATGGTCTGAGAGTCCCCAGCAGCAGAATTCCAACCTTAGCCCAGGAAAGACCTTTCCTTCCTTCTGGGCTGTGCTAGTTGAGGCAGATTGCTGTCACCACCTCCATTTCCTGTGTTCCGTAACTGAAACAGGGCCAAGCTTTCCTAGGCCACACATACCTGAGAAACAGCATCCCAGCAGGAGAAAAATTTTCTTTCCAACACCTGTCTTGGCTGCTTAATTTTCTTCCAATTTCTCTGCACTTCTTTCCCTCACCAGAGGCTTGAGCTTGCCCACACCTTCCCACATGACAGCCTTATTGCTCCTTATCCCACCAATGCTCTCACCTAGTCTGGACTGTGCTGCTACCTTGCCCTCCACCCTGCTGCAGCAGCCTGTGGGGGAGGCTGAGGGAGAAGAAGCACCAGCTTCTAGCTCAGAAACACCACCAGCAGCCCCCATCAGCTGTGGGGGCAGGCACCTTTCTGGCTCCTTACCACTCTGTGCAGGTGTTGCTGCAGCTTACTGTAGATGGGAAAGACTGGGTAAGTCAGTAAAAGTTGCTACCAGTCCCTGGCCACAGCAGCTGAAAAGCAGGCAGGAGTGCCTGTACTCGAGTGCTGAAGCTGGCATGGCAGCTTTGGCATGGCACATCAAGCCAATGCACCTGTCCTGGCTGTGAGCCTACAGCACTCTGCATGCACTGCAAAATGGGCTCCCACCTCCATTTCAGAGTGGATGTGTTTTGCCTGAACCATCTCTGTACTAGACCATAAAAACAAGCCTTCATGCTTAAAGACTACAAACATTTCTGGGCGACATCCTGTCTTTCTTCCTGCCAGGTTTCTAACCTCTGGTTGTGCACTGTCTGGCCCTGTGAACGTGTTTCTGCTTCCAGGGGTCTCTGGATAGGGCTAGGTTAGAGGTGTGGAAGAATTGCCCCATCTCCATCTCACCCTAGCAAGACTGCCATGAATTCCTCTCATTGTTTTCTTTCTCTTCCAGGGCTGTGGGAAAAACCTGTCTCCTTATCAGCTATACCACCAATGCTTTCCCAGGAGAATACATCCCCACTGTGTGAGTAATTCATAAACAGGTCCTGGAGTGTGTGGGAGGCATGAAAAGCAGGATGTAAAGGGCTCAGTGGCCCCTTGTTGTGCACTCCATGGGTCACAATCTCCATGCCAAGCAGAGGAAACCTGGTGAAGGTCTCTCTAACTTTGGATCTGTTACCTTTCACAAGAAGCAACCTTAAAAAACCCTGGTATAAATGGGGTATTTGGGACATTCCAGCCAACTCAAGATCTATCTGCTTGCTATGTTTACAAGTAGCAGATGGGATCCTGCTGGCCAAAACAAACAGGCACTAGGCTGCAATAAGCGGGCCAGACCCAAGAGAAGGCAGGTGGATGGCCATGGGATCCCACTTCCTTCCCTGTCCAAAGTACTTGCTGTCATTGGAGCAGTCATAGATTCTGCATGGAGCAGAATCACAGAATTGGTTGGATAAGTCCTCTGAGATCATTAGGTCCAACCACTAGCCAAGCTCTGCCCAGCCCTCTACTAAATCATGTCCCTTCTAACATGCAGATGCCATGAACACATTCAAAAGACCTTTGTGTTGGTTTCTCCCTCTCACTGGTTTCCCTTAATCTGGGACAAAAAGTACCAAAGGACCAGGAAATAAAATTTTCTAGGATGAGGGCAGGAACTTCTCTGTTGCTTTATGATCCTTTTGTTTCCCACCAAGACTTTACTCCTAAGCATGCAATGCTGACAGTTGTTCTAAAATATTTCAAGCTCGGTTGTCAAAGAGTGATGGGACACATTGTTCTCAGTTCCAGCAGGGCTGTTGAGGAGTGCAGCAAACTACAGAGAGATGGATTCTTCTTCACTTCTAAGAATAAAACTAGGTTTTAGAACACAGAAGAAAGACAGGGGCTTGGCTCTAGAGCAGACGCAGCTGTGGGAAGGATATTGGGGAAAAAAATGGGAAAAGAAAACTATTTGTGAACTTGCATGCAAGGTGTAGCTGCAGCCAGGCACCTGTCCAGGACAGCTGAATGATGGGGAGGAGGCTGATGAGTAGGAATTCCATGAAGTGGAGGTTAACAGGAAACCAGTGTCACCCAGGTGAGCTGAGAAGAGGAATCACCACCCTTTGCTCCTGAGTGCACCTGGTGAACCCCACCTACACTACTGGAAGGGCTCCCTCTTCTCTTGTTTGAGCCATGGCCTGTGTCTCTGAATTTCAGATTTGATAACTATTCTGCCAACGTGATGGTTGACAGCAAGCCTGTGAATCTGGGGCTGTGGGATACTGCTGGACAAGAGGATTATGACAGGCTGAGGCCGCTCTCTTACCCGCAGACGGTGGGTCACACTCCATGCCCCTCCTCCCTTCCTCGCCCAGCTACATCTCCATCCCTCCCTGCAGAGCTCAGCATGTGCCACAGACCAGTGACAGGGTTGTTACTGCCTCTTTCTGCCCTTTTCTGAGAATGTCTCTGTTGATATACAACTGCCTTGAAAGATACCTTAAGGGTATTTTGGAGTCTTTATCTAAACTCCCGTAACTGAGCAAGAAAAGAGATATTCAAAGACACTCTTGAGCCCAGCTGACACTGACTTTGTGTGAGGCAGATGCCTTACACAGCCCTGGAAAAAACCTTCCCTTTGTAAAGTTCAGGTGGTTCATGGAATTTAAGAGCTGAGGCAGGAGCTTGTCACATTTCTGTGAACCCCACTCTTCTGACTTCTGCCTTTTAAAAGAGATACGATTTGTGGGCATGTCTTTGATCTGCTGGTGTCTCTAGCAGAAAAAATGGGTGCCTCAGATACTGTGTTCACCAGGTTTTCACCATACAGACAGAGTGATTTTAGGGTTTGAGGATCACCTTCTCTGGAGAATGCTGTTTCAAGCAGTCTTTTGGCAAGTTCAGAAAGATCTTGCTGCATTAGACATTAGTCTGAAGGTTGCCACTGCAGTCAAAAAGGATAGGAATTTATTAGAAATTATTTGTTTGGGCTAGGTTCAGCCACCAAAAAATCAGACACCTGGTATAAGGTGTTTTTACCTGCAGTCAGTGCAAGCAGGTCTATTTCTCAACAGCATGCTTGCATCCACCCTGGGACATATCTCAAGGGTAGGTGAAAGAATGTTGCTCCAAGGTTTTGGTCTCTGATGGCTGTAGAAGTTTGGAAGGGGATAGGCTGGGTCTGGCACCACTGCTCCAGCTAGGTGAAGCTGGATGAAATAGATATAACCTTGATATAATAGATATAACCTGGTAAGGTTTTGGTTTTGTTTGGTTTGCTGTGGTTTTAAAGGAAGTCTGAATTCTACCATGCCCAGGAGAATTGCTTACCTGGAGAGCTGAAACTGCTTCCTCTGAGTCCTGTGTGTGTATACTTTTTAGGCTGAAACTAGGTCTGTCTCAACTGCAGGCAAAATGACTTTGGCCTGAAAGCTCTCTGGTGTTCTGTGAGAAATGAGCAGGAGGCTGTCAGGCCGTTTCCCATGAGGATGAGTGTGCCAACCACAAAAACCCCGTCCTCAGAGTTGACCATTTGGCTCTTCTGATAATGGTGGCTATGGTTACCATGACTCAGGGGAGCAGAGATCCTTCTCTCCACTGGAGGCAAGAAGCAGCAGTCTTGACTTTTACATTATAGAGCTTTCCCAAGCACAATCCTCTGCTGCAGAGGGAGGGTGCTGCCCACACAGACCTTCCCTCCCCTCCCGCCCCCTCTTCCTGCTTCATCATTCCATCCCATGCTCCCATCCTAACTCTGCATCATGGTTGTATGCCTACAGGATGTCTTCCTGATTTGCTTCTCCCTTGTCAGCCCAGCATCTTATGAAAACGTCCGTGCTAAGGTGAGACCCTATCCTGCTCCCCCAGGGGCTGAGGGAGGTGGTGGTGGTGGTGGTCTTGTAAGAACAGTGGTTATGGGTGGAGACTACCAGTAGGACATCTAGGTTCAAGAGGTCATACCTCTTTTCTGTTAGTGAGAAACCTCCTTCAGATGCCCTTTCTGGTTCATTTAAAGAAGGCAGACAACTCTACTAATGGGCTTGTATTCATCTTGCTGGGCTATTGTGCTGTCAGATCACAAATTTTTATTCTGGTGGCATCTTTCAGCCAAGACTGTCAAAGCACAGACACACAGGACTGGTCCATAGAGTATAAGAAGCAGATACTCACAGCTTTTAGATGGGAAGTGAGGAAAGAAGGGAGAGATTGGTGAACAGAGAACAAGAGTATGTCCTTCCTACCACTTGAATGTTCTTCCCTGGGTGGGAGGGTCGAGGGCTGAGAACAGCGGGTGCTTTTGCGTAACAAAATTTGAGCTCCCTGACAGGGATTTTGCCTGAGGACCCAGCAACAGGAGTTGGCCTGGCCCAGGCTCTAGTGCCCAACAATGGATGTGAGGAAGGACAGGCTGTTAGCTACCTTGCTGACATGTTTTTCAGGAGTGCCTCTTTGTTTTCCCATGTGCGTGCCCACACATGTGACCTCTTCTCACACCTTTGGCATTTTGCTCCGTTGCTAGTGGTTCCCTGAGGTGAGGCACCACTGCCCAAGCACTCCCATCATCCTGGTGGGCACAAAGCTGGACCTCCGTGATGACAAGGACACCATTGAGAAGCTGAAGGAGAAGAAGCTATCCCCCATAACGTATCCTCAGGGTCTTGCTCTGGCCAAGGAAATAGGTATGTGTTTGGGAATCATCTTGGACCTACTGAAAAGAGAGAGGCAGAAGAAAAGGGCTTCACCTCAGTTTAACGAGGCTTTTGTAGCGGTATCTCACAGTGGTATCTCCGAGGGACACAAGGAATTATGTCCAGGGTTATGGGACAAAATGCACTGCAAGAGACTCAGGAGGGAGAGCTGCTTCTTGAGGAAGACTCAACCCCTCAGCCCTCTGTTTTCTGCCTCTCTCTGGCCACCATCCTCCACATACACACATAACCACACACTTTCACATTCTCCTCCCCTTTTACTCTGCTTACTTCTATCTGGGACAGTATTTTTTTCTGTGCAAGCCACAGCTGCACTGTGGGCAGAGACCACTCCTCCATATCCGGAGAGGCAGAAGAGAGGCTTTTAACCTCTTTCAGGAAGAGTTGCAACTGCAGTTTCCTGTCTGTGCTTCTGTCTGCTGGGGCTTATATGTGCAATCCCAGGTATGGATGTCTCACCCCACCATCCAGCTTTTCTCAGATGTGGCACACAGAAATAGGAGAGAGGGTGAGAAACACAGCTTGAGGGAGTTTTCAAGAAGGAGCTCAACAGAGAGAGTGTATGGCCAGGATGACATGGTCAGACACACACAATGGCTCTTCTCTGGCTACACGGGTAGCCAATAGGCAAACCTAGGTCTAGTGCAGCATTCAAGCTTTGCCCTGAAGTCAAGACTGTCTGAGTGAGTGAAATGTGTCCTGACAATGTGTAATGTCTTTGATCATCTGAGGTGTGTTTATTCAGCTTGGGCAAGAGCCAGGTGCCGTGCTTTCTAGCATAAGCAGCAGAAACCTGGGTATCCCCACTGCCTACCCCAGCTCCCTTCCTCCCCAGTCATCACCTGCTTTCCTCCGGCAGACTCTGTGAAATACCTCGAGTGCTCGGCTTTGACGCAGCGAGGCCTCAAGACGGTGTTTGACGAGGCCATCCGAGCAGTCTTGTGCCCGCAGCCCACCCGGACTAAGAAACGGGCATGCAGCCTCCTCTAAGCAAGTAAGTCTGGCAGGGATCCCTGGGTGTGACACCAGTGGGGCTTTCCTGCTCCTGACCCCAGACTCTGTTGCTGGTGAGGCTGTTGGAATGGGTCACCTTCAAAGAGGGAGAGGGAGACAGCCGATCCTGCTCAGGGAAAGGACAGGACGTGGTATGATGCACCCAGGATCAACTTCCCCCTCCTTTCTGCTTGACTGTGAGCAAGTTTGTTCCCATCTCTTGAGGTGGGGCAGCCTAGGATTTTCCACATGTGCTCTCACAGAGAAGGACTGTCTGTCAGCTTCTGCCACAGAAGGAACTACATCCAAGCTGCCCTGGGGGTGACCTGCTCTGAGACCTGTGAGGCCATAGACTTTGCCTATAGAAAAAAAAAAAAGGAAAAGAAAAAGTTGTTCATTATTCATGGCAGTTGCCAGTGGCCTTTCCTCTTACCAAGCCCTCCCACCTCAAGGGTTTTTTTGTGTTGTTCATTGGCAAGTGGCAGCTTCTCCTACAGGAGTCCTTTACTCCTCATGTTGTCCCTACCTGCCTCCACTTCAGTACAAGGCAGCAGAGGGAGAAGAGAGGCTTCAGGACAAGAGTCAAAGCTCGTCAGAGCCTGATGAGAGAGAAGAGTGAGAGCCTGCTAGTTTGGACCCTGTCCCTTCATACTCCCACCATCACCAGAGCAGAGGGAAGGAGAGCAGGAAAAGGGTTGAGCTGGTATTATGAGGTCTGTCATGTTTTTGGCTATAGATCCCGGTGTCATCCTGATGCCAGGCGCTGCCCAGCACGCAGGAGAGTGATGGCTCCAGCGACCCAGAGCCAAGCACCTTGGGACAGTCATTGCTTTTTCCTTCTGCCGGCTTGAAAGACTGCTGTGGGTCTGTAGCACTGGTTTGTCTGTTCACACGACGTCGCCGCTCTTGCCTCACCTGCCCAGCTGCCCCTTCCCTTCCTTCTGGGCCCCTGAGGTTACAATAATAAGAATCAATAAGTGCTGAATAAGACCCAATAAACAGTCTGTACATTCTTGTCATGCCCGTGATGTGTTCATGCCTCAGGGGGACCCGGCCCTGACTCGGTGAGCAATGGGACGGCTGGGCTGGAGGCACCGCCCAGCTCTGCCCCTCCTTCGGCAGCCACGGCAGCACCACGGCAATGATGGAGCCACCACTGTGGGCTCCAGTGGCTGTAGGATGATTGCTAAGTTCTCAGCCGAGCCCCCCGCATTCCTTTTGCCTTTCCTCTTCTCAGTCTCCACGTGTTCAAAGGAAAATTTGTCTCCCCTCTGTGCCACACAGAGGGTGGGGTGCAGGCTTTGGGAGGGGACACCTGGACGCAGACTCCTCTCCGAGGGGACTGCCCCCGCAGGTTGCTGGGGACATCTTTTCACCAAAACATTGCTGCATTAATCCTTCTAAGCTCTGGCACTCCCTCACACTGCCAGACACAGGCAGAGTGAGAATAGGAAGGGGGAGGGCAGGGAAAAAAATTAAAGAGGGAGGAATGAGTCACCAGTCCAGACAAATTGCCTCCAAGACACTAAAATTAAGCTGAAGAGAGTGGTCCCAGCGGTACTGTGGATCTGGCAGCTGTGAGCACCTGCTTTCCTGATGCATTGCAGGGACTTCAGAGTGAGTGTTACAGGGTGGCTGCTACTGCCACTACTTACAGGAGAGGGGAGGGCTCAGGGTGTGATGATTGGCACTGCAAAATCCTGCAGTCCTAGGAGGGCACAGAGAAACTATGGAGTTGAGCCAGGTTACTACTCCTGGATGCAGCAACGCTTCTGAGCTTCAAAGGCTGCTTCCTGCACTGAGGAGGTGCAATGCCAGGTGCAGCCAGACACAGTGAAGCTCCTGAGGTACCCTGCTGCCAGGGACATTTCTGCAGTTCCAATTCACAGTCAGATCTGAATGAGGCAGTTAATTCAGTGATGTGACACATTACCTACTGATAAAGTTCAGAGCAGCCCCTGGCAGGCACCCTGTGGCAGGGAGTTCCACAAATATCTGCACTGCACTTGGGCTGCTGGGCGAATTGCCCAGGCCCCATCCAAAGCTAATATAAATTATATCAATGTAAGTCCAGAAGAATAAAAATGAAGCCTCTGCTGTGGGCAAGGTGAAAGGGCAAGGGACACAAAGTACTTGAAAATGGCATCTAACCTCCTTTAAGCATCTGAAGCATGACTCAAGGCAATATATTCCCAGTGGTTTATTACTTCTCTCCAGTTTTCAAGCCCTGGCTTTTACCTTTTCAGTCTGCCCCATCCCCTATAACGTACAGCAATGCATATGATGTGTGTGAAACAAAATTCATGTGTCTGCCTGCCTGTGGAGGTGCACAGGCTGAGCTCTCCTCCTGACACAATCTGAGCAGTTTGCACAGACCCCCACTGGAGCTGAGGCAGGGAATGGGACACGACTCAGAGCATTGAGGAAGTGATCTGGAGACCTGGAATTTGTGATGCTGTGACTGTGCTTATGCTAACAAGTCCTGAAAGGTTAGCAGGACTGTGTAGAACTCTGTTGTTGCATGGCTGTTTCTTCTAACAAAGGAGCCTGGGGGCTTCTGCATGGTGCTACAGACACCTGCCCTGCCATGGTAAAGAAAACCTCTGGGTGCTACCCATGCCATTCCTTTCCCAGGGAGGACTCCTCTCTCTTCTGTGTCTCCAGACAGCATTGTGGCCAAGTTCTGGCCTAAAGAGGCCTGGCAGCTTTGAAGTCCTGTGCTGCCTTCATCAGCTCACCTTTGAGCAGCACTGGCTGCATATAAAGTTGCCCAAGTAGGTTTGGATGTCAGACCCTAGCTATGTTGTGCTCAAAGAGATACTGCCTTCTTTTGTTAAAGCTGGAATTTACCCTAGGGGCTCAGATGCTCACCACAGCAGTGCCAAATGTCAAGAACTGGGTGATGCACAGCACAAGGAGTCACTGATGTTGGCTGCAGGGCAGGAAAGGGGGTGAGAATGACAGGGAAGCCCTTTGTGCAGGGAATGGGATGGGAAAATCCTTCGTGGGACAACTGCTCTCACAAAGATTAATTTCTTTCTTGGATCCATTTCTTCTGGGTCTGTGCCTTCCAGCAGAGATTAAATTTGTTAGGAGAGTTTGGGACTGTTAAACTGGAACATTTTCCCAATTTTGGGTGCAAAAGACAAGAGATCATGTATGGAGCCAGGGAAAAGGAAAGAGTTGAAGGAGACAGTCCCCTGTCTGCCCATCTGCCCTCATCTCCATCCATCTGGAGGTGCTCACAGGGCAGAACAGAAGGGAGAAGGGTTTGTGTGCTCAACATCCGCCCCGATTTCTGAGCACCCTGCCAGCCAGAAGGTTTTGCTGTGTCCCTGCAGCTCCGAGCAGCACCAGCCCTGCCTGCAAGACCCTTGGAACAGGGGTCCGTCTCCTGGGTGCCCCTGCGAGAGCCGAGCCGAGTCGCCCTCTCCTGTATGCCACTCTCCCACCACACGGATGCTCTCTGCATCCCTCTTTTCTTCCTCTCTTGCTTCCCTCCACTGTCCTCAGCTTCTTTTACCGCACTCCTCATTCCTTCATCCTCCCCTCTTCTGAGCTCCCCTCATCCCTCTGCCCATCTCCTTGCGCCTCCCTCTCCCGCTTTTATTCCCCATCCCGGTATTCCCCCCGCTCATCTTTGTTCTCCTGCCCTGTCGTCCATCCCCTGCTTCTCCTCCTTCTCCTGCCGGTCTTTCCGTGCGTGGCGCCCATTGGCTACCGGCTCCCGTCCCCCGGTGCCGGCGCCGCGCTCCCCGAGCCCCGCGGGTGCTGGGGGCTGCGTGGGGAGAGACGCGCGGCCGTGGGGCTGAGGGGCCGCGCATCCCGCATCCGCATCCCGCATCCCGCATCCCTCATCCCGCCCCCGGGCCCCTTCCCACGCCAGGCACGGCGGGGGCCATGGGCAAGTCCGGCAAGCAGGACTCGCTCCGCCGGTAGCGCCCGGCGGGGCTCGCTCCCACCGGGAGCGCTTCGCTCTGTCGCGTTTGGGAAAAGGAAGAGGAAAAGCATGACACGGATTCTGCCGGGGAAGCGGAGGAAAATGTGCAGCCCGAAGACATGTAAGTACCCGGCGGCTCTGCCCGCTCTTCCCAGATGTCTCCCGCGGGCATGAGTCCATGCAGAAGTTAAGTCTGCAGTTCCAGAGAAGAAAACCTGCCGACCACCCCCCGCTCCCGACCCTCCGACTCTGCCGGTCCAGCCTGGTCCTTACGAGAGAGCTCAACCCCGAGGTGAGACGGGAGAGTCCTGAGCTGGAGCAGGGCCCTGGGAAGCAGGGGGACGGGACGGGAGGGGGTCAGGAGAGGGTGGTGCAGGTTATTTGGCTGTGCTGTCCCTCGCAGCTGCTATTCATGGTTTGTTACCAGGACTAGGCTCAGCTTTCAGCAGCCACCTCCTCCTCTCATTCAATGCAGAAATATATCTATGTATTTGTATGTTTTTCCCCCTAAGGAAAGAAGTAGTGCCAATTTCCCATCTCCTCCTACCTCTCTGCCTTCTTCCTGCTCTCCAGCTGCATGAACCAGGCATATTCTGGTAGCACCTTTAGAGGATCCCGAGCCTCTTGCAACAGGTGCTGTGCACATTAGGAACAGATCCAAGTGGATGCCAACACACTATTAGTTTGAGGCCAGGGCTGTTCATTGACTCCTACCTATGCATGTGCTGCCAAAGCAACCAGCAGAGTGGATCCAGACTAGATGGAGCACTGGTGTCCAGTGTTTTTTCTGCCAAACTAGCCAAAATGTGAGACATGGCATTTGAGCTGTACATAGTACTTGACAAAGTTAGAATGGCAGCAACAGACCACGCCTGCTTAAAGATCAAGTTTCTCCCCTGCAGCTGCTGGAGCAGGAAAATGAGTTTATAGGAAATACACACTTTTTGTTGCATGCCTTAGCATTTTTGATAGGGCTTCTGAAGCTGGATTTACTGTATTGCTAAACAACAGTCTAAACAGCTGGCTTTGAGGTCTGGACCCCAGACACTTCTCCAGAAGCTTTGCAGCTCCACCAGGAGTATCTCCATCCATATTTGGTGTTTGTAAGGCTCAAAATGTTTGGCCTTTTTTCTTCTTTAAATTCCTTTACATGCGGGAGGAACATGAAAAGGGATTCCTATCTATTTCTTCACCTTTTAGAGGATCATTCTTTTATGAACATACTGTTCTGGCTTCTGCCACCTTTTGTTGGGATCTTTGTCCCTAGAGCAGCAATTGCCCTCCTCTTTTCTCCAACAAGTGATTTGTGTCACTAGAACAGAATTCTAAAATATCAGAGGAAACATCCTTGAACTTAGAGTATCAACCCACTTGCTACTCTGCTCATTCATTGCAGCCACTCCTGATGTGTGGGACAACCCAATGCTGCAGGACCCCATGAGATGGGTTTCTGTCAGGACAATCACAGCCCAAGGCACCTGAAAATTAAAAAAATCTAAACAATCCCAGTCCTTCAAAGCTCAAATGCTCTAAAGCAGGAAACATTTATACAACAGCCTGTAGAAATGGCCTTAAGACGTAGTTGCTCAACTGGGTCTTTATGGGGCCCCTCAGATGAGGTTCCTTCAGCATAAAATTTAATACATCTGTGGAGTCTGTTGGGTTTGCCTGTCTGATGTCCAAGGAATCCATCTAAAGCTCAGGTTTCTCCAAAGATTTCCAGAACTTGGAATGGCAACTACAAAACAAACAAACAAGTAACAAAAACTTTAAAAAAAAAATCCAACCAAACACTGTAATATTAGACATTTGGGAAGAAAGTTGTGATGCACAGAAAATCACATCTGCAAAAAAAGTTTCTGGAGTATCTCTGGCCTCCTGAAAGTAGTTACGGTTGGGAGTCCTTTCCTTTGACATCCCCAATTTTAATTTCAATAGAAAAGGAGCTTCAGAGCCCTAAGAGATTTGTTGAGATGTGAAAAAGTGAGCCTCAAGGTCCCCATTCACTTCCACCAAGTCATCTTCCCTTCCAAGGACCTAATTCAGGGGGATGACCCTGTCAGTCCACACTTCAAGAAAATTTTTCCAGAGCTGGAGTAATCCTGAAAGAACCACAAATCCCCCTTGCATTAGGTTTTCCAGGGTGTCTCTGGTCCACAGTATGTGCTGGGCTCTGTATTTCATACATGGAGCCCTGACAAAATGCACGTCTGTCCCTTAACTGTCCCTTCTCTCCCTGCAGCTCCTCACCAGTGTCAGCAGTGAGCTGGTGGTGAATAGAGAGCTTGTTTGCTCAAGGCTGTCTCTGAGTGAGCTGAGTGCTGTTTCCATGCCAAACCCTCACGTGTTGAGCAATTGTGCTCCTCAGCTTAGGAAGGCTGGGACACTGCTTTGGTGTTGCAAACAGGTGGGGCAGGCAAAGCCTCTACCATTAGCAGTGTGTTGCAGCATGCAGAAGGAGAGGGAGAGAATGGCAGGGAGAACAAGAGAAAAAGAGACAAGAGGGATCTGGACTGACCCCTCTTGGTGTACCCAAAATTATCTTTCCTTTAGTCTCAAACTGGCGTGACAGAAACCAGCTGCCCTTCAGCTCAGGTGCTGAGCTGAGCCTCTCTGCTTGGATTGAATGTGCTTTTCCTTCTCCTGTGGGTCTAACAATAACCTGGCCAGTCCAAAAAGAGCTTCAGCAAGCAGGAGAATTAATAGGAAAGTCAGAGTTGGAAAGGCAATTTGTCACTGGATGCTTTTCCCTCTTGTGCTTGTAAAGCACCTGCCACTCATAAATGAGAACCGGGCCCCTGGTGACCGTGTCTTCAGTATTGGATCCATCAGCAGAAAATTAAAACTTTCCCTGTCCTTATGCTAGTCTGTTGTTCTTTCCCAAGAGGATCTTCTGCTAGAGGAGAGGCCCACGTTGAGCCCTGTTTGTCCCTCCATGTCCACTGTTCCTTGCAGGACTAGATGGGTTTGATATTGTCACAGATTTTCCAGCATCTGCTAGCATCCACAAACTCCCCTTGATGTCCCATGCCTGTACCTAACACACAGTTAATGTGGTGCTTTTACCTGTGGCTTGTTCAGCTGTCATGTCCCCAGTATCAATGTTTTTTTTCTCTTCCCTTCAGCTCCAGATTGCTAACTGATCCTGCAAGAACACTGCCCCCTGCCCTCTTCCCTGCCTCTGATATGGACACTTCTGCTTTTAGCCTCCCCACGCCGGCAGTGTTGGAGGAGGGGAATGCCTCCAGTAGCTGGGCAGGCTTCACTACCCCCAACAGCTCCTCCACTGTCAGCCCTGGTGTAGTTGTCAGCGGTGTCCTCATCCCCGTGGTCTACCTCATTGTCTGTGTGGTGGGGTTGGCTGGGAATTCCCTGGTCATTTATGTGGTCCTGCGGCACTCCGTGAGCGAGTCGGTGACCAACGTGTACATCTTGAACCTGGCCCTGGCTGACGAGCTCTTCATGCTGGGCCTGCCCTTCCTGGCTGCGCAAAATGCCCTGTCCTACTGGCCGTTTGGTTCTTTCATGTGCCGCCTGGTGATGGCCGTGGATGCCATCAACCAGTTCACCAGCATCTTCTGCCTGACGGTGATGAGCGTGGACCGCTACCTGGCTGTGGTCCACCCCGGGAAGTCCTCCAAATGGAGGACAGCACGGGTGGCCAAGGCCGTGAGTGTAACCGTGTGGGTGCTGTCTTCCATAGTGGTGCTGCCTGTGGTTGTCTTCTCAGATGTCCCTCTAGGGATGAGTACATGCCACATCCAGTGGCCGGAGCCCGCCTCGGTGTGGAGAGCTGGCTTCATCGTCTACACTGCTACCCTGGGCTTCTTTGGACCGCTGCTGGTGATTTGTCTCTGCTATCTCCTGATTGTTGTGAAGGTTCGCTCCTCGGGCAGGCGGGTGAGGGCTCTGTCCTCCAAGCACAAGCTTTCAGAGCGCAGAGTGACCCGCATGGTGGTGACTGTGGTGGCTGTCTTCGTCCTTTGCTGGCTTCCCTTCTACGTCCTCAACATAATCAATGTTGTCTGCCCGCTGCCAGAGGAGCCATCCCTCTTTGGAGTCTACTTCCTTGTGGTGGTGCTGCCCTATGCCAACAGCTGTGCCAATCCCATCATCTATGGCTTCCTCTCCTACCGCTTCAAGCAGGGCTTCCGCAGGGCCATCTTCAGGCCGTCCCGCCGAGTCCAGAGCCAGGAGGGGCCAGCATGCCCCCCCGAGAAGATTGACGATGAAAGGGAAGAGGGCGAGATCAGCAAGATCACCAGGAATGGAAATGACAGGCAGGAGCGCCCTCTAAGCAGTGGAGAAGGGAAAAGTAATGAGCAAAAACCACTCCCTGAGGAGCCCGCGGGATGCGAAAAGAGCAGCAAGTTGCATGTCAGCTATTTATGATGAAAGGGGTGGTGCAGGGGAAAGAGACATCGGGACATGGGATCCCCTTCACCTTCTCTGCTTTCAAAGGCAATGGGAGACATTGATACAAGGGAATAATAAAGTCCAAGAGTGTGCTTAAAGACGAATAGGGCTCCAAGACCTTGTGGAAGAAGATCTTCTTGTTCTTGGCTTTGGAAGAGACACCTGAGGTTTGTGTGGTACCAGTGTTACCAGAAATTGGTAAAAAATAAAACCTCCTAAACACTAATGTACCATTAAGAAGCAGGCATTCTTTATTTGGCTGGATGCATGAGGGGATATCTCCTTCAAAATATCATGCATGCTGAGTACAAAATAAGTTCCCATTTATGTACTGTATTTTACATACATGCTCATTGATTTTCCCAGTATAAACATACATATGATAATAATTTCCCCAAAACCATTAATGTATTTTCCCTCTCCTTTACACATGTATTCTTCATGTGTATTTTCCCTCTCCTTTACACCTGTCCTGGGAGTCTCTTGGTGGTCCCTTGTGCTCAGTGTCCCCAAAGTTATACCTGACTGGCTGGTGAACTGGTAAAAGTTGGCACAACTGGGCTGGTTGCTTTTGAGTTCTTTTTCCTGCAGAATAAACATTGTGCAGTTCCATAGGCCAGTGGCTTTTGAAGAATAAGCATTGTATTCACCACCAGGAGGAAATGATCTTTCATCTGGCAACAGCAGGTAAAGAGCAGACTGCATTTAGGGAGGGCTGAAGAGGTGATAGGCACTGAGAGTACAGAGAGAGCAAGGTCAGCCCTAGAGCGATGATCTGCCCTTAGATGATCCAGCTTTGGAGGGCATAGGCTGCCATCTCATGGTGGCACCTCCAGGAAGTCCCCATATAGCATATACCACACGTAGGCATTGCAGTGCCTTGACTTATAAACATGAGAAGTGGTTTACCTTAAAAGATGAACAGGAAGGAGAAATGTCTGCGGCAAAGACATACCAGCCAGTTGCATGCATGGCTGACCCCTCTCTAGTTCTTCAAAAAGTCTTGGGTACAGATTTCCTGCCTGTGGTGGTCATGGTTGGAGACCCCTGACTGCTCAAAACCTCCTCTTTCTTTTCAGTGCCCTTATGGACTCTGGGCAGGATGACAAGACTTACCTGGGAGAAAAAATTGGAACATTTCTTTCCTGCACCTCGCATTCCTCAGGGTTCTCCTGGTGCCTCTGCACCCTGGTGAGAGGTGTAACAAGTGTAGAGAAGAAGACAATGAGACATGAGTTGGTGGCAGCATTTCATTTCTTCTCCTTAAGCTGTACTATAAATAAGGGAAAAGCCTTTGAACTTAGAAGGCCAGGTGGGCAAAACCGTTCTGTGTGTTTAGGGGAGGGGGTGCTATAGATTTGGCTCTCCTGAGAATACACAATGTCTTTGAGTTGAGTCAATCTCTGCATGGAGTCATGTTTGGCTGATACAGGAGGTGAAGGCATCTCTCGGGGGGGCAGGAAGCAGACAGAGCTCAGGGGATCTCCAGTGTGTGAGAGCTGTGGTTGTAAAGAGTCTGGGCAATACTAGGAACCGATTTATCCTGTGGGAAGTGGTAGAGTATTTGGCCCAGGATAGTGAACAAATGATGTGTCTGCATGTGCACAAAGGTAGTTGTAGGCAAAACTTTGTTCCCTGGACTGTACATGTATGGGGATGGCTGAAGAGGATCAGAGACCAAGGAGTCAGGGCTGGTGGGAGGCTGGTGCCAGTCTTGGGCACTGATGCTCCTCTGCTGGGGGTGTGCACATGTGTGCAGGGTACCTAAGGGGGGATGCTTGTGTGTAAGTGTACACAAACACAGAAGAGGGAGTGTGTTTATGTAATTGCAGGATGTTTATGTGCAGATGTGAGTGCTTGGATAAGAGTTGGAGAGCAAGTGTGCTGCTGTGGAGTTGGGTGACTGCTTGCTCCTGCACACTGGTTGTTGGAAGGAAGTTGTGGATGGGCCCATCTGAGTGTGCAGGCTAGAGGAGCAGCACTGTACAAGGGTGGGTGGGATGAAGGTCTCCCTCTCCACTTTGGCTTTATTCCTGCAACTCTGCTAGAATGTCTGTCAAATGTAAAGACTCTGTAAAAATGACTCTTAACTTCTCCATGAATGCTATTGCTAAGTTACAGCCACTGAAATGACCCTCATACCACAGCCATTTGGGCAGTTTTCTCTGCAAGCAATTTTGAGGATAGGAAGGAGGGACCCACCAGAAGGACACGTGCCTCCCTGAGGTCAGGAGATGTTGCAGGAGGTGACTTGTGGACGGTCAGTTATGGGAGCTGGCTGGGTAATGGAAAGATGTCTCACAGGTCACTTGAGAAAAGGTAAGAGAAGGGAACGGGTGGCATGGAGTTGGGTGTGCTGGGACAGAAGCCAAAAGTCCTGGACTGGGAAGCAGAACAAGCTGCAACAGCTGAGGATCGTGGGAACAGAACCTTTTATGAGGAAGCAAGAGTCAAGGTCACACAAAGGCAATGTGAGAAGACGTGAAGGCCTGGCAGGCCTTAGAACTGCAGTGTAGGACACATGACTTTGGAAAAGGACTGCCACAGGGTGTCAGGTGAACAGACATCTCCTAGCCAGGTTAGAGAGCAGAGGAAAGGTAGCCAGGGACTGCAGACACAACCAACCCAAACACATTCAGCTGTGTTCTCAGCCTCTCATACTGCCATCACCTCCATGACAAAGATTGTCCCCTGAAATCCTACATCCTCATGTTTCCTCTTTAAGCCTGGGACGCTGGTGCCAAGCTGTCCATGCCTGCAGGCTCAGCCTCTGGAGCTGAGCTGCCTGCCAGACCACACAGGAGCTGCTCAGCTGCCCTTACAGCACTCCCCTGAGCACAGGCACCCAGGAGTGCAGGCTCAGCTCAGGGGGAAAAGAAAGAGCTTGGTAGCCAGTTTCTTTCTTCTGCTATGTCTTTGCATCTTTTTCTCCTTCAATCCATGCATAAGCTTCCCACACTATGGGCCCCAGTCAGAAAAGCAGCCAAACTATTCATGGGTGTGGGATAAAGTTTGTTGGACTAAAAAAAGCCTGTGTTTTAGTTTCTTGGGAAGCTCCCGCAACATCCACTGGATGAAACACAACCAAGAAATCCTGGCAGAATAAGGATGGACTGCCAGTGCTTCTGCCTCTGTAAGGGGCAGCAAATGACGGAAAGATTGAAAGGGCTGACTACCAAATGGTCAGGTAGATGGACAACACAGCACTTCAAACTCTGGTCTGTGTTGCTCCTCTTGCAGAGAAGAGCAGAGCCAGGGGAATGCTGGACTCCCCTGGCAGAGCAATCCCTGCAGGACAGAGCAGAGGTTGTATTATCTAAGGAGCTTGTAGCACTGCTCATGGTTGATGACCAGGCAGTGAAGAGGGCAGGTGACTGTGATCAAGGACCTTGCAGGGAGCAGCTCAGGAGGATGGGGGGCAGATATAGGATGGGTTTCCTGATCCATGGAGTGGCAGCCCAGCTGCCGTGGGGAGATGGGGGGAGTTCCCCAGCTGCCAACACACTTAACAGAGACAGTCTCCTCCACCACCAAACTGAGCTGAGACTTCATTTCACACGCCTTTGCAGCTCCATCTGCTGCAAATCACCATTCAAGAAACTCCATCGACTGTTTGGCTTCTTAAAATACCAACATTCCTTAAGAGCCCAAGCACTGCAATGCCAGCACCAAGCAAGTGTGCCAAGGAGACATCATTTTGACACATGGAATCTGAGCTCCCAGATTCAGGCAGCTCTGCAGGGCAGCCTGCTGGGGCAAACAAAATGTGTTCCAGAGAGATCTGCAAAAAGAAAAATTGAGATCTTTAGATTAAACAGGAGTTTAAAAGAAAAGAGACACAAGCATCACATTTTTCTGTCTTGTGTTTTCTTTGCCCCCCCTGGGCTGTATCCTGTTTTGCAGTAACAAATTGGGGAAATAAAAAAAATGAAGACGAACAGAAAATAAGACTGGGGGAGGGAAAAGAAAAGGTATTTCTTGTACAAAATTCATGAGGAGAAAACAAATGCCAAAAAATTCTTCAAACTACCACCACTGATTTAAAGGCTGTTTTCCATAGGAACAGGCATTCGAAATGATGATCAGGAGGTCACTGCCTCCTCACCCCTGCTCTTTCCTCAGGACTGTCTCCCTGTTGGTGAATCCCCAGAGTTGTCTGTGGTAATGGCATTAATCTGACTGCCCTTGTGATCCCTCTCCCTCTCCTTAACAATGCTGTGGTTGACTCCGGGCAACCCAGAGGCCATGGGGACCATGTGCAGTGGCTAAATGAAAGTCGGGATGTGTTCAGGAGGGATTTGCTCCAGTCAGCTATGGAAAAGAGCTTTTCTATTCTGGGTGCAGAGACACAGAGATAAGGGCTCCATCAAGCCCTGTGCTGCACAAAAGGTTTCATTCCTGTCACGTAGCGATCAGAGCTGCAAGACTAGAAAGGGCTGCAATGATTTCAGCAGCGTTGTGCAATCCTCTTCCCAGCAAACCTGTGATTACGGATGGGGTGATAGAGACAAGGGGAACCCATTCTGTCAGAGAGTTTGTGCACACACGTCAGAGCGCACAAGAGCAGACGGAGAGAGGCATTTGTGTGTGCTGTGTATGCATGCATGCAAACGAGTGTTTATTGCATGATTGCATGCGTGTGTCTGTGTGGATGTGGATGTGCATTAACACACAGACATATTCATGCCATGCGTGGATTCAAGCACATATATGTGTGCATGAGACCACTGGGGCCACCCACACAGGTGCCCACACACCCAGACCTGCATGTACTGCTCAGCCTAACCACAGACACCAAGAACGTGGCACACTCACCTCAATGCACACAGGCTCAGGCTGGGAGAGGGCAGCTCCACCTTGTCAAGGGCCCTCCACACACACACACACACCCACACACACCCCCCAAACCCACACAACGGTGGTCTGGAGCAGCTGCTGACCCACTCAGTGTGACCTTTCTGCCCTGCAGAGGATCTTCGGGAGGAAAACTGGAAAGGCAGTGAATGGTGATGGCAGAGGGGCTCCAGTGCAGAGAACCGAGGGTGTTTCCAGGCTGTTACCAACACAGCCCACACACAATGTCATTTGAAGCTGTTGTTAGGGAGCCGCTGTATTTGTCATCAGCAGGGAATCACAGCAGCTCAGATCAGGCAACAGCAAAACTTTCTGCTTTCTGCTGTTGTACAGGGCCGTGGAACAAGGGGGTGTGTGGAGGGGGCAGGAAGCTTTGTTGTAATGGAGTAGCCTCTAGAGAAAAGAGACAGGGGAATACAAAAAGGGGAAACACCTTTAAAAAGAAGACGCTCCTAGCTCTCCTGAGGATGCGACAGAGAATTGAAATGCTTTATCTGCTCGAACGAGTGGAAAATATGCAAATATTTGCTCATGAAAAATTGCTGTTCTTTGCCTTCCCAAGCATAAACTATGCAAACGCCACACACCACGCAGCCGGCTCACGCAGATCTCACACTCAGCGCGTCATGCACAAACAGACACACGCGCGTACCCAGTGCGTCAGCGCAGCCGGCCAAGGACACGTGCCTGGGCTGCAGCACAGCAGCCTTCCCTACATGACAAACAGGGCCGCGGGCCACGGCAGCGCGGATGCCTCTCCTGGCAGGCGGTGCCCGGGGAGGCAGTGCCCCGCCGCGGCTCCCCGCCGAGCGCTGGAGCCGGAGCGGCGGCGGAGCTGCGGGCGGGAGGGACGAGGGAGCCCGTCCCGGTCCTGCCCTGCTCTCGGGCACGCGGGACACTGCGGGGGACACGCAGCGGGGCGGGAGGGGCAGGGTGGGGGTGGCACCGAGCGGCGGGGGATCGCGGCCGGGCTCCTGCCCTTCTCACCGGGGTAAGGGCTGTGCTGCCCAGCGGCAGCGGAGCCTCTCCGTGCTACATCCACGCGTGTCACACATCCAGAGGGACCTGTGCAGGCGTGTGCGCTCGCAGCACAGAGAGACACTTGTGTCCTCGGCTGCGTTAAAAGAAACGTGGCAGAAGGTCGAGGGAGGTGATCCTGCCCCTCTGCTCCTCTCTGGTGAGACTCCACCTGGAGTGCTGCGTCTAGGTCTGGGACCCCCAGTGTATGAAGGACATTGTCCTGTTGAAGCAGGTCCAAGATGACAGTGATGAAGATAATCAGAGGGCTGGAGCATCTGTCCTATGCAGACAAGTTGAGAGAATTGGGGTTGTTAGCCTGGAGAAGAGAAGGCTCCCTGGAGATCTTATAGTCCATTCCAGCACCTAACAGGAGACTACAGCAAAGCTGGAGAGGGACTTTTCACAAGGTCATGTAGTGATAGGACAAAGGGGAATGGCTTTAAAATGAAGGAGGTCAGGGTTAGATTAGATATGAGGAAGAAATTGTTCGCTGCGAGGGTGGTGAGGCACTGGCACAGGTTGCCCAAAGATGCTGCGGCTGCCCCATCCCTGGCAGCCGGCATTCAAGGCCAGGCTGTGAGCAACCTGATCTACTGGAACATGGGCCTGCCCATGGCAGGGGGCTTGGAATTAGATGATCTTGAAGGTCTTTTCCAACCCAAACCACCCTGTGATTCTATAATTCTGTCATGTCAGTCTGGTTCCCTTAGCAGAAAGCACCCCTCACAGATCCAAG